>CM060950.1:27657877-28041122 GCA_030765055.1 Mantis religiosa | reverse complement strand
TCCAGTGCATGGCATTAACAGTTCGTCGTATTGGGGGCAGGAAGGTACGCGCACATATAGAAACCTGAATTTTAACTGCTACTGAGATTGCGTTTTCTGTTACCCAGAAGAGACTGAACGTTTTAAATGGACGTTTAAATGACAATGGTTACCGATTGGTAGCCGCCTCAAGTTTAACCAAGCAATTTTTTTCGCATCACTTTCCTGCTTATTTCCGTTGATATTTGAACTTTCGCAAACAACAGGTCCGATTTCCGTGTGAAATGCTGAGACAAGCGGTTTTGCTTTTCCTGGAAACAGTGGACGTATGAGTTAAAACACAAGACTAGAAATATTCCAGAAATTTATCCGATTACAATATAGGCAACTGCCTAATTTTCACTGGCACATTAATTCCTCACCACTTTTTTGCAGTTTCCTCATTCGCATGAATATCTCTCCTTATTCTTCTGATTTCCATTTTCACATGAATTTCTCAGCTAACTCTTCTAATTTAAATGTTATTTCCCCGTATTTATTTGCTCCTGCTGTTTTTCCAACCAATCAAAAACGCTTTTATTTCCAACAACCAAACCTCTGCCTTTACCCTTCTCGATCAATCAAAAGCGTTCTTATTTTAACCAATCTAAAACCTTATACGTCACTTCCTGCCTTATTTTTAATCATGTTCCCACCTCATTTTCTCCCTTTTGATTCTCGGACGACCAACTGTACACTTGCCTCTCCATTCCTTCTCCTAAAGTTACGTGAGCTTTAATGCAGTGTATTGTGTATAATAAATAAAAAAGATACACCCTTTTTAGACCTATGGGTTAACCATAGTCCACCAACGCATTAAAAGCCACTCCGTCCCCAGCCACCAAGCTGGTAAGTTCATAAAAGTCTCCCGGGGATGCAGCCAGTGAAGAGGGTGGTTGCGGGTGCGTGGGGTGGGCGGGGGTGCCTGGGGGAAGGTGGGAGGCGCAGAGAGTCAAGAGGGTGCGCGAAAACAGCAAACCGGAAAAGGGACCCAATGCGCCTCTAATTTTGTACGTGACATCTTTAAGGTCAAATGACATTAACTGCAAGGTCTAATTGTCCAAGTACACTGCCGGTTTGGTGCAACCCAGCTCTTTAGTACTTATACTATGGATGTTTCTATCCACACATACTCTATGGAATTGAAATTTGGGGTGTTGCTGCGAAAACGCATATGGATAACTGGCTTTTATATCAAGAGAAATGTATGTCAGAATTATGTTTAACTTAAAAGTAACGGAATCGTGTAAGGAAACCTTTATTCATAATAAATTACTTACCATCTACTCTCCCTATGTACTCAAGAGCAATAATGTATGTAATAGATAAGTTCAAACAAATTAAAAACTACCACATTCATAACATTATACACTACATTTTATGTATGGCGCGAGTAGCTAAGTTTCTAAACAGCAATTTGAAAGGAAGTTGAGAATGAATCTAATACACACATGTTTACACGATTTGAAGGAAATCTGAGAAAACTAAACCAATTTTAATTACTTGTATAATCCGACATGCTCAAAATCCTAAACTGTATTTGATTGCTTATGATTAATCTTATGCAGTTTCCTCAATTCTTTTTAGGGATTATGGTTTTTTTAATTATTATATTCTATTCTTTATTTATGTATCACTGACTTGAGTTCTTTCTTAGTTATTATATCTATTTATTCTTTCTATTGTTGTTTCTCATGTCATGTACAGAAATAAAAGGATGAATATATAAATTAATATTTATACCAGAGGTTTTTGTAATAATTGATCCATCTGTCTTCAACTAATGAATTCATTTGGGCTTCATCCTTCTCTGTTCGATTTAAGTGTCTTAGAATTTTATATGCAACATTCTATCTCTCATTCCCGCCATGTTCAATATTTGCTATAAATCATTCCCAGCACACTTTGTGTCCTTTCCGCATTAATGTCTTTGCTATATTCCTTGCTTGCATATAATTTTCTCTCACTTGCTTTGTCTAGGTTTGTGCGTGTATCATATAATTTGTTTTTCTTTCGCTGGCCTTTTTATTTCTTCATTCCATATAATAAGGCAATTCCTTCTGTTACAACACTTGGAATAATTAGGAATGGCACTAAATACAAATAAAACAAAATGGAAGCAGATAAATGCAAGCAGGAAAACACAAGCTAGCTACTCCTTAGAAATAAAAAGCTGGCAAATTAGGCCAGTTAGGAAAACACATTTTTAGGATCTGTCATAGTTTACATCCTGAAATGTAATAGACATATAGAAATAACTTTATAAGAAACTCAATTGGGTTTATATTGAAAATACCATTTTAGTTGGTGTTTTGAGACTTCCTCACTTACATTTGTATATTATTCAGGGACTAGTTTCGAAAGCCGTCGCCTCAGTTTTCGACCTCTTTCTAACTTTGTAAAATTATAAAACAAAATGATGAAAATGGCTTTTTTCAATTAATTTTGACATCACTCTTACTAAATTCCTCCAGTCATGTATAAGAGGTATACATATTCTAAAATAGGTCAAGAATATTATGGATGAAACCAAAGTACTGAAATCAAGACCTTGATTGAAATACCAAGAGTGAAACTATATGAAATACAAAGGTAAACAAAGCAAAACACGAGTATATTATGCACTTATGCACTCACATTTGAGATATGGGATTATTTTATGGGGATTAGCAGGGAAATATACTAAAAATATTTAGGCTGCCGAAACGAGCAGTCAGAATGTTTAAAAAATAACCCCCCAAAACTTGCAAACTGCATTTAAAAACTTATATACATTTAAATTGCATTTAAATGTATACTGCAATTATACAACGTATACTGTCGCGCTGAGTTGTTTCACTATAATTGTATATATACACAGTCATTGAAGAGTTTCCGGACACGCGTAGAATGTATAACTTACAGAAAAGCATAGGAAAGTGAATATAAAGAAGTAAAATCTCTTGCTTGGCTTACTGTCTCATCAAAGTTTAATGTAATTACTTATGTATATAACAATATGATCACAAAATATTAAAAATTATATTACAATAATAACAGTAATGTTCAGAGTGTGCTAAAGTTACTTGAGGTATTTTAAACTTTCTTTTCATTGAAACAGTCCTTTCGCTGAAATCACTTTCTTCACTACTCTGAGCATTCACTGTATAAGTTTTTGAATATAAAATGACGAAATGTTATTCCAACCAGCTTGTAGTGCATTCCAAAGTTCATTTTGAGAAGTAGGGCAAGGTTTCTTTACCTGGAGCGCAATTCGTCCCAAAGTAACTCAATGGGGTTAATATCTGGAGACTGAGCTGGCCACTCCATAACTTTCAATTCTCCTGCCCTCTGCTGATTTTCCAGATATATCCAGCACATGTTTGAAGCATGTTTAGAGTCATTAACCTGCTGAAATATGAAGCCCCTACCTATCAGATGTTTACCTGATGGGACTGCCTATTTGCTTGTGATAGCCTTTTTTGTCAAGTATCCCTTAATATTGTGACTTTGTGGGTTCATGAAATGAAAAGTCCAATTGCACCACTCAAAAATGTTCTTTATTTCCACCGAATTACAGTTGGAACACTTGCCGATTACATAAAATTACGTAGCGCACACATTTACAATTCACCAGTTCGTCCGTTACAGTTCCACTTGCACTGGCAATTACGTACACTCTTCCGATGCACGTACCCAGTCCGTCCCCTCACTGGGCGCTCCTCACAGCTGCTTGCCAAGAACTGAACTTCCAACCCGACGCGTTGCTTATATAGGACCAACTGGCCAATCTAGAAGGTTCCGGATTAGATGAAATATCCTGTATGTTCGAGAACTCAGGGGGAGCGGAAAGAGACGGCACAGTGATGTTTTTACAGCCACCCCTCGTTACCACTACAAGACAAATGGGTGGGCGAGGCCGAACGCCTCCCGTCTGGCCCCATCGCCGGCCGGCTCCACAGGAAGTCTCGACGTTCGGGTGACAATATTGTTGTTGGGAGCCTACACCACAGACTGCAAATCAGCCCCACACTATTACAGATCCTCCACTATGTTTGACTGCTTGGATTACGCAGTCTGGATGCATATGTTCAGATAATGATCACCTTACATAAGTCTGTTGTCCGTTTCCAAAAGCCGCAAATTTAGACTAATCAGTCCAAAGAACCCTTTTCCAATCATCAACAGTCCAAATTTTATGTTCCAAAGCCCAAAGGAGTCATTTGGTTTATTCACCTTCCCATGATAAGGTTTCTTCACAGCTACTCTCCCTAACAGAATGGTTAATTTAAGTCTTCTCTTCACAGAACTAACTGATATTTCTTGGGGATGACTTCCATTAAATTCATCTCTAATTTCATCAGCTGTCAGCTTTGTATTTCACTTGCTTATTAGCACTACAGTACTACCCTCACTTTTAGTTGTGCACACATGCAACTCACATCTCTTTATGTCTCTATTTGACACAGTCTCCCTTGACTCATCTTCATCTTTATCAGTGAAGCTTTGTCACTTCGTATATCATTATTTACCCACTATAGTCTAGTAGATTTTCATACACATTACAGTATCACTAGTTTGGTTACATAGTGTTGGTAGCCTCAGCGAGATCATGTTTTCAGTTGGTAATGCTCCAGCCACTGATCTGCAGTATTATCCATTAATGTATCATATTTTTTACTTAGACAACATAAAACACCACTCTCATATATATATATATATATATATATATATATTTCTTTTTAATTCTACTGCATACGACAAATGCTCAAAGAACATTTCATTCAGAATGTCCAAAGAACATTCAGCTCTTAAAAGCTCGTCAGAATACTTCTGACAAGTTAAATTACTCTTCATATTAACAAGGTGGAAGTTATTTGATGCACCAAATTAAAAGTGGAATATGTATATATTGATGAGATGGTTAAAATATTTTGTGTGAGTGTTTTCCTTCCATTTGTAGTTACTGCAAAAAGCCTAATTGCTACGAACTTGGCAACACCATTATTCAACAACATCATTGATATTTTCTCTCTGTGATGACCACAGGGTATACACAATTCTGATGTGTGGAAATACACAAGACCAGGTGTACACTTTTAATATAAACAAAGCTCTGCAATGAGGATTGAAACAGTGTTACTAGGTCTACTGATTTTAGAGGAGATCTCCTGCTATTTTAGAAATATAATGCTCTACTTTCATAAATAATAAAAATTTCAATATCTCCTGCTTTTTACATATTTGGTAAATTTAAACAAATTCCTTAAGAATACATAACACTCTCTCCTAAACTTCTATTTTCCTAATGCATTTCTTAATGACTGATTCACAATTATATGTTTGAGCTACATCATCCTAAAAGCTAGTCCTCGCCTGCATGCGCTCTCAATATATGGTTACAGGATATAAAATTTGCGGGTTCGCTATGACGCATGCATGCTGAGGGAGGAATGTGTCATGTGAATGGGTGTATACTTACTGGTAAGATATTAAAAAATATCTTCTTTATACGTCTGCTATTGCGCTAACGCTGTGAGTACCTTACTCGTTAATTACCACCTGCATAAATGATCTGTCATGCACAAGAATTGCAGCTGCATAAACAGAAAATATAATAAGCGAAGTAATCAATAAATACTAGGTATTTAACATGCATATGCTCAGCTCAGTTCAAATCTAGTGTTTACTGTTTTAAATCCAAGACCAGCGATGGATTATCATCATCATCGTCGTCGTTGTCATCATCATCATCATCATCATTACAATAATAATGATAATAACACTTTACAATAAGTATTTATATACATGAACAACATTTGCCTGTAAAAGCATATATTGCTTTCTCATTTTTTAAAACAAAATCTCCTGTTTTTGTTTTGGCAGACCTGGCAACACTGCATTGAAGCCTACCACCTACGTGAGATCACTTGACGTAACACATTTCAAGCTTTGCCATATCACAGAAATTGTTTGTAACATCATCCTCGGATGTGTGCTTAGAAAGTGAGGACTTGAAAACAGTTTGTCTGAAATGTGACATGGTCATGTCATGGTTTATATTTTAAATTGGCGTATGATACACGCTGCTGCCAGCCACTGAGTACGGGAAGCGTGTATTATTATAGGTTAAACTTACACAGCGACTTGCAGCATTTAATACAAGCGGAAAGCCAGTGAGTAGCATTATAATTAGGCGTAATACTTGCATACCGGCTTGTGTAGGAGTTACAGAGATAAGATTAAGCAGTTTACTATTACAAAGTACACACCGTATCGGATTACTGTGAATAGGCTACTTCCACGGGGGCAGCGGCCCCCAGGGATAGTGAGTACAAAATATGGAAGGTGTCGAAGGAGGAAATATGATAGTACCAGACGTGGGAATGGAAATAGACATTATCACTACAGCATTATTGACTAATATTCCAGAAATAGACACCCAGATTTTACCTAAACAGAAGACGAATCAAAAACAGTCGAATGGGATGCCACCAGATCAAAGCTCGGCACCAACCAACAAACTTAAACAACCTTTACGATACATAACAACGGATCAGGGTCCGTTTTTTGTGATAGTACGTAGCAACGGCAAAAATATTAATGACTTTCAACCATTAAAACTAGGTAAATGGCTATATGTACATGCACAGGGAGTCACACACAGTCATAAATCCGGATTTAGCCAGCTAGAAGTCCATTTTGCGACAGCACAATATGCGAACGATTTCTTGGAATCGAACTTCGATAATGTTCACAACACACACTCATACATACCATTTTACAATGTATTTGTTACGGGAGTAAATAGAGGAATGGACTCAGATATGGATTTAGAAGAAATACGTACACATCTACAAATAACGGGACAACGTCCCGTGCATCATTCGTACTGATTGAATAAAAGAATGCAGTCAAATGGGGAAACCCAATATGTACCCACTCGGTCTATCAAGATCACTTTCAGAACCCACACATTACCTGTATACCTGTATTACCAACGCTTTCCCGTAGATCCCTTTACACAGCGAGTAGTAATATGTAGCAATTGTGGTAAATTCAACCACCGTGCGAAATTTTGCCGTAATAGTAGACAATGCCTGCGATGTGGTCAGACACACTGGAGGGACAATCAGACTGTCAAACAGATAGGCCACGATGTGTAAACTGTAAACAGGAACACGCAGCAACGGACAAATAACACTGCCCAGCGTACAAATTAGAAAATCAAATTGCAAGCACCATAGCTAAACTGCCAGTATCGAGGTTTGAGGCACGGCAAATGGCGTCAGGGAATATAACATATGCAGACATAATGAAACGTTCCGGAGACAATACGACAAGAGAGGAAAGGCAGGACAACTATCCTAGATTATCGGCACGAACGGGCCAGTACGGACCCTGCTACCCTTCAGCGGGGACAGGGTATCCACGCAGAATAGCTCTACAAAACGCAAGTGCCTGGAATCACAAAAAGCTACCCCACCAGAGTGGAGATCAGAGTGCTGGGCACCACATGGTCGCTGGCCAGTAGAAGCAACAAGACCAATACAGACGCGGGTGACGACCAATATTGGGGGGCAGATCAGGAGTCCAAGGGCCTTGGAAACGGCGATGCGGGGCGAGGCCCCGGTAATACCCAGAGAGAAGTCTCGCGAGGGACAGGTAGGGTCACGAGAAAAAATAGTGACGCAACAGGGAAGGAGTGGATCTACGGGAGAACAGCATATAGATACTAGATTACTACAACAATTATTCGCGAAATTAATGGAACACGCACCGGAACACCTTCTACACACTTTAATGGGGTTACAAACCCATTTACATTTATAATTAACATAATAAACCTGAATATGTCAGAGTTCACGGTGTTATACTAGAACGCCAGAAGCATTACCAGCAAAATAGCTGAGTTCCAAACATTTCTATCGTGAACGAGACCGCAGGCGTTCATCATTGTAGAATCATGGTTACACACCCACCAACGATTCCGAATCCCAGGATATTAAATATACCGTAGGGATAGACAAACACACGGAAGGGGGGGGGTGGCCATCGGCATCCAAGAGAATCTAGTCGTCTACAACTGGAAGACGGATATTCGTATACCACCACACCTGAAAGCAGTGAGGGTTAATTTGGGACATAACCTGTTAGGCATCTATAAGACGGGGCGACAGTTATCGAGAGAGGAATGGGAAACCCTGCTCACGCCACGCCATGACAAACACGTACTATGTGGTGATTTTAACATCCCTAATTTCCACAGCCTTAGTGCACAAAGCAGGTGTAGGCTGCCGATAGTACAGATGGCCTCGACGTACGACTGTGAATATATATCGGGACAATACACGACCCGACAAGGGAGACCGGGACAAAGCGACACCACGCCTGACCTAATTTTCGCGTCAGCGGACATAGCACCTAAGGCTACAGTTAGGAAATACACTTACACTATGGGCAGTGACAACTTCCCATTGATGATAAACATCTCGACCCCCGAACACAGCGGACACCCAGCATATCAAGCGCGCAGGAAGGGAGGATTTGATCCACAGCATTTCCGCGAATATATAATAAGGTCAATGGAACATATCTAAGAGACGTCGGTGGAATACGTACAATTAGAAACATCACTAAGGCAATACGTGGAAGACAACCATCTGGTGACATTGCGACGACAATCCCGAATACCGAGACCTTCCTGGTGGACACAGAAGTGCTCACGTCTGGTGGCGGAAAATCGACGAGCTTACGCACTATACCAGCGGGAGAGAACACGAGAGACGTACCTGCGGCCAAAAACACAGACACGAGTACACCGGAAGATGCGAAAGATCAAGAAAGCGTCGTGGGCAACATACTGCGCATCTATTACCTCGAACACACCGACGACCGTCATGTGGCAACGGCTTAAATGGTTCAAACATTCGAGAAACCAACAGAAACCATACCCAATAACGGGACAACATGAGTTGCAGGTACAGTACTTACATCATATCGCAACGGACGACGTGATAGGAAGTACAATGAGAACCCCAGAATCGGTAGATATGGAAGATTTTCTCCTGGGTCCCATAGTGGCACAGGAGGTCCTCAACCACCTACGAGGAACCAATGACATATCTATGCCGGGCGAAGATGGTATCACATACAAACATCTAAAATCTATTCCCGAAGCGTGGTATCGTCTTTTAGCCAAAGCATACACACAAATATTACATGCCAGCTACCCCCCAGACTCGTGGAGACATGTCATAGTACATCCAATCATGAAACCGGAAGTTGAGGGTCTATATCCCACAGACTATCTACCCATAGGGATGCTGCTTACACTACGCAAATTATTTGAAAAAATCTTGCAGGATAGACTAACGTTTCATTTGGAAAGGAACCAGCTATGGCCAAAAACTCAGTTCGGTTTCCGTAGCGGGCATGGGACAGCCTCCCCGATATACGTATTGACCACGGATATCCAGATAGCGTTCAGGACCAAAGGACAGATTCTGGTCCTGTTCTTGGATTTGTCATCAGCATATGACCATGTCTGCAAACAGCGTTTAACAGAACGTCTAGCAATATACGGGATTCCTGGGATCATTGGTAGACTCGTAGAAAACCTATATATGCATCGACAAACTTCCCTGGGAACGTAAATGAGAAACACAAACGGTCGGTCAACATCAGGAGGCTTGATCCAAGGATCCTCACTCAGTCCACTGCTTTACGCGTTGTATGTTGGAGATATTATCTCGTCCACAAGGGTCACGGCTAGGATTCTACAATTTGCAGACGACATAGTGATATGCACACCAACATCACTGGGGTCGCAGACAGACGTACAACAATTTTAGGCAGATTGCAACAAGGTCGTCAAGTATCTAAGTGATATAGGCATGGAAATAAACTTCAAAAAAAAAAAAAAAAAAAAAAAAAAAAAACACAGCGTACATTTCCAGAAATCAATGCGTGCATCACAACGCACACTGAGAATACAAGATCATATAATCCGGCCAGTGCGAAGTATAAAATTTCTAGGGGTGCACTTACAACAGAACAAGCAATACACAACATATTATCATACATTACTATCGAAATTGACGAAGTTGAAATTGTTATTTCGAGCAATAGCAGCAAACCATTGGGGCATGCATCCCCGACTCATGCTTAAATTAATAGCACATTTAATACACTCCCGCCTTGAGTATGGATTATTAATGGCACCAGCACAAACCGAGGGTGTGTGTGTCGTCAACTGGAGTCCTTCCACCAATTGTATAATATAGTGTTAGGTATTCCAGGACGACCAGCGAAACTCTTCACTTCCAAACATTTCCCAACATATGACATACAAGAAAGGTCGTGGAAAAACGGATGTCACTTTACAGCATATCTGCTTACACACACGCAGAATATATTGCTCCCCAAACTGACTCGACTAACAGAACTAATGAGACAGGAAGGGGAAGATGATGGACATCTTCACCGTCCACTGACACGTTGTATAGTGGCATTTCAAACTCATACACACATCTACAGGACACCGACGTGGCCCATATACTTATTACATAAGCCACCATACGAACTGTCACCCAACATTAAAGTAGACACGCAGTATTTTAAGAGAATAACGACAGATAACGAACAGGCATGGCGAGAATTTATATCACCAGTTTTAGCTACCAGGCGTACACAGTCGCCAGTTATCATATTCACAGACGGATAAAAAACGAAAACAGGTACAAGTGCAGGTATCTATCTATATATGGAATTCAGGACAAAATGACATGGCGACTGCATACGGATACATCGATATATACGGCAGAAACCATAGCTGTATACCGGGCACTGAAATATGTGCAAAGTCACGAACCAACAAAAGTATTTATACACTCCGACTCCCATAGCTTGCTAACGGCCCTACGACCAGTGAAGGGGGTAAAACGACCCATATATGAGATAATTATACGAAACCTGTTGGAAATATTACCGCCGACGACAGAGATCGAACTTATATGGATTCCGAGCCATGTAGGAATTCTTGGAAACGAGAGAGTGGATGAGGCAGTGCGGGAAGCCACTATCAATAAACCGGTATCAAACAAATACTTCATACCACCAACAGAC
Source organism: Mantis religiosa (assembly GCA_030765055.1). Taxonomy (NCBI): domain Eukaryota; kingdom Metazoa; phylum Arthropoda; class Insecta; order Mantodea; family Mantidae; genus Mantis; species Mantis religiosa. The sequence goes on along the minus strand of CM060950.1, from coordinate 28,029,998 downwards.
ATAGCGAGAAATATGACACACAATAACACAAATACAACCTGCTCAGCCAGACAGGGTGGTAACGCCTTGAGTACTTTCATTAACACGCCGTATTTAACAAGGAAGGCGTTATCACTATATTTCAGAATACTATTTCAACTGGCATTAACACCGGTGTACCTCCTACGGATAGGGCGACGAGATAACGACCTATGTGAATATGGAAGAGGTGATATTAATCACCTCTTCTTCGCCTGCCCAGTAAGACGTGCCGACACCTTGAAATTACTACATGACATAATCCGCATTCACCCTGTGGGACCCTATCAGCTCCCATCACTCCTAATACCTTACTCAGGGCCAATATGCAAGGCATTATTCCGATTTAAAACGAGGACAAGAATGAAGCTGTAGTAAGATAACACTGCCTTTATGTATTTACACCACGGAAATCAGAGCTTCCTGGATTCAACGTTATATTCAGACGCAGTAGCCGTCTCAATAGGCTGGCAGCAGCGTCTTAAAAATGACCTAACATCATCCTCCATCTCGCTTTCACACCTATTAGGTAAGGATTTTGAAATACGTTTCTTGAAGTAGTGGTATCATAATTTGAACTATTAACATTTAATTTCACATTATACTAATAATTATGAATGCAGCACATGAGTAATTACACAGGACTGCAATGTTTCAGCAGTTTACATGAAAGTAGATACATTAAAGTGACTTTTAACCCTCTTTAAGAAAATATAGTCTGTTTTTCTTTTCTAATCACGTACAGTGTTTATGGAATTTCTAAAGCTTCCTACTTTCATATTTTCTGCATAATACTATGACTTTGTGGGTTCGTAGAATTAAAAGTCCAAGTTGCAGAAATGTTCTTTATTTCCGTAGACATACACTTTGGATAATCCTCACAGTAGCAGAATTACCTCACATACACAAGATCGTTGACCACAAACAAACAGCGTTCATCGTTGAATACTCAGCTCTGTTTACAACTCTCCTTACAACTACGCTTACAGCTACTTCTTATGACTACTACTCTGTCTACGACTCTGTTTACCACTGTGTTAAAACCTACTTGCTGGCGTGTAGCGTTCTCATATATAGCTGCACTGATAATTCTAGACTGTTCTAAAACAAACCAGAAACAGAATGTTCTATAAATCAAGATGCCATTAGAATGTTCCATTTATCTGTTTTAGAATGTCCTTTATCTCCGCACCATCTTTGTTAGCTTAGGCAAGCTGTTTATCTCAGCCCGGCACATCTGTCCCATATCTGTCCGCGCCGCAGTCGAGACACCGCTCCCTCCTCAAGGCTGGTCGTCCCAAACAGCACCATTGTAGCGGGCCAGACGATCCAGGTGTACCACCAACTTTCCTCGGGGCAACTTATGGATGAGGGATACAACGTCGTTAATCCTCTTCACCACTCAGTACGGTCCTTGCCACGATTGCTGAAGTTTCGGGCAGCGTCCCTTGGTCGGGTAGGGCCGTACAACCAGACCAGGTCACCTTGCTGCAACCCTTGGCTGTTGGCTTGCCTGTCGTATCGAGTTTTCATGCGGTCGCTAGCATTCTGGATGTTCTGCTGAGCCATCCCATGCATGTCATGGAGATGGTCCACCAGGTTCTCCACATACTCCCTTGCTGGCTGTTTTGCGTCCGGCGGTCTCCCAAAGCCAGATCACAGGGGAACCGTAACTCTCGGTCGAATATTAAGCTGGCTGACGTCATCCCAGTGGTGTCGTGTGTTGACGAGCGGTAGGCCAGCAAGAACAGTGGCACCTTGACGTCCCAGTCTCACTGATGGCTGGCCACGACCTTCCTCTGGTGTTCTAAGGTCTTGATATACCTTTCGACCATGCCGTTCGACTGGGGATGTAGAGGTGTTGTGCGGGTCTTGTTAACCCCAAGCCTTTCCATTGCCTCCTTCATCAGGTTGGATTCAAAATTGGTGCGCTGGTCACTGTGGAACTCTAAAGGCACCCCAACCCGGCAGAACACTTGCTCCACGAGGCAGTCTGTGATGTCTTTGCCTCTTGGTACGGGATGGCATACACCACCGGTAACTTGGTGAAGTAGTCCACGATCACCATCAGGTACTTGTTGCCTCGGTCGGACACTGGGAATGGTCCAGATATGTCGAAGGCGATCCGTTCGAATGACGCTCCGACGTTGTACTGCTGCGTGCGAACCCGACTCCAAGTCCGAGGGCCCCGGCTCGCCACGCACACGTGACATTGACGACGCCATCTCTCAGCGTCTGCTCGGAGTCTCAGCCAGTAGTAGCGATGTCGGAGTTTGTCGATTGTTCGGTTTCCTGATGTAGCGGCGTGCACTTCCTTCAAGGTCTCCGGGACCTTACTTCGGGGAAGTACCAACTGTTCTCTGTGCGTCTTCCCATCAGGCGACTCCCATACCCGGAATAGCAAAGTGCGGGCGCTGCGGACCCTTAGCACTCGTGGTACCTCTGACGTTAATAGAGGAACCTCGGGCCGAACAGCCGAGCCCCTCCTTCGGGAGTTGTTCGGATTGGGATGGCTTCGAGGGGGCAGTGTGTTCCCGATACCCGTGGGAGATTGGGTACGTCTTCGGACGGGGTTGAGGGAAGCCATTAAGTTTCCGGGTACTAGCCTGCTTAGCTAGTAGAAGGTGTGCTAGATCACCAGGCGGCCCCACCGAGGTCATATCGGTAGTCTTCACCTTGAGTGTTGACGCGCGTATGTGGCGTATCCACTTCCATCCCGTCTTGTGTCCCTAGGACCAGATGGGGGGGGGGCTTGTTAGGAAACTAGGTCTTGCCCTACGGAAAGCCCCACGGAGGATGCCAGGCGCCCTTTAAGGGACAGCTCGGATAACTCCCTGGTTGAAACAGGCCCTGGTCTTGTTCCTACGGGTTCAAGGCTAATGGGAGTAGAACCTCTGGACTCAACTCAACCCGGAATAGCACGCCCTCTATTGTCTTCAGTGAGTCCCATTGGGCCCAGTAGGACTTCTTTGTGGCACTCTTTGGTGCGATGTCCTCCTAGGTTGGTCTTGTCCCTACCTCCACCTCCCACAAGTGGCCCCAAGTCTGTTTCCGCCAGCTGCTCCCTCCTCAGGCCGGCGCTATCCCAGCCATCCGCAGGCACTGCCGTGAGCACACGGACAGCTGCGGCACGCTCCTTCTCTTCCACTCTTGTGCACTGGCCACACTCTTCTGGCAGGGTCTTCAGGACATAGCGTCTGCGTTGCCGTGGCTCTTCCCTCTACGATATACAGAGGTGAAGTAAAACTCCTGCGGCCTCTGGACCCATCGGGCTGTCTGGCCTTCCAGGTTCCTAAAGCTTAAAAGCCAGGTGAGGGCGGAGTTGTCAGTCCTCAGTTGGAATGGCTGACCGTACAGGTACTTGTGGAAGTGCTCCAAGGTCTTCACTACCACCAATAACTCTCGCCGGGTGACGCAGTAGTTTTTCTCTGCCTTGGATAGAGTCTTGCTGTAGTAGGCTATCACCCGCTAATGGCCGTCCTGGACTTGGGTTAGAACGCCTCCAATGCCTTCGTCGCTGGCATCGGTGTCCACGATGAAGGCGCCCCCTGGTTGTGGGAATCCCAGAATAGGAACACTGTAAAGTGTCTTCTTCAGCTGCACTATCTGTCCCGTACAACACATACAGCAGTAGATCGTAAAGTGATTCAATATGATTGACTTATAAGGAGTCAAAGCTCTTTGACTCTAATTAGCAGGAAAGAGAACATAACCTCATTTGTGAAAAAAGCATACCTACTCTATTTCAGTATAAAGTTAGGAGGCAAAAACAAAACTTCTACCACATACTATTTCTCATATCTGTGTCACAGTTTTGAGGAAATGAATATGAGGCGAGTAGAAATCTTTACCATTTGGGATTCCAACTGCATGGAAAGAACAAGAAAACCATGCAGATGTTTGCTATTTTTGTATGGCAGAAGTCAGCAGGCATAACAAGAACGTGTGAAAGGAATTGTTCATGCAAACTTAAAATCAGTCATTAAGACGCATACCATATGATCGTAACATTCCGGTGCCTGAACCACTCAATACTTTAGAATCTTCTTCTTCTTCATCAAAAGAAACTTCAGCCCACCTGGGTAAAGTAGAGCCTGTCTGCCTCACGTTCAAGAGGTCCCGAGTTTGAATCTCGGTTAGGGTGAGTTACCTGGAAAAGGTTTTTTCCGGGGTTTTCAACTATCCTGATGGACGAATGTTGGGTAACTCTAAGCTCCATGGACCCCGGACTCATTTGAGCATTACTTCACCCATTTCATTCATCGTCCGATATGACTTAACGTCGGAGGACGTAAATTACAACAAAAAAAAATTCAAAAAAAAAAAAAAAAAATCAGATGATTATGATTCTACAACCACAAAAGGTCTATAAGAACAGTTTACAAAACTTTTGGTGTCTCAATAAAGGAAAACGCATGGGCTTACCCTGGGCACAACATTCTGCTGGTTTTGATCAAGAGAATTTAAATTTCGTATTTCACTAAAGAAGGCCATCTTGTTTACTGGAAGAACGTTGAGTGTGTGTTATATAATGTTACATACAGCATGAATGAATGGGGTCTATTTATAGATTCTAAGAGAAGCTTTAAAACCACACATTTACACATTAGAAATAGTGTGCCAGCAGCATACTCTTTGCACTTAAAACAAAGTTATGAAAATATGGAGATGCTGCTGAAGGAATTTATTCAAAACACCAAGGGGTTTGTATTCAGTTGTTTTGGTTTGGGGCCCGGGAGTTGAAAAATATGTTTAAATATGTGGTTTAAAAATCAATCTGAATATTTTAAAATGAATATGAAAGAAAATTGTTAAAATTCAGTAGGTTATGAGATGACGCAACATGTAAATGAACTGATGTGAATGTTTTATGATTGGTAGTATTAAAAATGAGGTTATGTAATGTGTGACGTGGACCAGTAAAAATTAGGTTTGATTGGCAGTGATGGTGAGATGAAAAATCAATAATTTTGGTAAAACAGGTAGGAAAGAAAGCGTCTTTCGATTGTGTAATGTCGAAGATAATAGACGTGTTTTGGATTGTGGAATGCCGAAGTGAACAGACTAAAATATTAAAAATAATTAAAACTTATTTTCAGAAAATAGTATCAAAGAAATGTCATTCTTATGTAAAGTGTTGTATAAACATGGCATACAGCATCGTAATTAAATTACAAATTTGGGTGTTTATAAATTAAACAAAATGTACTTCTTTCTGTGCAGCACAGGAGATTTTAGATACATCAATACATCTAAGTGCCATCTGAACCAGAGAATCACATAGGGAAGACATAGCAGCTCGTGGCTTCACCGTCACCATCCAGGAGGTCTGAATACAACTCACAACCTCAATCTCGCGGGACGAGATCAGGTGAGCATAATCCCTTTCCATACGATCACCGCAGACTCTGAAAACACCATCTTCCCATCACAGTCATAAAATACCGCTACAGGTTGTATGAGGAAAGCAGAAATTATTAGGAATGCTTCTGGGACAACAGTCTGGTTTTATGAAGTTTCCTTGTTTCCTAAACCTTTGGGACAGCCATACCCATGAATCGCATTGGATTAGAAGAGGATGGTGTTGCAGAATGATGATGAAGCCTAAAGAGAAATATGTGATAAGAAAACCTCCGATGAATCGAGGGAAAATCATCCTGCCACCTCTGCATATAAAACTGGGAATCATGAAACAGTTCGTCAAAGCATTGGCTAAAGATGGGGATTGTTTTATGCACACAAGTTAGAATTTTTGTTCTATCTGAAGCTAAACTTACAGAAGAAACATGTGAGTAACCTCCAGATTTTAAAGCCAAGATGCAAACTAAGCTGATACTTTTGAATCATTTAGGATGCACTATGAGCCTTAAAATCTATTTTCTTCATAGTCATCTTGACTTCTTCCCTGACAATCTTGTGAAATTTAGTGAAGAACATGGAGAAATGGCTCAGTGAGACATTAAAGAAATAGAATCACATTATCAAGGTATAGGTGGGATCAAGGGATTATGGCTGAGTACTGTTAGCCTCCAAAAAGAGATAATGTGGAGCTGCAGCATAGAATAAAATCTGTAAGATGAAATTTCAATATGAAGAAGTGGTGGCGAAAAAGTGCCGTGTCTCCGTAAGACTTAAAATATGCTGAACTTAACTGTGATTAGGCCTAAAAAATTAGTGATTTGATTTTGTTTACTGATTACATTTGTAAACAGTTTCCAGGTTACAAGTATAGCAGTAAGTATCTTGAATAATACAGTTAGTGTAAAAAGTGTTCATGCACATAAGAAATTACATTAACATTCTTGAAGAAACAGGATTGGGATTTTGGCAAATTTGTAAATAAATTAATCAATCATGTCTAGTAAAGCATTTGTGTTGTATTTGGTAATGATTTAGATAAAAAACCATGTAACTAAATTGTTTCTTCTTAAAATAAAAAATATGCTATTACTTCGCACAAAAAGTGATCATACACCTACGATTTCAATAACATTTTTATAATGTATACCATCATTCAATATATGGTGGGCTTTCCTTTTGCTTTTATAACTGCCTCCAGTCTCCGCGACATTGATTCCACTAGCTCTCTTGTTTTCTTTGGTTCAATTAGGTCCCATTCTATTTGAAGTGCCCATTTTAATCCTTCTTTATTGGAAAATGAGTGATTTCTGATTTTCCTCTCCAAAATAGACCACAGGTGTTCTATAGGGTTGATATCTGGTGACTGGGGAGCTGTATGAAGTTGTTTTGTCGTGTTATAAAGCAGCCACAAGCGAGTATTTTCAGCTGTATGTTTGGGGTTGTTGTCCTGCTGAAACATAAAATTGTTCTAAAGACCCAGTTTATGGGCACTACATGGAGATTTTCATTTAAAATGTCCATAGTTCTATCAATAAAGTGCAGTCGACCCACACCTGAAGCTCTCATACACCTCCAGACAATCACGGAGCCATCTCTGTGTTTTACTGTAGGCACTAGATGTTTGGGATGCAGCTCTGTATTTTTATAGCGCCATACCATACGCCTTCCATCGGACCCAAAAATATTGAACTTATTCTCATCGGAAAATATCCTATTCCAGAAGTCTGTTCCTTTATTTCGGTGCTCTTTTGCGTTCAATAGCTTTATTTGATTTGCTTTACTCACCCAGAACATTTTCCGAGGTACTCGACCATGATATCCGGTTTCTCGATGAACATTGCAAACGGTGCTGGCTGAAACGTTTATACCACTTCGTCCCAGATACGCAGCCAGCGTCACAGCACTGATTTTTGGATCCTTCATTATTTCACGCAGGATAACTCTCTTATCTTGCTCTGTTAACAACTTTGGTCTTCCGGTTCTTGGCCTGTTTTGCACCGTTTTTAAAACACGAACCCTATCTATTATTGTCTGCAGGGTGGAGCGAGGTCTGTCAACAAGTTGAGATGTTTCTCGTACCGATTTGCATTGATTATGGAGTTAAATAATCAATTTTCTTGTTTCTTCGCTGTTGACTGACGTCTGACCCTGCTGTTTCTTATCACTGCTATCCACAGGTAAGCTGCCAAGTGAATGTTGGCTTGTTATGCCTTTGAGCTGTTCTCGAAGCACTACCGCAGGTATACGATCACTTTTTGTGCCTATTTTAGACATCTTTTTGTGTTAAATTTTAGATGAGTCGTATTTTTTACACATCTGCTTCACTTTCGTACAGATGTGTAAAAAATACGACTCATCTAAAATTTAATAATTTTTCGCTTCACTGTGGTGTTCCAATACAGTTAAATCTCGATATCTTTTTGTGTATTTTATCTAATTTTTTCGATTATAGACATCGCATTGTGGTTGTGTTTGTATACTTGTGCAAGTAAATGTTTTGTCTTGATGTCTTGTATGTTACATACACTGACTCCCATAAATAATCGGACAGACTTTGCATTTAACTATGGAGTGCTCTGTAAAGCAGGATAGATTATCTGTATGAATCTCAAGGTACTCTTTGTGTTAAGCAAAGATCATTTGCTATGAATATCCATTTTAGAGATTGAAAATGTGGCTAAACTAAGAGCTTCCCCATTCAACCTTGTTTACATCATGAGTTTATGACACAAAACAATCGGACAGCACAAATGAAATGGAATACAAATGAGTAGGTGAAGTCTGTCAGATAGCATGGGGCCCTAGGTAAGCAGAGTACCTTTGAACAGAGACAGTGATCCATCACTATGAAAAGAACAAAACATACCGGGAAATAGCAGAGATTGTGAAACCTAGCAAAAGTACAGTTAGTGACATAATTCACCGGTATAAGTATGAAGACAGAATTGAATCTCCAGCAAAGTCAGGCGACCAAAACTTCTTACCGATAGGCAGGAGTCTTATACTATGCGGAAGATAAAATGGAATCTGCATATAAGTGCTCCGGTGATTTGTGCTGAGACTGAGGAAGAACTGGGACTGACCGTGAAACGGTCAGAAGGGCCATGTGAAAACAAGATTTTAATGGTCCATAGCCAGAAAAACGCCATACATTTCCAGCAAGAATAAAAGGAAGTGATTACAATTTGCCAAATACTTTGTTAACAAGACAACCGATTGGTGGGACCAAGTTATTTTTGTGACGAAAGCAAATAAAACCTTGCTGGTTCCAATGGCAGGGTGGTTGTGTGGAGGAAACCAAACACGGAGCTGGAAGAGCACAATTTACAAGGCACAGTCAAACACGGCGGAGTGTAATGGTATGGGGCTTTATTTCCTCTACAGCTGGTGTTCATAGACACAGCCATGAACAAGGAAGTCTATCTTAAACTATTACAGCAAAATTTAAACAAAGTGTAGAAATTATGGGTATTTTGGGCAACTTCTCATTTTATCAGGATAATGATCCGAAGCATTTGTCCCACATTGTAAAGCTATGGTTACGTTAGAATTGTCCCCATGTACTGCATCCACCCCCTCAGTCCCCGGATCTTAATCCCATAGAAGCAATATGGGATAAACTGGAGAAGGCTGTGCGGAAGACCCTCCATCACTCCAAGCAACACTTAAAGGAGAGGTTGCAAGAAGAATGGAGCAAACTTTCTACAGCCTACCTGAAAAACCTAATTCACAGCATGCCAAATAGGTTGCGAGAAATAGTGAAAAGAAGACGGAGTGTCACAAAGCACTAAGCCATATTTTGTATCACACTCAAGTTGTTATGTCCGATTACTTTTGAGGGCCAAAAAATGCCATATATATATTTTTTTTTAAATCTTAAAAAATGCACACATTATATAATTTTTATGTGAAATAACATTTATTTTCTTACAAGAACAAACCGTGTAACTGTCAATTATCATTAATTTCAATAAAATAGCACATAGATAGCAATCAAATGCTGATTTTCACTTTCAAAGCTTAGTATTCTGCTTCGTCCGATTATTTATGGAAGTCTTTGTGTTTCTTAAAACCTGTGCTTTTTGTCTGATGCACATTCTAATGCAAAACAATATAGGTGTATGAACACTTTTTACACTGACTGTAAATTAAAATGTCTTAATACTATATAGATATGACAATTCTTTATAGCATTATTATGGCTTTTTCATATGTTATAGAAAAAAATGGGCTTCACCTTCTTTAACAGATGCCAGCAATTAATAAAAATTACCCTTCAGAATTAAAAGAGTTGAACACAAATTTAATTTCAGCAACTCAAAACATTGTTGCCATTTGCCTACATTTAGTACATGGCGGTGGTGTTACTGTTATGTCCTACTTCCTTCTTACACTGCAGTGAGCTGGTATGCATGTGTTTGCAGCATTTATCTGAAAAACAAGGTTTAATGTAACATTTCAATCTTTATCTCTCGTTAAACACATACACTTGTGACAGTAAACCATTACGCAAAATTTGTTCTGAAAATGTATGCACTTTAATTTCTGCATCGAATAGCTCCTCATTCTGAGCCATTAATACGCTAGGTCATTCCAAAACTATAGCACAGGTGTTTTTTTTTACTCTTAATCCATGTCTTATAGAATAAAATTATAGTAGAATTATTTGTTACATTCATCTTGTACAACAATCTTTTAAAATATGGTGCAACAAGTACCTTCCATCCTATATGGTTGGAAGAACAACACTACCTACTTTTCTAATGATATTTGCTCACCTATATAGTGATGTGAGAATAAGTATAGAAAAGGTACCTTATAACACAGGTATTATTTTCCTTCAGCAAATCCTGGAATATTGAGAGCACATTCATTTATTCCAAGACTTGCTAAATCTTTCTCTTTCTTGGTACCTTAGTTAAAGGGAGGAGGAGTAGAGGTACGCTGCTCAATCTGGATCCCATATCAAAAACAAAATCTATCACCTTTCATAATAATTTCACATAATTAACTATGAAAAATATTTTTCATTATCTTTAGCACTGCACAGATATCTCTCAAAAGTGTACTGAAAATGCCAGCACCAAAACTTCAAAGCTAGAATGTAACAGATCACTGCATCTCAAACCAGTCACTTACTGTTTTACATACTCATTTTTCAATATAGTGAAACATACATGTTAACTAAAAAAATGTCAAAGACTTCTATGGCTTTTTATTCATCAAATAATTTTAACACGTTTTTACTAGTGTAAAATATTAAAGCATAATCTTCAAAACAGAAGCTAAAACACTTGCATCCAAAACTATATATACACTGCAGCATACTTTCCATTTTTCTTAACCTTTGGTTCTCATGAGAAAAACTATTACCACAATATGTAATATACAAAGTGCCAATGAATCACTCTAAAACTGAGCTATCTATAAAAATTGCATAAAATTGAGATATTGGAGCACTGGCTCTACATGTGCATACATGCAATGTTCTGGAGGAGATTCCAATCTCATTTGTTTTTCTACAGTAGCTATTACAACATAAAACAATTTTTTTAACCAAAGGAAGAGAATTATACAAACTTTGTTTGTCTATAACAAGTATAGATTGAAGAAGAAATACATCCTTAGTGCTTACGTTTGCTCTTTCAAGTTTAACCGCGTCAATGATAAAGGCAAATGTTGGTACTATGTCAAGTTTCTGTGCTTAAACTAGTCTTATACTCATTGCAGTTTTTAAAAAGCAAAAGATTTGCAAATGAACTGTGTTCTAAATTTGGATGGTTCACACTAATTATTTTCCAATTTTTATTTATTTATAGTAATACAAAGTTATTTTAATACCTAGGTTTTTGGCATGGAATAAAATTAAGCAGTGTAAAACAATAAATTAACCATAAAGCTCATACCATATGTATATTAAAAATATTAACTGAAAATAAAAAAATTAGATTTTCATTATTACACAAATATAACTATTTGTAACAAAAACTTCATTTATCTTATCTTTTGTTACAAATAGTTATATTTGTGTAATATTTATTGCTTCACTGTAGCTAGCTTCATTTTTTACGTAATAGGTTTTCATATTTAAGATTTCCACTGAAAAAGCTGCCATTTAACACAAATACCATATGCTTATGTCACATTGCCTCATAGGAATTTAAAACATATCTACTCAACAATTTGTATACAGTATTGTTTGTAAAGAAAACAAAAATTGCTGTTTTGACTACTATTCACCCCAATTCATACTATGATACAGAGGGAAATGATTTTGGAACTGATTAAAAAGATAGCGTACCTTTTGACTTTATAGATCTTTTAAAAAGTTTACTCAACAAAAATAAAAACTGTAGTAATAATAATATAAACAATATATAACAATAATACTACTATAAATTCATTTATAATGTTTAAAATATTGGAATGTTTCTCCACATATGCATATACTACACTACTAAATATATTTTATTTAAATATTCCTTTTCAATTGAGTCTTGGCTATAGGCTCTTAAATTCTGCATATATTTTCACAGAGAAGAAAAGAGAGAGAGCAGAAAAAAAGCTCCAAGGTAAAAAAAAAGTCATTAACTATGAGTAACAACAGTTCACCATTAAATTAACAGTATTTTTTTTAAAACTTTATATATAAAAACTTCTTTTACATTATCACAAAAATGCTATCCATTAATGAACATTACATGAAAGGTGTATTATATTTATCCTATTTGTAACATAAGTTTATTTATTTTGCTCCCATAATAATTTTAACAAATTAAATTAGCAATAAATAATAATAATAATAATAATAATAATAATAATAATAATAATAATAATAATAATAATAATAATAATAATAGAACATTCCTGATATTACAAAATGTTTCCAAATTATATTTCAATTCAAAATTCTAACTTGAAGATGTAACTGCTACATGACTTCAAAGCACAGCAAAACTTGAACAGATGAATTTATCAAGCAAAACTTGAACAGATGAATTTATCATTTGTTTCTATTTTCTGAAATCTTATTATAGAATTACTTTAGAGTTCCATAGTGTACATAAACTATGAGAAATTACGTAACATTACGCATAAATAATATTTGATTCTATTCAATCCTGTATAATTGTCCATACTCTCTCTATATCTAGTAGAGATCATTGTTTAAAAACATTTGTATGAGAATATGAACATAAAAACAAACTACACTTAGGAACATTCATTATAGTAGTAGACTTGTATTGCTGTTTTGTAGTTTTGAATTAAATTGTCAATGTAGTGCTTCTTATACAAACTAGAGCAAGAACAATGCTGAATACTTCGTGAGAGAAAAAAGAACTGTCAGTTGAATATTATCTTGAGGTTCTGAAAAATATTTTAATTATATTTTTATTTCTTCCTTTGTTTTTAAATACTGCAGTTTAGTTATTTTAAAATTTCAAAATTATGCAGCTACTTACTGATAAAAGTAGTTTTATTTTAAGTTTATGCTGTCAACCCTGCAAATTCCCATATGAACACTATAACACTTTGAGCCCAGCAATGACAGCTTGTGTTAGCAGATCTACAAGTAATATACATCCCCATCTTACTGCATGGTGTTGCGAGCTGGAAACAACCAATTTATCTCATTCAAGTTAGAAAACATGAGCTCCTAGTATTTAAATTTACATGTGCATCTGCCTTATAAAATTGCATACCTTTTACATAGTGCTGTTATTACACATAGCTGTTTTTTTTCTAGTGCAGAGTATCAGATACTGACATAAATCATACATATGCTCTGCAAGTAGTGTGTGTGTGGAGGGGGGGGGGGGGGGCTGAGGTGATTAAAAATAATCAGATTTTGCATATAATAAAGCATTATGGTTTTGGCTTTGATAATACCGTATGAAAACTCTGAGCATTCTGATCTTTATGAAGTTATGTAGTTCTCTGGACCATTCAAATATGAGCCAAGACTATAAAGAATAATTTGTAAAAAGCTGAGTTACATGGGCAACAACATTTAACCCTTTTAGTTGTAAAACATCAGTGACCTCATGTCTGCAACATACATAGTACTATTCCTGGATCTTGATTGAATTACAACTCCAAATGAATTTTTTGAATTAACTCCTAAAATACTAACACTTTGGCAAAATTAAAAATGGTATGATCAAGCTGACACGTTTACTTAATGCTTGGAGTTACAAATATCCCCTTAACATTTTTAATTAATGTTTACAGCTTCAGTTACCTTCTCCCAGTAGCTTTTTCCGGTGCACATTAACAATACATCTCTCCTCCCAGAAACAAATTCTGTTAAGTATAATACTTATTACTCTTCTGCAAAACATTTAATGGAGTTGCGAGGACACAAATTAATAAACATATGCGCATAGCTGCAAATATTGCAAGAAAGCGAGTTTTTAGGCTTTGTAAAACAGTTTTAATTTTACTACACAGATTTTCCATATTTTTTGTTATTCGAATGAGGTAAATCTCCGCCAGCACAGATGCAGTAAGCTTTTTAAACTGCTGACTCAGAGTGTTACATAGCTTATGGGTAAAAGATAATTTATATAGGTGCAACAAAGTCTCTCTTGCAACTTAAACAATATTTATTAAAACTAAACAAAATGAGAATGAATCAGAAAATATAAAACTGACAATGTTTTAAGATGAAAAATGCAAATGATGAGCCTATTTCCTATGTACATGATTTGTTGTGATCTATATAAGATATTAATGTTAACATTTCTTTCAAAATACAGAGAAATCCAATGCTTACTTAAAATGTTAACAGTGATAAAACTATTGCAACCAAGCATAAATTACAGCCTTATTTATGTAATTCTTTTTGTACTCTCTGAATGACACAATGTACAATTGTATACTCCAAAAAATGCTGTTTACATTAACTTGTAAAATCCCAAACCATTATATAATAAAATCTTTTCACTGTTGATGCATTACATTTCCTCATGATTGATGCCATTGCCTACATATGCAAGAATTTCTAGGAAAGATTCCTGAAAAACTTAAATATTTCCAATGAACAGAAAGGCATATGATATCCCCTTTTTCCTATACTTCATTTCATATGCAAGAGACAGTGGTAATCCAGTGAGCTTTTATTTGTATAAGAAAATTAATGGAAAAAGAAGAAAAATGGGAGACCAAATATATTTTCTCAAGGAATGAGAAGAGGAAAAATATCAAATATCTTTGCAGAATAAGTGGATTTACTGAAAACAATTTTGGAAACGTTAACAAAACATTTACATCCAAGTACATTTACTATAAAGGCCCATTAAATGTTAGGTGCAGTTCTTTATCTAGGATGCTTCTAACCAAATGAACAAGTAAAACTATTCCGTTGTTTAAGGACTATGATACAATGAAACACAAAATTAATACAATTTTGAGTCGAACTAATACTCAATGCTTCATTTATTGCTAGTATTTACCTAGAACGCGTTTCGTTAGGATCTTCCTAACATCATCAGCTGTTGAATCGGCATCCATTAGTCGACAACAGCTGATGATGTTAGGAAGATCCTAACGAAACGCATTCTAGGTAAATACTGGCAATAAATGGAGCATTGAGTATTAGTTTGACTCAAAATTGTATTAAGTAAAACTATTGTTGATTTAGGTACATACATATAGGTACAAATACTTGTAGTTCTGCAAAAGGACTGCTCATCACAACTGTTTGAAAACAAATATTTGCCTTAACTGATTCTGAAGTTAAGTCTCGAAATTGAAAACAGATATACAAAACTCTTGGGTGCAGTGTTTCACATTAACGAATTTTTAGATTTAACAAATTCATTCATATTATTTACTGTAGTAATAAGTATTCTAAAAAAGGAGAGAAAAAAATTAATGTTGTTTACAGCACAGCATAACTCTGAAATTGCCCATGTCTAGTGTACTGAGTAGTATATGCACAAGGTTGGGTTGAGGAGAAAAAAAGGTTATATAATTAAAAACATATTGGCTGAAAAAGTTGTATTGTGCAAAGAAAGGGCACAAAAAGTAACAGTAAAATAAATTGCAAAAATTAAAATATAGAAAAGTAGTAGAGCAATAATTATGTTCTAAACAGTATGTACAGCTTATTCATTATGGGGACAAATCTTTGAATCTCTTATTAGAATAGATGAGCATTATATTGCTATACCTGGGGTTGTAGAAGAACTTTCTCTGCAACATACAGGAAGTTGTTTTCTACTCACCCAAGATTCACCTAACTTCGACCTTTCAAGAGCTTATAAAAACATGCTTATGGTGTACCATATGTCTCACATTGATATGAAACAGAAGAGTGAGTGGTCTAATTATGCATACCGAGAGGCTTACATGGCTTAAGAATTGGGTACTGCAGTGCAGCCACAACAGCTACGTCTGTAAAAACTGTGCAGCAAGAATAGCTTTAATGATGGTGTCTCATGTGTTTCCATGGAGCAAAATAGCTACCCAAAGAAAAAATTCGTGAATATGTTTTAGTTTTGGAATGGAATCAATGTAACAGCAAATAAACTTGTAGCACTCTAAACATGGATTCAAAATAGGTAATATTCAACATAGCTTTTTCATTTTGGTCAGTTGCATGCTCCAATAGAGAAAATGCACATCAGAGCAATCCTGTAGATGTCAATGCTGTAAATCTGTTGCCACACATCCTTCTACCCGCACAACTGTTGCTCATGTACTGCAATTGCATCAAGCGAGATTGAAGATAATAAATATAACCTGCAGTGACTAAAATAAAAATGACAAGAGGTTGCACCCTAAGAGGTCCTGTCTGATGCAACATATTTTGCAAATGGATAATTTATCATGTACACATATTAGAAAGTGATAGTATTTTACTTATGGCTACAATGTTTAGTCTATTTTAAGTAAAATAACAATGTGTAGTTTGCTATTACAGATCGATATGGAAGGGATAGTAGCATCAACTACTACAATGTCCATTATGCTGATTACAATTCTCACTGATGAAAAGAACTGCAGACCCAAGGTCACTGGTGAAAGATATGCTGTATTACTAAAGAGCATTAGCATAGTTTGTTACGGAATGTGCCACTGAATATTTGTGGCAAAGGTCTTCCAACACACATGGCACTCTAAACCTGAGGGATTTGAATACCATGTCTTGGTAGATGGATAGAGCTACACAACCCTCTCCAAGAATGGCCACTGAGTTCCCTGGTTCTTAAAACCATACTATTTTCTATGGAGTTACAAAGAAATTGTGTTTACCTAGCAACAGACTTGATCTCATCAACGACTACTTGTAGCAAGTGCCATCATAACACCTACAATGTTGTGAAGAGGCACAAAGACCTAATGAGGAGAATAGCATTGTTTGCAGAAGATGCCACAACTTATTCTGAACATCAAATTTTAGTGCTCAATGTGAACATTGTATTAATAAGCAGAGAAACAGGTTTGATTAATTCATCTTGTGCTAAAAAAGAAACTAATCAAGTGATATTACTGTTGCATGATGCTAAACATAATTAGAACTATATCATTATGTACCAGTATAAAGCACATGTCAATTTTGTATTTCCCACTAATGGACAGTATATTCCTTTTGGAGACATCAAAATGTGTATATGTCCCCAAAACTTTGATTAAGATGACCAGGAATATATCCTTATACTGCAATTCGGGACCTTGTGGCATACAAGAGTAAGCCTTCCATTCTACTGCTCTTTATGTAACCAATAATTATGTACATTGTTCATCACAAATACAGTGATCTGATTCATAATACACGGTGGGCAAAATAAAAGTGGTCTGGAATAGGTTTACATACATTAATATATATGATGCATGTTCAGAATTAAGAAATGAGATGGGAAAATGCAGAAGTCGACACACAGGACACATGGGTGAACTCGAACAATTTATTTGCATAAAACAAAATACTGTACATGAAATGAAGTTAGTGTGGCAACAGGACAATAATGTTGACCCCTAATAATGAAAAGGTGAACTGCCCAACACAGTAAATGTCTTCTGCCAATGTCGAGTCAGCACTGTGCTCGATTTACTAAACTGAGACACACATTGAAGCTCTGCTTGAAAATATTCTCTGCGCCACTTTTATTTTGCCCACCTTGTATCATCTGTAGTCAGTTTAGGTCACACTATAGTCACTTATATTTTAGTGTTAGAGGGACTAGTTTGGAGAGCTGCTGCTTCCATTTTCAACCTCAAAGGCTCATGGAAAAGGAAGCAACAGCTCCTGAACATTAAAATATGACACAGTGTGACAAAATTGACTACAAATAGTTTCATGAATTAAATTGGACGCGACTATTACTAAATTCCTTCAAGTATCATGTTATAGTGATTTGAATCTTCTACATTCAATTCAGAAGTTGTCTGCTGGTAACATTTCACAATACTGTGTTTTAACTGCATTGTCAAGAATTCAGGTTGACAGCAGTGGAGGTGGTCCTCTTGGAGGGATTGGTTGCTGGGCATAAAAAACACTAAAGTTTCCAATACTGTTCTATTTGACAATGACACTAGTGCACCAGTGACTACTAAAAACTTATTAATTTATAGATGAGTCGTATTACTTCACTGTGGTGTTCCAATACAGTTAAATCTCGATATATAGTAAACACTTAGTCTAATTAAATTTAATTATGTCTTGAACTGTATGCCATATTGGTTTAAAGCTAACAAATTATGTGTAAACCTAGACAAAACAGAAGTGATTAAATTTATAACTCATCGAACATCACACACTATGATGAAATTGGGATGAATGACATGTTATTAGAACTAATAGACATTACATTTCTGGACCATCAAGTAAAGAGATATCTAGACTTGAAAGCTCACATTAAGCACATCTTAACAAACTTAACTCTGCCTGCTATGTTATCTGAGCATGGGTAAATATAAGTTCTATAGATATACTTAAACAGTATACTATGCATATTTTAATTCTATCATGGAACACAGAATATTATTTTGGGGTAACTCAGCAGAAAGGAAACAAAAGTTATAAGAATTACTTCCAACACCCATAGAAGACACTCATACAAATGTCGTTTTAGAAGACTGAAGATATTAACTCTAGCTTGTGTTTATATATACTCAATCTTAAAATTCTTTATATGCAATCAAACCACATTTATAAGAAATAACAAAACTTACAAGATGAACACTAGAATAAGAGTAACATCCATCAACCCCAAGCAAAATATTCTTGCTTCTGGAAAAGTGTGCATTACGAAACCATAAAAATATTAATGTTCTTCCAAATAATCTTAAGTAAAAGGTTCACAATTTCAGTGCTTTTAAACTGCTGTTAAAGAGTACCTATGCTCAAAATCATTTTATTCTGCACAAGATTATCTGAATGACAAACATGTTGATAATGTTTATGTAGCTCTGAACTTTTTAAATAACATCTAGCTGGATAATAGATGCTGTGCATTTCTAATCAAATATAACAAAATACTGAAACGTTTTGGCTGTAAAAGCTTAGTGAAGGCTTAAAAAAGGCTCAAATTGCATTTTTATATCAATATTATGTTAGTCTTATAACTGCATGTTAAGTATTTTATTTTGTTTCTGCGCATAATTACAAAATCATCCTTGCTTTATTTGTCATATTCCCATACATAATATGCCTTGTAATGTTCATTACTCAAATCTGATGTTTATGTATATATGTAACCAAACAGTAAATTTTCATTGACATGTTCAATGCTCATGGGCCTTTATGGCTACTAGTGGACATGCTATGCTATCCAATCCAATCCATTGTGAACATTAGATGAACTCTGTCAAAACATCGGAGACAAGTTATGGTATTCATATACGGAAAAATAATCAGAATGTCCACCTCTGCAGCATAGGTATCTGGATAAGGTTTTCTTCCAGGGTTTTATCTTATCGTAAACGATGAATGTCAGGTAACTCTAAGCTGTATGGACCGGAGACTCATTTGAACAAAACCTTCTGCAATTAAGTTTCAAATACAAATCCTTCCAGTTAGTCATGATGTTCTATTTTGAGTTCTGCCTTTGATATTGTGGATGAAGTATGTTTGCTGTCAGGCACTGAAGGTTTAAGACTCATTTTCCCTTCTTATCAAGATGTAACTTATCTGCATAATAATCAGGTTAATTACCAGTGCCTTATTTTTACCCCTGACTGGCTGCTTCATGGCTCACTGCTGCTTGAAGTTAAATATTCACAGACCCTGAACTCAACCTCATCACAGAAGGTGTCCTTGTATTGCCACACATTTCTCACGTTTTTTTAAAAGAAAATTTCCATTAACATGTATTGATTCTTCTTCTGCAATTGCAGTGATCTCTCTTCTGATATTGTCTGTCAGTTCTTCCAATGCATGCCAATTGTTCCAGTAAACTTTATCTTCTAAGCTTCCCCATAAATAGAACTCACATACCATAAAGTTTGGGGATCACGGTGGCCATAGTCCTTTCCTGATAACCCTATCTTGAAAAATTTTCTTAATCAATTTCAATGAGAGATCAGCTGTATGTGCTGCAGCGGAGTCTTGAAAATTGTCTGTGTAAATCAATGTCACACAAATATTTTAGGAATGGATGTTATTGTGTCCTTGTATATCTGTCCATTAACTGTATTCACAGCGCACCAAACACCATTTTTCTAGTCATGCAATGGTATTTTCTGTACAATATTGGGTTATACTGCACTTAAGTAACTGTTGTTTTGTGTTGATACATGACAGTTTAAAGAAAATCTCAATGAGATAGAAATAGTCCAAGAAATCTCGAAGTAGATTATCACAGGAAACAGGAGTTTCACAATTCTCAACTTAGACTGTTAGACTCTCAACTAAACTGTTAAAATTAAAACTTTATAAGATAACCATAGTCCAGAAACTGTAATCTGAGTAAATTTCTGCAACTGGGTGTTGGTAAAGTTAATGTCTCTATCGACCCAAGGTTAATCTTTTTCACAGAGAAGAATAATGTTTTTTAAGTGGCCAAGTAGTGACACAAAACAAGAGATACTGGTGTGCAAAAAAACTCAATATTGTACATGAAATACCACTGCATGACCAGGACATTGGTGTTTGGTGTACTGAGAATGTGTACAAAATTATAAGGTCTATATTATTTGAGGATACAATTAACAGTGACACAATAATCAAACCATTCCTAGAATATCTGTACGTCATTAAATGTACACAGGCATATTTTCAACAAGGTTACTACACCATATACAGCTGATCTCTCGTTGAACTTAATTGAGAAAATTTTTAAAGACAGGGTTATCAGAAAAGGACTGTGGCTACCATTATCCCCAGACCTTACAGTACATGACTTCTATTTATGGGGAAACTTAACAAATGAAGTGTATCGGAACAACCTGTAGATGTTAGATGAGATGAAAGACAGTATCAGAAGAGAACTTACTGCAGAAGAAGAATTAATAAATGTATATGGAAATTTTCTTAAAAGTTAGGAGAGTTGAATGGCAGCACAAGGACATAATTTCTAACACCTTCTGTGATAAAGGTACGTGGTTATTGTTTGCATGTAAATCTATGGGCTTGAGTTCCGATTCTGTGAATATTCAACATGACTGGCAGCAGTGGGCTGTGAAGCAGCCAGTCAGGAGTCAGAACTAAGGCATTGTAGAATCATTCACAATTCTGCTTCATCGGAGACACTAACTACTTTCTGACTTCTTACAACTATTAATGAACTGGCTGACAAACTCTAAGAGTGTAACCTACGAGCATGCTGTTATGTTTCATTAGTGACACACAGGAATTTCATTGAGAGAACCAAGGTGTCCATGGTAAAACTAACCTTAAAACCACAATTAGATAAACATTGGGGTTGAAGGTCTGAAGTTTTAATACTTTTAGTATTTGATTTACAATATCATTGAATATCAACATGGGTGACGAACTCCAAGTATTGTTTCTTTTTAGGTATACCTATTGAAATGGTTCATCCACATTAACTGTATCTTCAATTGACATATGTGACGTAGAACAGGAACATGCTAAAAGTATTGGCTCTTGGATGCTGCTTCTATGGCAGATTTTCCTGTGAGCCTGAAAGGTACAAACTTTCACTCTGCTTTTGAGAATAATTTCACAGATGCAATATTTAACTCGATTTTATCTCTGTTTTCACACGAGCCAAATTAATTTCTCTGAAAAATGTTGAATTCTTCTGTCACAATGATTAAAACTTAGACTTTTGTCGCCCAACAAAAACTGATATTAATAGTTATGATTTACCACTCACTGAATCTATTTGATTAAGGCAGTTTAAAATTATATTTTTCTTCTCTCAAAAAAGAAAGTTCTAGACTGTTCTGTTTTGTGTTACTTCAAATTTGGACTTTATTGTGCAAGCTTCTAGAGGGAGGGGGAGACTTAAAAGAAGTTCCTGGACTGTTTCCAATATAGCTTTAATTTCTCTCATGTTTGAATGAGGGACAATGCTTGAATCAGTATCTCAATCAGTGCAATAAGATTATGGCTTCAGGACTCCATTACAGCTTCAGTGAAAATGACTTGCCTATCAACAGAAACCCACACAAACTGAAGGAATAGTATAAGTTCTCAGCTTGAACACTATTATGTTACTATTCTATAGATTTGTGCCAAATAGAATCTGGTATGAAGTTACATCATTCTCCACAGTGACTCATGATTACAGCAGGAAGTGGTATGGTGAAGGATAGGAGAAATCTGTGCCGGTTAGTTGGTGGCACATCTATCATTAGCAGCACATGCCAATTGGTAGTACCAATGATACTCTAAGAAAGACTAATATGCTATATTGAGAAATGATGGATAAGTTACTTATTAATTAGTGTATAGCATGCAATGTAAAAGTTAGCAGAAACTGTGTTTTTATATCAGATTTGTCATTTTCCCTTGTTCATACTTAAAATGAAATTTATTTTAGTTTTCTAATGTTATATGCATAGTACAGGAGACATTCAAAGAAAAGTTTGCTTGTGCTGGGAATACTAACAATTTTTGACAAGTACTGCAATATAATTTAACATTAATAAAGTAAGTTTTAACAGGTAGCCTATTTCTACATCATTGTTAGTAGCCAAGGTAAAACTGAATTACATAGGAAGACTTGCTCCTGATCTGCACATAAATTTATAACAAAAAAGTAACATGCATAAGAATTAAATGGACAGTTACACAAAAAATAAACGGTTCTGTCGATGTGAAGTAAAGTATGCTTTATTGTTCTCTATGCATTTTGTTTAGTAGCAATAATCACTAGTAAAAAAGGTGTGGTGGATTTACTTCACATGTGTGGAAATATTTATATTCCTATGAGAGTACCTTAAACTGATATGTTGTTCAGTAATTTATTTGTATATTTTACAGTAGCTCAATATTTACCTGAGGAAAATTTTGGCTAAATTTTCAAGTTCATGTTTTCATTATAGATGCCTCTTATTACCAGCCAATGTTTAGTGAATATAAGGTCACTACAATCAGTGATGTATATATTGCATCATATAAGAGCATCATTTCAACCATTTCTTTCATTCACTGTCAGTTATCTCCTACCGTTTATTAAAGGATGATAATTATATATAAAACCAAAAAGTAATGCTGGTACTACCAGTGCATTCATTCTTCAGCTGCCATTGAAATTAAATGCACAAGTAAAATGTTTTATACACATTTTATATGCATTGTATAGATTATGCTTATGAGTGTAGTGTAAACAACTTTTTTTTTTTTTTTTTTTTTTTTTTTTTTTTTTTTTTGGACGTGTAAAAGTCCAACACTTAACCATCTAATTTAAATCCTGTACCCATTTCAGTAGCTTAGGTCCATATAAAATTTTGGGGTTCAGGTACCATAAATATTTTAAGCAGAGATTTTTGTGATGTTTATGATGAAAAATGTTAAGATATAACCATATGCATGCCTTTCTTAGAATCTGAATCTGAATTATATATATATATATATATATATATATATAATGTCTTCCTTTCTCACCAATGTTGGTGTTAAGAGTCGCTTGGGTTCCCTCAGAGCGAGGGAGCCATTGCATTGACCTGATAGATGAAATCAGGGTTGGGGGGTTGGCCCAATGCCTGGGATGAATAAATGATGGTCGGGGAAACCAGAGGAAACCCACCCCAGCGCCATGTTGTCCCCCACAAATCCAACTTTGTGGTCGCCTAGGATCAAACCCGGGCCGCCTAGGTGAGAGCCAAGTGGTCTAACCACTCAGCCATGACACGGCCATATGTAAGGATTGCTCATACATATCTAAGCTGTATAGTTTTGCAAGAAATGATTCAGACCACTATTTTTGTGACAAGTACTTTATATTCTAAATAAATTTTGCATGGTTCCAAGTGTTTAAATGTGTATTGCTTATCACACTTGAATGAGGGTAAGGAGACCATCAATACTGCTATTGCAGTATGTTTAGACATAGTATTTTCAATCAAACAGTAGTTTGCCTTACACAAATATTTATATTTGTGTAATATTTATTGCTTCACTTTAGCTAGCTTCATTTTCTACGTAATCAGTAGTTCGCCTAATTAAAATTATGCCATGAGTTAATTGAGACACACTGTAATTCACATACCACATACTTCACATGCAGATGTGAAGTACAGAGTGTCTCCATCAACTCATAGTATAATTTTAATTATTACATTACTTCACAATGTTAATTCAAATTTAACTTTTCAAATTAATAGTTTTGTCTATTCAGGCTAGACAAAGATAAAAATACTGTTTAGAGATAGATCTATTTGAATCTTAAAAAATGGGCCGTTTTGTAATTTTTTATTCACTAAGTTTGCTACTGTAACAATGAAATAGTTCAGGTACTATTGTTTTGAGTTTTACTGATATCATTCAGTGGATATTAATCAAATACTTTATAACATTATGCAGTGGATGCATTTTTCTGATTCTTAAATTGGCTGCCACTGATTTATGCATTCAAGAATCAAATAAAGGATGTCCTGTGTAATAATAACAGAAAAGTGATATCACTCTTGACGTGTTGTTGAAAACTGATACATAATTTTAGCATGAAGTTTAAGAATCAAGAGTGTTAAAAATAAGTAAACAAAAATGAATTTAAATATTAAAGGCTGTATAAAATTGAGATAAATTCTCTGAAACGTATACAGATGAATAGTTTTAAACATCAACATTTAAGAACCTTTCAAGTATCTTGTTTTGCTGCTTCTTGTTTTTCCAAAATAAGACTACAGTTTTAAATTAAATAAATCTATGTTCCATTAGTATCCACTGAACTCTTATTTCATCATATTTTATCTGCACAATGAAGCACAATAAGTATAATTTAAGCAGGGAAGTCACAGTTACATTTCTACTATAGTAGTTACATTTCTAAATAGTTTCTACTACAGAGGCAATAAAATTTTACAACAAATTACCTATTGAAATAAAAAATATGAAATCCATTTTGAACTTCAAAAAGCTATCTCAAGCAATTTTTAATTGAAAAATTGTTATTACTCAAATAATGAGTTTTTGCATTAATAAAATATCCACTTGTATTTTTTAACAATGTATAAGTTTAATCTATGTGCACAGTATAAATTTTTAAGTAATTATTGTTTAACTCTTATAATATTATAATTAAATGTTTAAAACACTGGACAAATCCACAACATATATATGTTAAATTGTGAATTTCATTTTTTGTTTCCTAGAAGCTTCCTTTTATTTAATGATTTTTTTTTGACAGAAAATTTAGAGAATAGCTACCAGATTTGAAGTTTTCTTAAAATAAATAATACCATTGAAATTTCAAGGTGATGGGTGCAGTAGTTTCTTTCAGAAAGCTACACTGATGTAAAAAAAATATAGTTTTGTGACAATTCTCATAAACTGCTGATTTACTTACAAAACTTGAAGGAAATTTCGCAAACAAGGATTTTAGCTTCTCACAAGCACAGAGGTGGCAGGCTTATTGTAAATGCCAAAAAAGAAATGGTAACAAGAGTTTCTCTTACAAATGCAAAACATCAAAATCAACCTTGTTTTAATCAACACAAACAGTAATCTTCTACGCTGGGTATAAATGTAAAACTTAGAGCATATTATCCAGGAAACTTGAAATATTGTAACTCATATTTAGAATGGAGGAGGAGGAAGAATAAGAATATGAAGAATAAGAAGAGTTTCCCAGTCCCCTTAACACTCCTAAGCAGAAAGCTTTCTTTTTAGAGATTATTGCTTTTGAATTCATTCTGAAGTACAATTTGTAAGATAACTAATTAATGTAGAAGGTTTAAGATCTTGCAGATAATTTCATTTCATTGCTTACATAAAGATATACCATAATACATCACCTAGGAACAATATCACATCTTAGTATTTTGCTTAGTATCAGAGAAACCAAAGAACTGTATTTATTGTGTTTTGTTAAAATTAGTTATACAATCTTACAAAGTGAATTTGTTTCTCATCTTTCTGGCACTTTTACTCATAGACTGTAATTAGCACCTAAAATCAATGCAATTCAGGGTAAGTATTCTTTGATAGTAACATAGATTTCAATTCTGTATTCTAATGGCAGTGACAACAAACATGTGGCAAAATATAGGTGTGTGCCTGATTTTGTACGCCAACTATCTTTCCATTTATGACAATCATTGGTCATTGTTTTAACATCACAAACTGTGTGTAGTAGAACTCTGAAATATAGAATCAGCATTGAATTTTTCAGTCATGATTCTACCTTTCAAAATGTTCAAGGCAACTATGACTAAACACCAATGGTAGATTATAGCAGGTGACAAGCAGCTATTGCACCATTATTATTTGGGTTATGACACCATTTTTCTCTGCCGCATACTAGAATTTCTTTTCTACTCAGATAGGATTAGACAGTTACGTAAAATAATGCTATTGCAATGTTTTGTAAAGTGGTGTTATACCTTCAGATTATCCCTAAATCTATCAAAGCCAGGGAGAAATATACATAAACAGTGGCGGACATTGGACAAAGTAAAGGATTTTGATAAGAAATCTTTACACATATACCAAAATGTGATGCGATGCTATGCTATTTGCTCACATTTCTTAACATAAAATCAGATTCTATTTAAGAGCCAGCAGCCTCTTTTGGATGAGGGTAAGAAAGGTAAACAAAGAGGAAATATGGACATCAGCATTGGTCTGGGTGCCTCAGTTGAGTAGGTGCTGGCCTACTAATTCCAAGGTTGCAGTTTCAAACCTGGCCCACACTATGGCTTTGTGTGTTTAAAATCAACAACCTCATGTCAGTAGATTTACTGGAATGTAAAAAATGTTGCAGGATGAAATTCCGACACACCTGTGGCACTGATATGTTCCTGCCAACTGATAGCAGTATTGTACTATCTACTTTATGCGTAATAGTCATGATAATGAAAAGCCATCACACACATAAGCCATGACATAGTTCAAAATATACACAACAATGGATAAAAGAAAGGAAAACAAGCTCCATCAGCTCCTACAGGTCCAGAAAAATGTCTGTGAAATTTCCAATGCATTTTTTCATAATCATGATTTATCATGCAATTGGAATGAATTCAGTGAAGCTTCCTAAGCTCAAAGAAGCTTCCTTGTAGA
Source organism: Mantis religiosa (assembly GCA_030765055.1). Lineage (NCBI taxonomy): Eukaryota > Metazoa > Arthropoda > Insecta > Mantodea > Mantidae > Mantis > Mantis religiosa. The sequence goes on along the minus strand of CM060950.1, from coordinate 28,002,979 downwards.
TTCAATTTTGATAAGAAAACTGGTTATTGGTGGTGCAAATGCTGAGATAGTGAAGAAGATCCAAGGAAAAGGAAACAGAAAATCTAGGAGGAAATTTTCCATGAAAACTTCCGTTACAAATTCAGTCAGACAAGGGATTAAGTATGTGTCAGAAATTGCATCAAACAAGCAAGTTTCCTGAAAAGAACTATTTATAGTAGGTTTTTAACACTGCCACTTACATTTTTATATTATTGAGAGAGTGTTAAAAACCAACTACAAATAGCTTTTTCAATTAACTTTGATGTCACAATTACTCAATTCCTCCAATTGCACATAAGCAATTTCCCACTCGTTATCATTTTAAATGTAACTGTAAGGATCCTTTAGAAACACAGGCAGACTCTAGAAAGAACAGTAGTTAACACATTCAACTACATGTGACGAAGAGTTCTTAGCACTCAATGGAAGGCACTATATTAATGGAAAGCATTCAGCAAATGGCCTTGCCTATACCTTGGTAGGAGCAGTACATGCTTGCAACATTGCTGGTTCCTTTAACTCCCTCACCACTATGGATGGAGCTTTTAAATTAAATTGCATTGTTTTTTCACAAATTATGGATGAATGCCTATGCCTCACACACTACTGGAAACTGCAAAGACTTGTTCTTATGTTCCTGTATTCGGCTTACAGTTACTGCACTGGAATAATTAAAGTATGCCAACTCTATGGTATACCCTCATCGGCTTAATGGTATCTTACTGTTTAGTTATAAACTGAAACACTTTATAAGTTTGACAGTACTCATACTGATTTACTGTCAAAGCAAACACTTTGTTTCCTTACATTGCTTCTAACAAATGTTTTTATAGCTCTATTCCACAGCATCAAATGCAGCTTATGGGTAAGGTTTATTACTTAGAAATAAAAAGAATTTCTACTATTATTTTGGGGAAAAAGAGCAAAATATATAATTTCGTACTACCTTTATTTATAATGGTGCAAGGAAACATGTCTAGATGCATACTTGAATTTGAAAGCAAGGATGAACTAAGCAACATGTAAGCAAGGATTCACCATGGTCACCAGATAGAAAATACAAGGTTTTCACTTCATTTTACTCTACAATGTATAGATCTAAAAGATTAGGAACAAATGAATGACTTCTTTATTGTTATTCGTATGTTAACTTATACTTATGTAGAAACGTTGAGTCAGACTGAAAAATTCAATGCCATAGCCGGGATTTGAACCACGGATCTTCTGGTTTCCGTCCAGCCGCACTACCATTGTGCTACTATGGCCAACTTGCCGATATGACATTAAATTCTCCAACTGACTCATATTTTCCCGGTAAACCACTTAGGAGTTCTCATAAACACATGAGAGAACTCCTAAGTGGTTTACCGGGAAAATATGAGTCAGTTGGAGAATTTAATGTCATATCGGCAAGTTGGCCATAGTAGCACAATGGTAGTGCGGCTGGACGGAAACCAGAAGATCCGTGGTTCAAATCCCGGCTATGGCATTGAATTTTTCAGTCTGACTCAACGTTTCCACAATTTAGCCTACACACGGCCAGTGTGAAAGAATAATTAATTTCCATATACTTATGTAGTACATAAATTTAGTAATAGATTATTTTACTACTAAGTTTTTGATTCACTCAATTGTTTTGAAAAAATAATGGGATAAATTATAATTTCATACACATCAGCAAATTACATAACTGATTATGATTTAAATCAATCACTTAACAGTCTGCTATGGCATAAGCATTTAAATACCTATTGAGAGATGATTAAATTAAGGTGCTAGAGGAGTTATCCACAGTCTTTTGAGAACACTAGGAAAGAACTTTGCAGCGGTATATATGTCTTTTTTAATTTATGGAATTACTTATAATATTTAATGAGAGCAGTAAGTGGATTATGAGATTACCAATATCTGTTTAAAGTAGCAATGTGAGACAATTAGTTTCTGAAATTCATCCATCTATACACAAAAACATTTTTAGATCTGCAGCACTTGTATAAAATGGGTGATTTTGGAAAAAATATGAAGGAAGTCTGGGAGCTGGAACTGGGATGTTCTTATTGATTGACCACTTCCTGACCGGAGTAGAGAGATTTATGCCTCCAAAGAAGATCTGAGTAACTACAGATTCTAGGTAAGATTTTGTTCATATGTTAGATATATTCTGGTGCAAGTATTAAAAGGAAACCCCTTATGTAGAAGGTAAGCATATACTTAATGATACATTATATTTTTCAGTAATGAGCACAAAGCAGCAAATAATAACCAGTAAGGCTTTTAATGTGCATGCAGAATATTCCATTGTGGTTATACTGTCATATGAAAGAATCTACAAGTGTCACTGATAGTGGTTAGAACAAAGTGAAACTACAAAGAATTGTAATTACAGGAAAAATCGTAGAAAGAGTATTGAAATATTGGACCAAAGTTAGAAAACTAGATGGAAATAATGTCTAAATGCTTATTAGTATAAGAAAGGCTTAGTCAAAATGACATCTGGTAGAGTGGAATAAAGGAAGTCATGGCAAAGTCAGGTGTTTAAGAAATGTGGAGAGAGAAGGAATTATTACAAAATAGTTTCTGGATAGTAATTAGACTAAGGTTGGAACATACTGAAAAGCAAGAAATATTTTCAAATTTTAATTTGAAACCTTCACTGGGATTATATAGAGAAATGAAAGTAGACTGGAGCAGGGAAAAGTATATTGACAGATGTGACAAAGCACAGAGAGAAGGTTTGGCATGGGCCAAAACAGGCTTAAGTTTAGGGAGCAATTACAAGAAATGCCCCTTATTTAACAAAAAATATCATATACAGCATAATTTTGGAATGTGATGAAATGAAGATTCGCAAAAAGAAAATTGCTGAAAAGTAGCAGTAAAATTTACCAAAGAAAATTTAAAGAAAAAGGCTTTTGAGTCTGAAATTGAGAAATGTAATAGAGGTAGGAAATTTTTAGACAGAGTAAGACCAAAGTTGCTGAGAAAAATTAGCGAAACTTAGTCAGGAAAGTGAAAAAAAGAGGAAATAAGCTTTAAGTAACAGGTAGGATTTTCCCGAAGAAAAAGGTACAGGGGTTGAGTCTTTAGGGTTCAGCAACTCCATGCAGTGATAAAACAGAGAAATGTACAATATGTAAAGTTGGTTAACTTTAGAGAGAGTCAAAAGACCGTGAAAAAATGTACATAGGGAGGACAAAAAGAAACATAGGCACTAGAAAGAAAGAACACTTCAGCCACTTAGATACAAAAATATTGATAAGTCCACAATAGCAGCTCATTTCTGGTCTGAAAATCATGAAATTGAAGATAGCACCGAATTACTAAAATACGGACAAAAACATAGTGAACTCGTCATATGGGAGAGAGTATACATAGAAAAACATAAAAACCAACCAATGAACTTTGAAATCCCGCCAGAAGAGAATCCCACATTTAAGTTCATCACTAAATCAACAGATGGCAGCAGCAACTCCAGAATTACCCACACCAATGGATCAAGCTTTAGTCGCATAAGAGCCGAAGATGCAAACGATGATTTGCGAAACATGTCCTCAAAATAGGTACGTAAGTGAAGCAGATGTGTAATAAATACGACTAATCTATAAATTAATAATAATCATAATACTTACTTAATCTTTGCAGAAGACTACTCAGTTTGATTGAGTGGGACAGTTCTCAAACTAGTGAATAGCTATGACAAGGTTGTTCATTTATGAAGCTTCAAAGAATACTTCTGAAAGAAAACCCATCAAACTTACAAATTCCTGTATTTCCATGTTTTACAAAAATATGGAGACAATAGTGAAAATTGTTACATAAACAGCCTCTGCAATTAGTAGCAAATGGAAAACAGCCAGTTCCCTTTATTCCAAACAGAATGTAAGAAAACAAACTAAGAAGGTAAATGAGAATGTTTTTGTATATGAACATCATATAAATGAACATACTGATTTGCATATACTAGCAGCCTTTTCAAACATACATTGTAGGTGTTTGGCATGGGACCTAAAAGCAGCAACCTCCCCATTGGAAGTTATGGATTGATGCAGGTAATAAAGTACTTCATACACTTTTCTTGTTCTAAAATATGCATAGTAAAGCATTTAGCAGGTTGGATTAACAAACAGCAGCATAAAAATTGCATGAATGATGAGCCCTGAGCACTTTGAATTAAATTACTCTCAATTCTGAAATATTTTGCATGCCTCATCAAATATTAATGTAACTTTTTAGTATTGTATGCTTTTTCTCTTAGGCTTATGCTAACCTGTACATTAGCTCAATAGGTTCAATACTACTCCATATGAAAAATTAATGTGCATTAATAATGTAGAATCCAGGAGACAATGGATTGAGAGAATGAAAACGGAAGCTTTCAGCACAATCTGTTAACTGCTATAATGACCTTTAGGTATTAGAATGTAAAAAGCACCAGTTTTATCTACACTTACTTGGTTGGAACTTGTATTCCATCTTGTTGTTTTTATATATGACAGACGTGGATTCCCTAAATTTCTTCACTAATAAGCAGGCCATTGCTTTATAGGAAACAGAAGAGTTTGGAAATGTTGTAGAGAATAATATTGGTATCTCCTCCATTAAGAAATTACAATGAAAATATAACAATTAAAATAGCTTTCTTTGATTGTGTATCTTATTGTTAACTGTTTAAAAAATTAAAAACCTGACATACAAACATAAGAGTTATATCTAAACAGGATTACCAGTCTTGAATGCAAAGAAGTGAGTTCATGAGCAGTCATGGGTATCCAACCAATGCTGGGGACTGGCTTTTGCTAAATTGTCTTACCTATAATATCCCTCTGGTACAAATGTAGTTACACAGAAGTTTATATCTTAATGAAACACAAGGAAGTTTTCTTCCTCTTTTATTTTCCTGTGTATTTAATGAATCACCAAATTTGAACATATCTGAAAAACAGTTTTAATGCATACTTTAACAACTTCATTTTTATTCTCTTTTTAGTTGAATATGTATTTTATGATTACAGTCAATGAAGGCAACAAGCATTTATAAGTCTCAACTTGTACGAAAAACTTACCTAAGAAAAAAAAAAAATCTATCTGAATTGCTTTCGAAAGTGCATGCCTTAAATAATGTAAATAACTCTTCACCAAATATCATGAATTTCAAAACATTTACAAATGTAGCTTATTGCTTTATTTGCTATGGCTATCTAGAGCCACTTCTTATTGCATGAAATGATGAAAACATTTGTTTCTGTATTTCATTTTTTGATAGTTTCTATTTAGAAGCTTTATTTGATATGGACGCACTAACTCGTATTTATATCACCCAGATGCAGATATGTTATTTGTATGGGATTTTTTTATCTTTCTAAAAATTATTGCTTTCTGGTACTTCAATATAAAACAACACTACTAACATTAGACAAAACTATACTGACTGACGAAACAAAATTATATACACCACAACATTCAGTTTTCTGATTTCTAGTTGAGAAATTAAGGAAACAAATGTAGAAAAATAAAAAGCCCCAATTGCATTAAAAAAAATGCAAATCTGTGAAATACTGTATTACTTAAACTTTTAAACACAGTTAAATTACAATTTAATACAATTTTATTTGGATACATAAAATAATTAAAATTATCACCTGCTTAGAATCATATTTCCTTGCAAAGTAAGGCTTATTCATGACATTCAACAATTCATTGTTGAGAATGCTAGCCAATACATAATGGTAAGCAAACATTGGAGCTCTCTGTTTTCTGTACAAATGAATACTATCATCTGACAACATTTCAGAACTGTTTATACACTGCAATTCCTATTATTGTTCAGAAAGCATCTAAACATGTAGTACGAAACATGTATTTAACATTATTAAGTTCCATATAGCTCACTCCTGTCCATGTGCCAACAGAAGTAGATCAATAGCTGCAATGATAAATAGAATAAATTTATGCTTGTGTAATTTTGATTCTTTGGAAACATAAGTGAACACAAATACTGGGAATGTTCTGTTTAACTAAAGCAATATTCCACATTAAAAACATACGGCAACAGGAGCCATAAAAAAATTTATGTCAGAGATGCTTGATAATACAAGTAATATATCATAATATTGGCACAATACAGTGAAAGAATGACTATCATAATACACTTTTTTTTCCCAAAAGAAATGACATTAAAATTAATGGGATGAAACGTAGGCCTATCTCTAATGTGCTCCAGATGGTAATGTCCCTGTTTTATAAACCATCTTTTATTTTGTGCGATGCCAAAATTCATGTAAAACCATAAGCATAAATAATACATTTAATTAAAAATATAATCATATAAAATCAAAGTATGGATTCACTACCAAAAACATTCATTGAAGAAATACTATATTTCCAAGATTTCAGTATGCAGTGTACAAAATGCGACTATCAGAAGTTAACAGCTTTACAAAATTTTGATACTCTGGAGAGTGGAGGAAAAAAAAAAAACTATTATTGAATAAATCACTTGAAGTGTTCTCAATAAAGTACACTGCACAGTTATCTTGATGTCTGTAGTTATGTCTGCTGATACAATACTTTTAGAATTTGTACAATTTCAAAATCTTTCAAGGAATGATGCTATGTTCCGACATCTACCAGAAATTCATTCAGGTCACTCACACCAAATCAGTGCTAAATGACTGCCTTAGGGGGAAAATAAATGGAGGAAGATTAAGCCTGTCAAATTCCAAGCTTTGTAAAACATGTTATAAACAGTATATTGGTTTGCCTGTTGTTCCTATTACATTTACTATAATTGGTGTCTTTATACACATTTACCTACATCACTGTCTCCTTTCACTGTTTAAAGCCTTTACAACCCTTTGCAACTTCCTAAATGATCATAGCTCGTTCAAAGTGATAGGAGAAACACTAAACACAAAGGTGGGTTTGAGTCTTACAAATTCATCATGTATAGATACAAGGATAAACATTTATATCAGTGGAATGCTCATTCTAACACCAACACACATTAGTAACCCTGAACCTGAGATTGGATGGCACGTTCACCAACCTGATGCATAACTATCAGGTGGTTCACCAAACACAGGCAAGAATTAACCCCCTATTGACGCGATGGGGGAAAGAATTTAAAGCAACGAAACCATTCAAATGACAGATACATATTTACATTAGTTCAGTTTTGTATCATTCGTACAATATACACTAATGATTTAAAAGAAATGCTGATGCAGAAACTGAGCACTTTGTAGCCGCCCACAGTGATATTCATCAGTTTGTAAAAACGACTGTGATGAACACGTTCAGACCCAGGAATCACCTCCTGCAGGTGGAGCTGGATTGGAAGCTGGAGCAGTTCCATGGCCATCCATTACCATTCCTTTGGTGCCTGCTTCTTCATATCCCCACATATCACCTGGACCTGGACCTTCATACTGTGGCTGTGCACCTGCTTCATACTGACGATTCTTTTTCTTTTCTCGATTTACTTGAGCATATAGAGGTTCCCCTGGTTTGGCTGCTAGCTGGAAAAAAAGAAAAGAAAAGAAAAGGAAAAAAAATAAAAAAGAAGAAAACAAACATTTAAAAATTAAAAAGTGGCATTTTTAATGCAATACAACTGCTTGGGGTATTACAACTACTTTGTGAGGTTTAGGACTCAAAATAACCCCAATATATACTTTGTAACATTTCTGCAATGAAATCAAGACCAATGAAGTAAATATGAACTCTCCCATTACGAAAACAGCTATAGAAAATTATCTAGAAACTGTGCAACACATTTTGGACCCTAAATAGCTCTTTAAACAGTTGCCTTTAATGGTCCAGGCATTTACTAAATTGAGTTACACACTTGGTGTATAAAAGGTAATTGAAGTACAGCATACTGAATTTAAGAGTTTTTATTTTACCATCTATGTGGGTATCAAGATAAGCCCCATGAAAAGATGATTTTGCAGCTGTAAAGTCTGTTTTATTAATCTATACATTTTTTTTCTGGCAGCAGAATAATAGATAAAGAATGAGAAAATCCAGATCGAGAATTATTATATCAGAAACTTCTTTCAGCAAACTAAGGTTGCATGTTGTTACTCATTAGATTTTCTATTCCATTATATTGAAATCAATGCAACTTGAAACTCTGAAGCCAATCTTAAAGGTTGGACTGACATTTGAAATCATGTCAGTACCTTTTGGTGGAAGTCAATGAAAAATACAGGGATGATTTGCAGGATTCACCCTTTTATTCACATACTGTGTGTAAATGATGAACATATGAGGCTCACTCAGTTGCACTATCCTTGCGCAATCTATTCTGTAAGGTTTTCACATGCTTTGAGACTGCATAGTTATATTATCTTGTTTAGATTCATTTCTCTAAACCAGATGTTAACATAACTCCTATTAGATTTCTGTGAATGCAGCAGGAGAAATTCAATGTGCAACTTATAGTCAAACAAGTAACCCATCTATAAATGCACATAAATATTGAAATTTTTGTTGTGTAAATATAGTACTACAAAATCATACCCAAGTACAAATGGGGGTCAAACTTATATAGCCAAATAATTCTAAGAATAGACAGTACATCCGTCAACAAGAGGGAAAAAACAAATCAAACTTCATATGATTAACGTAAAACATAATACAGGATGCCCATAAAATAAGTATCAATTTTCATGTTGCTGATCTGCTATAACAAAATAAACATGATATTTAGAAAGGAAATAGAGTTGGCCTCATGCCATTCAACATGTCCACCATTATTTGGTTAATATTAGGTTAATTGATGGAAATTAATCATTCCTTCATACTAGCTGTGTATAGGCTAAGGTTTTGGATAGATAAAGTCAACCTGAAAAATTCAATGCAGTGGCCAGGATTTGAACCACGGATCTCTCGGTTTCCATCTGGTCACTCTTAACCTTCGAGTTACCATGACCAACGTGCTATCATGACATTAAATTCTCCAACTGACTGGATTAAATTCTCCAGTCACTGCAAACAATGTGTATCTCGAATACGAGGACCCCTAACAGGAAAACATGTGAGTCAGTTGGAGAATTCAATGTCGTGATGGCACGTTGGCCATGGTAGCTAGTGACCGGACGGAAACCGGGAGATCCATGGTTCAAATTCCGGCCATGGCATTGAATTTTTTAGGTTGACTATGTCCACCATTATTGTCACCACGACTATGTCCACCATTATTGTCACCACACCGTTTCCATTGTCTTGTGAATACAAGGATCATGTGCTGTAAAATCTGAGGGATTATTAGAAAGCATGCCTCTCTTATTTGCTATTTCAGCTCATCCAAATGTGGCATAAACCAGCTCTTGTTGACACATACAAGAAAGTCAAGGGGAGTGAGGTAGGGGGAAAGTGAAGTCAACATGCTATTTGCAGCTCTTCCTATTGACCTTCAGACAGACTAACATAAAGATCCAGTAGCTGTGTCTGTTGACAATGCCATAGACATGTAAGGTCACTTTGTCACTGAACATAACATGATTCATTAGGTTCTTCTCATCTATAGCATGTGAGAGATCATGACAGATGGCTGCTTGCGCTAAACAGTCTTCCTCCTCCTGCTTGTGAAGCACTTTCCACACTGGGGATCTCTGCAAGTTTAGCTCACAGTTCAGCTGGAAGGTGGATGCCCTTGGGAGTTCTTTTGACAACCTTCTTGACATTCTGTAAAGATTGTGGGCTGACTGGTGGTCTTCCAGCATGCCTTTCATCAGCTACAGAACCTGTATGTCTGAATTTGTTCCGTCTTTCAAAGCTCAAGTCTAACAGAGGCATCATTGTGGTACTTCCTCTAAAACATCTTCTAGATGTTACCATAGGATGTGCCACATAAACAATGTTCAACAATTGCAATCCTCTCATTACTTGTCAACATTGTGATGTATTTTCATTGTACTTATAAAAGAAATAATCCAGATGTACATTTTCAGCAAAATGGACACAACCATTCTGGGCACCCTGTACTGTAAGACTCAATAAGTGACAATCTTTAGTTCTCTCTTGGCGATTATATGTACCTAGGTATGTCTGACCATGAAAGTCACCCGAATTAAACAGCTTAGTCAGAATGAAAATATGCACAAGGTTGATTTCTCTTCCATGGTTTATTGACAAAATATGGGCATCCAAGAACAAACTACAATTTATCATCTCATTTTCAATGTATAAGGCATAGTCAAGTGGTAACAATTGAACTGTACGACGCCAGTGAATATCTGTTACCTGAAAAGTGATCTGAAATGTTGACTACATTGCGAGATGAGATAAGATGTGAGTTACAATTTTGAAGAGGGGTTCAAAATGTACTTTTGCACACATCCATATAAGGTAAAATCAAATTCCCATATGAATTTTTGGCAGAAAAATTACAAGAAAGTACTAGAACTTAAGAAGGGTCTAAATGTTCAGTCAAATTCCAAACCATGGCATTCTGATTAAGAAAACAGAAGTGTTGGCATATGACAGTAGAAGAATATCATCCTGACTCTGTTAATTGTTCAAAACCTTTGAATTCCACGACCATCAAAGGAACATTTATGTGTTTCTAATGATGGCCTTGTGGTCAGACACTTTACACCTTTATAAATAAGAAAATTTTTGTGAATGTGTGTTTGGAGGAATTTAATAACAGTGATGTCAAAATTAATCGTAAAACTATTTGTACTCGGTTTATTGACACTCGTCACTTACTTTTCTAATATTATTGAGGGACTAGTTTCAAAGGCTATTTCCTCTTGGGAGAGAGAGGTTGAAAATGGAGGCAATAGCCTTTGAAACTAGTCCCTCAATAATGTAAGAAAAGTAAGTGATGAGTGCCAATAAACTGACAACAAATAGTTTTACGATTAAATTTTGTGAAGATCTGATTCACATCAGACAATTTTAAATGTGAACCTGAAGTCCTGGATGTTTATTTACACCAATACAGCTTTAAAGAATATAACTACACACTTTATCTGGCACTGAGATAAATGCTTTATCAGTTAAGCGAATTAATGCTGAAATATTAAAAGAACAGTTAAACTTTATGAAATAGATTAATTTCTCTTAAATGCCTTATGTAATCATAATACATATTATTTTGCACTATATATAATTCTTCATGCACATAATTACTGGCATATGGGAGAGTAAGATTCAGTACACCTTATTATTTGTAATTTACTTTCATCCAAAAGATTTTCAATGTGATATTATACATTTGTCTGACAAGGTCACTCAGTAAAACAATGTATATGAAAAATCTGAATGACTGTAAACTGCTAATATAATAATGTTATCTGGATTAAATAGAAACACACACATGTTAGCAAAATGTTAGAACCACCTTTCTTTTTTACACATGCAACTACAAATCTTGGGAAAGATTGCAACTAATTCTACTCTTATATAAATTTAATGCATGCGCTTCCAAGTTACTAATAAAATTGTGTTCCTATGCATGTTACTTTCTTACAGGAATCTTGGTGAATAGCTACTGCTTATCAATACATTTTATACATGCAGGTGCTAAATTGCACTGAGCTGTGTAGGTATAAGCAACTCGTTATATAACTGTTTGTTATTACAAGCTGTGTACAACCAGCTATAAGAATGCTTTTCCCATGAGTGCACACTCCGAAATTATATTTCTATTTACTTTCTCTCATTTAGATTCACTGAATGGTCTGCTAGCTCAGCTGGAAGATTCAATACAATTTTTGGTACATGTAGAATTGGACAAACAGGATGTGCACAATATAAGAGTGCGATCCCACACTGCATTTACAAAATGGCAAATGGAGCCAAGTCAACATTCAGCAGCAGAGCTAGTAGGCCTGCTAATAAATGTAAACTTTTAATACCTAAGAGCAAATGTACTTCATTGTGCGAATAGCAAAATCTGACTATTCTTGTTCAAAGTAAAGACAAAGACCAATGCTAAAATTGCATATCATTAAGAACTGGGAATTACATCCCAAAACACTGAGATTATGTTATGAAAGAAGAAACCTAGCGGAGATAGCAACCACATAACAAGTCAGCAATAAAGGGGTTAAGATTAGTGCAAGGAAAGGCGAAGAAAGATTATATATATAGAATTGTAGTAACAAAAAATAACAAAGGACAGAAGTAAATGACAGCCTGTAGCTGATAAAGATGTTCCCTAGTACTATCAACCGGTTTTAATACAAGTTTAAAATTTGGATTGTGAAGGTAAAACAACAAACAGGCATGCCTTTTTTTTTTGTTTTTAAGTATTATACTTTTTAAACATTCTTTATGAATTCCTTAGAAACTTGTGTAGTACATATTTGTCTCTCACGTAAATGTATTTTGGCAAAATGTTTTGGGCGACTTTGCATTATCTTGAAAAAACTATGCTAGACTCAATTTAATTATTAAATATAATAAACTTTTAGTTAAGTATAAAGACTAATTAGACAACCTCTTAATAAATCTTACGTGCATCTTCTTAAGTAATAAACATCAGAAAATATCAAGATCAAGTAATGAAACACCATTTTCTTTCCAGTTCCTTTAGATTTAATAAGTATACTTCTCAGAGTTCTTTGGAGTCTCTCTGATTTCTGTAATGTCCATTGCTGTATACAGTGTCATAATACACTTCCTTTGTAAGTAAATATATTATGCTCCACAAAATTAGAAAATTATTGCATGCCTATGTCAAAATACTCTTTTATATTTAGAATGATTTTCCTTTTGCTAGGCATAATAGGTTTATAACAATGTTAGTTTTTCTTGTGAGATTCTGCTTATTACACCTTTGCTCTTCACTTATTTGGTTACATCAATCCCAAAGATATTCAAAACCCTATCTGAAACATGTAAAAGGAAGGGGAAGGAGAGGGAGAGACAGATGTACTTAATTAGCATCCTATTAGATCCAATTCTAGTGATCCATGCAAACATTAACTATTTATCATGTTGTGGTAGAGTGTCACTTAGGACAAAGCATGCTCAATGGGTGATACTGATATTTCATTCCATATTGTGATACTGATATTTCATTCCATGTTATAACAGTCTATGCCACACCAATAATTAAATAAATGCAGTTGAAAAAAACCAGTTGGCCAGGGTTATATATTAAACACGTGAATGGAAAGAGCACAATGTTGCTAGTATAAAGGTGCTGCTAAGCATTCAGTGTCCAGTGCAGTATTAGGCCAAATAAAAAAAGAAATATAACCTACAATATAACAGCATATTTTATAAATACAAGATTTAGAATGTGCCATTGTGTTGGTAGTGTTAAAATAAACATGTAAAATATTGTGCTGTAGGTGAAACTGAGTGACTTCAAAATCTGAACAAAGTGGAAAGATGCTAACAAGCAATTAATATCTTTATTAAAAGCATAGCATTTTTTTATACCAAGTTACTTGTTTTACTTTCATTCTTTAGCACCAATAAATTGACAAAATTATAATCAGATTCACTTATTAAGTTTAAAAAATAATCGTACAGACGCGAGCAAATGTTTTCCGATGCGAGCACGACTGGCCTATGTGAGGGAAGCAGGTTTCTTATCAGTTAGTTGCGCCATGACGATTCAGTTTTCGTATACCTGACCAGCGAGTTCGGTGCACAGATATTTAAGCCTCAATGGAAAATAAAAACAGTTTTGCCACATGAAACGTAGATGATTTTATATAACTCTCTAGTATCAACCTTGTATTTATCGATCATTTTTTAAATAACGTTATTTCCTCTCTCTCGCACACCACACCTCAACCATTTTAATCTCCCTTTCTTCTTTTTAAATACATTTCCTATACTCAAAGTAATAGTTTTATCTGGAAGGGAATACTTCTACCTTTCATAGGTTAGCGATACTATAATTTTAAACTGCGTGGTATTTAAAATTAATATCTATAGTTATTGTTTAAAATTTATATCTTGTTCCGAAAATAAATATTTTTTGTCACATTCTCAAGAACAGCTTATATGAATATACTACGACAACTAATATAGCCACCAAATTGAAAGCTTTGTATATATATTAGATTTTTAACGACCAACAAAATAAATAAAATAACTATTTTGTTTGATAATGACAGTACAAAATCACGTTAGCGTCACCGGCATGTTAGAGGTTTCACGAAGGAGTTCTTTAAATGTCAGTAAAGCTGATATGATGCATTTCAGTTTTAGCTACACATAGAAACCCTCGAACTAGAATGGGCTTGAACTTGCAACCTTGGGAACAGAATGCTAGCACCTAAGTCAATCTGGTCAGCATTTATAATGATGATGATGATGATGGTGTTTTCTTTTTTGTAATTTACATCCTCCAACGTTAAGTCATACTGGACGATGAATGGAATGGGTGAAATGATGCTCAAATGAGCCCAGGGTCCATAGAGCTTAGAGTTACCTGACATTCGTCTTTTAGGATAAGAGAAAACCCAGGAAAAAACCTTATCCGGGTAACTCACCCTTATCGACATTCAAACTCAGAACCTCTTGAACGTGAGGCAGACACGCTACCGAGGTGGGTGATGATGGTAATGATGATGATGATGATGATGACAAAGAAAACCTGAAAGGTCAAATAAGAGTGTAACGCTAATCTAATATGCAGCTGTAACAGAATTAAACATTTAAACGAGAAATAGTTTACGTATTTGAAGCATATATAGTTCAAAGCAGTGTGCAGCAATTATCTGCTCTAGAGGCTGTGGATATCGCAACATTCAGGTAACAAATTAACATAAAGACCGCGAAAAATCAACTGTCATGTAGATGCTATTGCTGAAACCAGTCAATTTAATAAGTTAGTGTTAGCACTTTCTTCGTTCACATATTTTAGGGAACTAATGTAGATCTACTTCAAGAATATTTTAAAAGTTCCGTCTTCCAGTGAACTTGTCTACATAGGCAATAGAACTGTCACTGTGGTTAAATGGATATGTGGTTGATGCACTCTGCGATTGGTAGTTGTTACCTCCTCGGGGTCAAAGGTCACATTTGCATTAGATATATAAGAGCTGAAGGTTTGCATTTGAATTAAAAACGACAAAGAGTATCATTGTATCATGCATTAGAGTGAATAAGATTAGAATGCCTAACCTCAGAAGTCACTCGGGGCCGTATTGTTGGCATGTGGGAAGCAGGTTTTGCTACCACACAAATAGCTAATTCTGTGTGAAGAGGGCTTGACTGCATTCTTTACTGGATCCGGCGGTTCCAGGAAGAGGGAGAAGGATTAAAAACCCGACCTAAATCTGTAAGACCCAGGGTTACCTCTCCGGATATGGATGCAGCCATAGTGCAGAATTCCAGAGAGAATCAGTTCCGCCCTCTTACGTCAATCGTGAGGCAAATGGGACTTCAGATAACACCTTCAACTGTTAGAAGGCATCTTCATGCTGCTGGGATCCAACTAGGAAGCCAGCTCGAAAAGAGAACCTCACAGAAGCACATCAAGCTACTCGTGTGGAATTTGCTCTCCAGTTCCTTCCAATGCCTCTAACATTCTGGGACATTGTAATATGGATGGACGAGAAAGTGTTCTCATCCAACGAAGAGGGAAGGATGATACTTTGGCATCCAGACAAGACACGCTACAACCTAGAACACGTAGTGACCACACCAAGAAGCAGCAGGATTAGCATCACTTTCTGGGGCTGGATGTCGGCTACCGGTGTGGGTCAACTGGTCCGTGTATCCCCGAGATGAATTCTGAAAGGTAAGTGGAGGTGTTAGAGGACTGCATGTTAGCGAGCGTGCGTGCGTGTGCGTGTGTGTGTGTGTGTGTGTGTGTGTGTGTGTGTGTGTGTGTGTGTGTGTGTGTGTGTGTGTGTGTGTGTGTGTGTTTAATGCTCAGAATTTGATAATAAAATCATTTTTCTTCTTGTTTCCCAAATTTGGAGACTAGATCTTGATTTTGGAGAGTTTCACATACAGTTAGATGATCGATGTTCATTAAATAGTCTTTACCACATAAACAGCACTGTGGAGAAGTTGTTCATCCAACCTTGAATAAATGTCCATTCAAACAATCGTGGCCTGTGATTAATCTGAACATTGCTACTGAAGATTTTCGAGGTAGTTCTGGAATTGTCTTTAGTTTGTTTTGGAGATCTTTCCAATTAAGTTTTTCATAGGAAACTAGATAGTTATACAGTTTTGTGAACATGTTTTTGATTAATCTTTTAACTGTTTCATAGGGGATATTTTGTTTCGTTGTTTGAGATATTTTGGAACCCTTCTTGGCCAACATATCTGCTTGCTCATTGCCAGAAATTCCACAGTGAGATGGTATCCATTGGAAAACTATATGTATATTTAAATTTTGAAGATGTTTAATCATATTATGAATTTCATTTATCTTTTCGGTTTTTTGGCTGTCATTTGAAATAATAGCATGAATAGAGAGGCATTTGGGTGTAAGGGATAGTGATGCGCCTCTTATAACCTTTCCTATTCCAAATCTCATCCTCTTCCTGCCCGTGGTGCACCCTGCTTTAACCGATGAGGCTCTGGGGACCAAGCTACAGCGATATAACTGTTCCATCAAAATCTTTGTGAATCTTTCGTTGCTTCTCTTCCTAGGAAGCTCAATACTCTTTCAGATGTAAATGGTTGGTGGACTGGGTATTAAGCCATTAATCGTTTGTTCCATATCCCGTATTATGCCATCCATGTTCAAGCATATATTTCCATCCTTTCCTTTCTTCATAAGCACATAGATCTATTTAGAAAATGGTTTCAGTTTTACCTATATATTAATTATTTTAAATAAAAATTATCCTTTATTTTCTGTCTCAGTAATTATTACCAAGCATAAAATTCAATTCTTGAGTAAAATGAAGATTTATGCATTGCACTTATCAGACAAAGAATTCAACATTCAATTGGAACCTCATATAATAAAATGTATAATTTACTACAGAGTTTTGTGCTTAAACCTTATGAGGACTGAGGAAAACCTGGATAAGAGAAATCATAGTTAGCGAAGACCCTTGTGGCAGGATTTTAGACATAAACCTCCTTTTCACGAGTTCATGCCTTAACAATCTTGACCACCAGTAACATACCGTGTTCTTTGATACTACTGGTAAGATGTAATAAATATATGCAGGCCTATTATGTAGACATATTGTAAATAGCTTATATTTATGCACATTGCCATGTAAAAAATCATTTTACTAATAATTACAGAACCCTGTGATGAGCATGGCATGTGCTTGTTTTACAATACAACATGGCAATTGTACAACATGGCCTAAATAAAGATATACACAAACACCATACTCGCAGACAAAATGACTTTTTTCTTCAATCATATAGGGGCCAGTTTGGAAATAAAAATATTATTTATGCTGGATCAAAATGCTTCAATGTATTACCAAAGGGACTGAGGCCATCCATAGACAGAAATACTTTTAAAAAAGAGCTCAAAATGTATTTGTTAACTCATTGTTTTTATAATGAAGATGAGTTTCTTATCCATAATGGAAATTAATCACATTTTAAGCATAGTTGAGTTTTTGATATGATAGTGTGCACAGATTTGTATTATCAATATTTAGGTTAATTTTATAAACTTGTGTTCTTTATCATATGACTGATGTAGTCTTATGAACAATTGTCTATATGTGTTTAGTGTTATTTTATATTGTAATTAATTTGTATTATAAACTGACGTAGCCTATGTAACACTGTTTTTGTGTATACTATAGGATAGAAAATAAATAAATGTTTACAAAGCAGAATCTGTATAACACACTTTTATAAGCCAACTCTGCTTACAACTGTACTCAAACCTTTTTCATTTTGGGGAGGGGGATGCTAAGACAGACTTTTACTATATTTGGAATATACAACACAATAATAATAATAATAATAATAATAATAATAATAATAATAATAATAATAATAATAATAATAATAATAATAATAATAATAATAATAATAATAATAATAACAATAATAATAATAACAATAATAATAATAACAATAATAATAATAACAATAATAATAATAATAATAATAATAATAATAATAATAATAATAATAATAATAACAATAATAACAATAATAACAACAATAATAATAATAATAATAATAATAATAATAATAATAATAATAATAATAATAATAATAATAATAATAATAATAATAATAATAATAATTAGGAAAAATAATTTACTATGTTTGGTAAACTAAGGTAATAACTACAAGAATTTCAATGAAGCACCTTTATAATGTTAATCTCAATGCAGCCTTATTTTAAACATGTAACTAAACATAAAAAACAAGTATATTGCATACTATTATAATACAGCATATACTTGTGTAGTTGGGGATACAAGATGCCGCAAATTTAAGATCTCTGACCTATGTCCTGCCTAAATGCCAAATGGTATAACCTTCATTCTTGATCTTTTTGTAGATATTTGACCCTTAAACCACAAAGGGGCGATCTGTTACAAAGTAGATCATTTTGGCAATCTGTTCATTTAGCATATGCTAAGAAATTTTAGCAATTTAAATGCTGTCTGGTCCTGGTTTAAAATACCACTTTGTTTGATTCTGTAGTGTCAAACACAGGTATGGTTTGTCTGTCAATATTCTGCCTCAGACAGTTAAAGCAGCCTGTGTTGTGTTATGCATATTTACAATAATAATGATTTCTTCTAAAGTTTTAAAATGGGAAGATGACACTGATAATGTGAGATGTTAAGGTGTTTTTTCTGTAATTCATGTTGGCAGAAATGACATACTGAAAAATACAAAATCATAAGATATTTCCCAGCCCCTATAATAATAGAGGAAATGATCTGACAGATGCCACTGCATCAAGTTTATCTCTAAGTTTAAGGAGGTGATAACCACCACATCGGAGAGGGGATCAAACTACTAAAACCACTGTCAACAAAACTTCCACATATTCTAAATTTTGATGTGTTCTACTGAACTTATGTAAAGAATCTTCCAAGAGAGAGAGCCAATTACAAGAGATCTAAACAACAACCAACTGTGATGAGTCGCTAATCAGGTGATGATGAGACTGCAACAGTTTTGAAAACGTTCCTGATTTTGTTAAAGGACGTGAGTGAAGTTACAAGTTTTTAAAAGGTATGACTCAATTTTAGTCTTAACACATTAAGGAGGTGTTCTATAGCACTATCTGTATTTTTTATTACAATCTTTTATGTGTTCTACAGTACATGCCACAGTTTTTCATTTTGAAATTATGGAATCCCTATACATAACTGAAAATGTCCTTAAATACCACTTGTAGATTTTGCAGCTTTGAAGTCATTATTTTCATTATATTACCATGTTTTATTCAAAAGTATATATTTTAAACTGTTACTTAATATCAGAGCTGTTGATATCACAGTAGATATAGATGTCTTATTTCATCAGATTTAAGTCACTATAATCACTATTAAAACTTTTGTTTTATGGCTATGGTATACTAAGCTTTTTCCATTACTTAAATGAAAATTGTCTCCATCTTATTATGTGAACTTAAAACTTTAATTACAAAATACCTCCTCAGATTTGGAAAACTAAACCATAACCTCAAAACCAACAAACCCATATATATTTCAGAATTTGACCAAATTACTTTAAGGGATTATTGAGGGGTACTGGGGAAACATTTTGAGATAGGACACTTAAAGTCCTAGAGCACATGCTTTTCTGCAATAATTTTGAGGTAGTATGCCACTGATACTCCTCAATAATATATGTAAGCATTTGCAGCACTGCTAATAAGTGTACATGTATGGCTCAATGCAAACACAAGTGGCACTCAAGCCAGCAACACCACATTCCAATTGCCTTGTATTTTTACTCTTTTTTCTTTTTCTTAAATAATTTTATTTTTGTTCTTCAAATTGTTGACAGTGAAGGAAAAGGAATATTGCCTGACCCATGTTATTATTACTGCTGTTAAATTTAATCATGTAGATTATATTGTATTTATTTTCATTCTTTTATAAAACAATACATGTTGGATACGTCAGTTAAATTTATATTACATATTATAAAAAACATACAATATTACACAATTATACAAAATTTCACATTAATAATAATAATAATAATAATAAATAATAATAATAAATAATAATAATAATAATAAATAATAATAATAAATAATAATAAATAATAATAATAATAATAATAATAATAATAATAATAATAATAATAATAATAATAATAATAATAATAATAATAATAATAATAATAATAATAATAATAATAATAATAATAGTAATCATAATACATTTCTATGTAGTTACTTTACATATGATAGTTACATAGTAACATTTTAGTTACATGGACATACAACAAAAGATATTATGATGTTTTAAAGATACATGTGATATGTAATCAGAATCCTTTGCGGGCAACTTAAAAAATGGCAATATAACCTTGGATTAATGTTAATGTCCTTACGAAATGAAAGAATGTGCTGTTAGCTTTGGAAAAGAAATAACTAATTACCAAGGCAAATCACATCAACATTCTTGCTTAAGCTTTATTTATTCACTTCCAGGTATCGTAGAAAAGTGTATATATTCTCCTTTAGACATACAGAAACAACCCATTTGTAAACTCTAGTTTTATGAAATATTTTCCTTTAGAGAAGTATCAGTGAACCACGAGATAGCAGTGCTACACACTAGGAAAGGGTGAAATACAACTATGAAGCCATATGCTGTCACTCATGCAAATAGCTCAGTGTGTAAATTTTTTTACTATAGCAATTGATTCCTTCTTTAAATAATTTGAGTTTTTATTTTTGTGTTCAAGATTAAAGTAACATGCATATGCAAAGGACAATGATAATTTTAATGTCTGATTAATCCAAATGAAAACACGTTTAGGTCTAGTATAATAAAATTCTCTCTTTACATGATTTTATTATGCAATGTTTAGACATATTGCTCAGAAATTTGTGTATCTGTCTGCATTCTTGTATGGACAATGCGGTTGCAATGCTTAGACATCTCTTACTTTTTGAAGGTCACTGCAGGTATATTCAGTGCCATTTAATAACATTTAGAGATTATGATTCAATTATACAACAAGTAAGTGAATTTTGAGTGTAAACATAGTGACTCATAAATCAAACTAAAAAAAAAAAAGATTAATTAATGATAAAAATGGTGCACAAAATAAACAATAAATATTTTATTACATGGATATAAGAAATAATCACAAAATGATCAGCTTTTAAACAATGCAACAGTAACATTGTAAAGCTTTCTGGTAACATATATGTAGGTTTAAAACATTACAGTACCTTATGTTATACATTCCTGTTCAGAATTTACTCGTTTGATTTGCTTGATTACACTTGACAGCAGTGGTAATAAAAAATGGAGCAGTGAGCCAACAATATGAAGAACGAAAATAAAAAAAAAAAAAAAGAAGGAAAGAAAGCGGTGAGAATGGGAATGTGATACCTCTGGTTTGAGAACTTCTTTCCTTACCATTGAGCTACACATGTTCACATGCTGGCAGTGCAGCAAAAGCTTACATACATTGTTGAGGTGATGAGTGGTGTATTGGCTCAAATTTATCAGAGAAAATCATGCACTCTGGGACCATAAGTGTCCTATGTCAAATTGTTCCCCTAATGCTGCTTGGTAATCCCTTAAAGATTTTGTTCGAATTCTGAAAAACATTCTGTAGATATATGCAGTACACAGGATTATCTGGAATAAAGGAGGAAGAACGTGCACAAAAATTGAAGAACACGAATAATTGAAAATCTTTACATAAACAGGAAATTATTCATAAAGAAAGCCTCCTTTGAAGCATATATTTTTGTTTGAAAGTTTATCCAAATCTGAACTACTAAGTTAAATCACATTAATGTAGGCACTACAGGCATATATGTTTCTTAAAATAAATAGTCTGTGATCCTGATCTGCTATTGAGAAGAGTTGATACATTTTTCGTACAGCACTTTGAATTTTACTTGGAGCAAGAATGTGGTTGCTGAAACCCCTCTGACTTATCTACCCTAGAAGATTATTAACACATTGCAATGTGGTACAGTCCTGGCAAAACCTGCAGTCTCTGTTTATTCTTTTTCATGTCCCACAAAGAGTCTACTCTCCCACCTCATAATCAGCAGTTAGTTTTGCAGGAGTGTCTGTTTTCTCAAATCTTTCAATAAATTCTAATTTTTGTTGTAATAGTAACACATGTTTATTTTTGATTTGTTTGTTTTTCTACCATCTCTTTTGCAAACTTCTTTTAGCTTGCCTCATTGACACTTGCATCAGATTAATGACAGAAATATGAGCCTGTTTCTATTTTCATGACATAGATGTGACAATAGCAAAGAAAACAGTACCCTTTTATCATGCAGTGGTTGTTAATTGCTATCTCCCAGAGCTCCCTCCCTCAAGAACTCAAACACAGAAAGTTTAGTTCTCAAAGGGATGAAAAAAAATGCACTTTTTCTTTCTTGTACAAAGATGTCCAAGTAACTCACAAATCAACCTGCACATGAATTGAGGGCTTACTCTATTTTATATATATCAAAACAGTTACTGAACAATGAAAGATGACAGCTGTAATATTTTGGGTTGCAGCACTGCAGTCTTTGGGTGATAGATTAAAAATAGCTTCTATTTGGTGTGAATAAAATTTCTTGCTGAGCTGTACAGCATGACTGTCACCTCAGGTGCAATTAATGTTTGATAATACTACTACCCATACAGCAGAATCATCATCTGTAGCAGCATGATTTAGAAAAGTAGATTGTGGTTCATGACTCAATTGTTGTGCAAGTTATTTCAATGTTGCACAAATGGACTTCTCTGAAAATCCTTAATTGCAATCAAAATTTGTAAATATGATAAAGAGATATCTTACAGTGCTGTTTAAGGTACAACTGACATATTAATAAACAAAATGCTGAGGTTTAAATGAAAGTGAGTGTAACCACGGCACAATGTAACCTAATGTTCAATGAGCAGCAGATTACAAAGAAAGTCAATATGCTAAAGAACAATGTCTACGGCTAAGACAAATTAAAAAAAAAAAAAAAAAACAACAGTAAATAAACCTATTATTCTGAAATACTGGGAGAAGAATCTCTTTGGGTCAAGCAAGGGAAGTCAAATCATCAGCAAGCAGATTGACAGGTAACAAAACAACTGTGTCATCAAAATATTTACTTTAATGGACATAAATCTACATAAGCTTACAAAGAACTTCCAAGTTAATTTTTAAATTTTAATTGTTTAGGGACAGAAATCAACAAGTGTTACTTCTAATTGTTATCACTGCGAGAATAATGAGCCTGTTAAGCCTGAATTATCCAAAGTAATCCTATCAGCTGATGAAGAAAATGCAGCAACAGTATTACAGCTAATCTTCATTTATTTACTCCCATTACAACAAGTCCTTCTACACAGAAAAGTTATGTGGAGCCACAATAATTCAGGTATATGACAATCAGTGGACTACAAAGGTGTGGTCTGATTACGTAAATTCAAGTCATGAACAAGAAGCCCATATTACCTACAATTATTAAAATGTGAACAGGAAAAAGAAACTGAAGTGAATGAAACCCCATGGGATTGCCTTAAAGAGTATTTCCGCCATTTTTGTTGCATATTCCGAGTTTTTCTTTTTGTTGTTGTCTATGTTTTTATCCTCATCAAAACATAATAGTATTTCGAGTTTTAACTGTATTGGAACACCACAGTGAAGCGAAATAATTATTAATTTTTAGATGAGTCGTATTAATTACACATCTGCTTCACTTTCGTACCTATTTTGAGGACATGTTTCGCAAATCATCGTTTGCATCTTCGGCTCTTATGCGACTAAAGCTTGATCCAGTGGTGTGGGTAATTCTGGAGTTGCTGCTGCCATCTGTTGATTTAGTGATGAACTTAAATGTGGGATTCTCTTCTGGCGGGATTTCAAAGTTCATTAGTTGGTTTTTATGTTTTTCTATGTATATTCTCTCCCATATGACGAGTTCACTATGTTTTTGTACGTATTTTAGTAATTCGGTGCTATCTTCAATTTCATGATTTTCAGACCAGAAATGAGCTGCTATTGCGGACTTATCAATATTTTTGTATCTTAAGTGGCTGAAGTGTTCTTTCTTTCTAGTACCTATGTTTGTTTTTGTCCTCCCTATGTAAATTTTTTCACAGTCTTTACACTTAATCTTGTAAATGCCTGACTTTTCCTCTGGTTTTATCTTATCAGTATTATTACTGTGAAGTAGGTTTTTAATAAATCCTTTCATGGAAGTGTTGAAAACAGTGTTGTTGTATAAATTAAATTAATTGGGAGTCGATTAATAACACAAAACAACACTCACTTTTAAATTTAAATTAAATTAAATTTAAATTTAAAAGTGAGTGTTGTTTTGTGTTATTAATCGACTCCCAATTAATTTAATTAGGTTTTTAATGTTGTAATTGTTTTTTGGTGCCAATGTTATATTGTATTTCTTGAATATTTTTTGGAACTTTTTTGTGGCCCAGGGGTGGTAAGTAAATTTAGCAAATCTAATTTCTTGTTTTATTGGTGTGAGAGTTGTGATCTGTTTTAATCTCTTTTGAAGTTTGAATGATTTTAGTTTATTATCTACAAGGTTTTTTCCATATCCATTTTTAATTGCAGTTTTTAAGATTTGATGGTATTCGTTTTGATATTCTTGCTGGCTGAGGGGTAGATTTACTAATCTGTGTGTGAGACTGTTGATGGTGGCATGTTTGTGTGGAATTGGGTTGAAACTATTTGCTTTGATGTAATTATCTGTGTGTGTTGCTCTTCTATGGATACTAAATTCTAGTTTTTCATTGCTTTTTGTGATTTTAAGGAAAATTACAAACCTGCCACCATCAACAGTCTCACACACAGATTAGTAAATCTACCCCTCAGCCAGCAAAAATATCAAAACGAATACCATCAAATCTTAAAAACTGCAATTAAAAATGGATATGGAAAAAACCTTGTAGATAATAAACTAAAATCATTCAAACTTCAAAAGAGATTAAAACAGATCACAACTCTCACACCAATAAAACAAGAAATTAGATTTGCTAAATTTACTTACCACCCCTGGGCCACAAAAAAGTTCCAAAAAATATTCAAGAAATACAATATAACATTGGCACCAAAAAACAATTACAACATTAAAAACCTACTTCACAGTAATAATACTGATAAGATAAAACCAGAGGAAAAGTCAGGCATTTACAAGATTAAGTGTAAAGACTGTGAAAAAATTTACATAGGGAGGACAAAAAGAAACATAGGCACTAGAAAGAAAAACACTTCAGCCTCTTAAGATACAAAAATATTGATAAGTCTGCAATAGCAGCTCATTTCTGGTCTGAAAATCATGAAATTGAAGATAGCACCAAATTACTAAAATACGTACAAAAACATAGTGAACTTGTCATATGGGAGAGAATATACATAGAAAAACATAAAAACCAACTAATGAACTTTGAAATCCCGCCAGAAGAGAATCCCACATTTAAGTTCATCACTATATCAACAGATGGCAGCAGCAACTGGATCAAGCTTTAGTCGCATAAGAGCCGAAGATGCAAACGATGATTTGCAAAACATGTCCTCAAAATAGGTACGAAAGTGAAGCAGATGTGTAATAAATACGAGTCATCTAAAAATTAATAAATAATAGTATTTATTAGAAAAATATAGATAATTTTAATCACCAATAATTAGGATATGATTAAGCATGGAAAAGATGTACTAAATCAGGAGTCATTTAACATACTTCCTGATAACTCCCCATGTGTGATAGTCAGGGACTTGGTACGGCCATGGCTATCCACCACCTACCACCCCCAATTATCTTTCTGCACTTACGGAAGTATTCATTTGCACTTCCTCCTAACTCCACTTTCCTACAAAACTTCATAATTACAGAGAAAAATCCTATCAAACACACCTTAGAAGATAGCAAGTTATCTGCCAGATTCATGCCAATGTACATCTTTTGCAACTGCAAGTTTGCTCCCAGGTGTGGCGATGAAATATACAAAGAAATCCATTCCAGTGTACTACGAATATACCAAACCAAGAAAAATTAAGAGTCTACATATACGATGCCACAGAATATCTCCCTAGTTACCCAATGGCATATATCAAAACTCATTTTAAAGATCAATTTATGAAAGGAAATAAGAGTTAATCCCGTTACGAAGGTCACATATTTTACTATAAAATAACAATGCCTTTTGGCTCTCAAATTAAATAACAAAGTATAACTTTTATGAAACTTGACTTGAACGGGAGATTATTTGCCTCTTATATCTATCTTCTGTGTGTAACCTTGCTTACAAATATCTTGAACATCATCATCTTTTTCTTAAAAGAATGATTCAACTTATTGTCAGTGAAAACATGGCTCTTTTATATATCAAACAAATAGTCTCTTTTTACTATTTCTCATACTAAATTTAACACAATCAAAACTGTGTACCTATAATATCAAACATTTTTGTGCATCTTACACCAAAATGTGTCCTGCGCCGTGGGGTAGTGAGCTTGAGTGTGTGCTTTAGTACTCTGCTTCCAGAATGCGCCCAGGATCAATTCCATCACTGGCAGGGGGGGGGGGGGGGGGGTGCAGATTTTAAGCCCTGGGTATAGGACCAGTTTCCACTCACCATCATGAGGAAATTGAGGAGCTATGCTAGGTAGCAAACCCTGGTTTAGAAAGCCACCTTTCTGGCTGGGGGTGCGGAGATGCTGACCAAATCTCCTACTAGTATCAGTTGGATGATTGTCCACCTCTGCCTTACGTTTGTGGGCATGAGGCTAGCAGGTGGGTTGGCAGGCTAAAGCCCACTTTGGGCTATTATGCCATGGGTTGTGGTTCACCAAAATGTAAAAAAATAAGCCAAGTTTAAACTCACACCCCATCTATCGTCATTGCCATTGCCATCATCATCATCATCATCATCATCATCATCATCATCATCATCATCATCATCATCATCATCATCATCATCATCATCATCACTCTAGTACTACAGAATCCTTCTCCAGACATCTCTTCTGCTGCCTACCATCCACCAGTTTTTTATTCCCAGCCTTTTCAAATCATGTCCGTCCGCCCATCCGACCATCCCAGATTTGGTCTCCCTGCTCTCCTTACACCATAGTTTTTCGATATGACTTAACGTTGGAGGACGTAATCACACACACACACACACACACACACACACACACACACACACACACGCACGCACGCACACACACACACACACACACACAAAAACAACAACCCATCATACAGTTTACAATCCAGTACTCTCCAAATTAGATCCTCCCCATCGAGTCTTTCGACATGACCTGACCATCTCAACCTTCATGTTTTAATTGATTTTCTGAGATTGGGGTATTTGTATATTTCATATAATTGACCATTATACCTGATTCGCCATTTCCCTTTCTCCTTAATTGGGCCAAAAATTCTTCTTAGTTTCTTCCTTTCAAAAGTGTTCAATCTTGCCATGTCCTCTTTTGTAATAACCCATGTCTCACTCCCATAAATCAGCACCGGTTTTATTAATGTTTTTAAATTCTGATTTTTGTTTTATGTGTAAGGAGTTTTGATTTAAAGTGTTTTATCAGACCAAAATATGCATCATCAGCATTTCATATTCTATGGTTAATTTCCTCCTTCATATCATTACTTTCTTTCACAAGAGACTAAGTATATGAATATATCCACTCTTTCAAATTTGTAGTTCAGAATATGAATGTATTATACTGATATAATAATTTGTAACATAAAACTCCACTTATCTTAAAAGAAAATGATGAAAATTTTCTTATTAATTGATGAGGATCGCGATTTTGTGAATATTCATTCACATCATCAGCTCAAAGAACCTCCGGTATTTCAAAATTCATTACAGGATGTTTATTTTTTAAAACAAATATTTTTTTCCCAAACCATTAGATCTATCAGACCATTTAATTGTTTTAATAATTTAACTTCTGGATTTATTTCATGCTTAATGATCTGCTGCGGCCGATTTATCAGTCTGTTTATACTTTGTTATGAAAATATTCTTTCGTTCTGTTTTCCAAATTACATTTTGTCTTTGCAATATAAACTTTATCACAATCTAAACAATTAAGTTGATAAATACCAGAATTTTTATTATTAGGAATTTTATCTTTTTTTAGAGAAATGTAGTAAATTTTTAATACTATATTTATTTTGAGGAACTAAAGTTATACCAAACTCTTTAAGAATTTTTTGAAAATGTTTATTAACCCAAGGATGGTAGGTAAATTTTTTAAAATTATAATTTTATTTCATTTTTCTAAGGGTGGAAATATCATTAACAGTTTTTTGATATTTAAATTTTTCAATTTTTTATGTATAAAGTATTTATTAAAAACGTTAGTTAAAGCAGTATTAATAATATGTTTATATTACTTATTAAAGTCCTATTTATTTAGGGGTATATTTATTAATCTATAAATCAAACTATTAAAAACAGCAAATTTATGAGAAAAAGGGTTAAAACTTTTATTTTTTATGTAATTATAGGTGTGAGTAGACTTGGCACAAAAGTGGATCGAGAAGATATTGACACTGAAGTGTGAGTGAAGCAATGTGTCAATATCTTCTCGATTCACCTTTGTGCTAATTTGTGCTTCACTGTCCCTACGCTTCTTTCAAGTTTATACTTTGAATGAGTACACTTCCTATAGATACCAAAGTTTAATTTATTATGTTGTTTTCAAATGCTGGGCTTTGGCAATGAAGCCATTAGCTCTCTTGCTCTCCAATATTTCTGTGTAGTAGATCCAGCAAGTTGGACTTCACAGGTTAGGAGAGTTCTTCAGTCATTTCCTCCTCTTTGTTGCACAGAGGATAATTTGGACTTCTGTAAATTCCTATTCTGTGTAAGTGTTTGGCCAAACAATCATGTTCCGTAAGTAATCTAAATTTTGCTACTGCAGCTTTACATGTTATTTCTGGAATAGTTTCTGGGTTATTAATTAAAATGTTCCATTTTTTATCTTTGGCTTTGTTAGATATTGATTGGTTTTGTTTGTTTTTATATTTTTATGGATGTAAAGGATAAGTGTTTATTTCTGTTCTGAATTAAATTTGCACCTTTTTATGGCAAGAAAATCAGCTGATTCATTTCCAGCAATTCCATAATGTGCAGGTATCCATTGTAATTTAATTCATTTCTGTAGATTTTGAAGTTGTTGATCATTTTGTGACATTCTTTAATTTGGATTGACATCATTTTATATGAACTTATGCATATAATGTTGCTTTAGAATCGGAAAGTATGACAGCATTTTTAAATTTATCTATTCTGTATTGAAGATGTTGGAGTGAAATATGAATAGTTGTTACTTCTGCATCAAAATTTGTTGTGTGATATCCTGCTGGTTGATAGAATGAGAACAGTGCACACGTAACTCCTGCTCCTGAGTTGTTGTCCAAGTTAGATTCATCTGTGTAGATATGTAACCATTCTTCAGGAGGGTATCTATTGTTCACAGGCCCGCCTTGGTAGAGTAGATGGTAGCATGTCTGCCTCACGCTCAAGAGGTCCCGAGTTCGAATCTTGGTCAAGGTGAGTTACCTGGATAAGGTTTTTCCCAGGTTTTTCCCTTATCCTTCAAGACGAATACCAGGTAACTAAGCTCTATGGACCCTCGGCTCATTTGAGCATTACTTCACCTATTCCATTCATCATCCAATATGACTTAACGTTGGAGGACGTTTAAAAAAAGAATGTTCTTAGTTTTTAATGCTAGTGCTTTTAGTACAGGTTTGGAAGTTTCAGATTTTGTAACTATTTCTTCTAAATCTAATTGAATATTAATTGGTTCAAAAGTCAGTGTGTTTTCTTTGATTAAAATGTTTTCTTTAGAATTAGGAACATTCAGATCTGTTTTTTATTGTAACTTTGTGCAGGAAACTTGTTTGTATTTTCAACTTGATTGGCTGTAGTAATCTTTAATTTCTTATTATCTTTAGATTTAGAAAAGGAAGAAATCCATTAATTTCAGTCTCTAATGTGAATTTTATAGCTTTAACTTGTAAATTTTAAAGCATCATGTGTTTATCAGGAACAATAGCAAAAATATCAACATATCCATACTAGGCTTTAAAAATTAAAGGGAATGCTTTAGTGAGTTGCATAAAAAAACTCATAAAAAGATCAGCAAGAAAAGGTGAAAGAGGACGACCCATTATTAAGCCAGAAGTTAAAAAAGTAAAAGATGATTATAATTTTAAAAAATTTACTTATCATCCTTGGGTAAATAAACATTTTCAAAATTTTTTAAGGAGTTTGGTATATATAACTTTAGTTCCTCAAAATAAATATAGTATTAAAAATTTACTACATTTCTCTAAAAATGATGAAATTCCTAATAATAAAAAATCTGGTATTCATCAATTTAATTGTTTAGATTGTGATAGAAAGACAAAACCTATCTTAGCTGCTGCCTGTTCTAGATTTAAAAATGTCCTTACTATATCCTTTTCTGTTCTGCTGATATCTATATCGTCTGCATATGCCAATAATTGTAATTATTAAATATTGTAGTGTTGTTTAGTGTCATTAATCGACTCCCTTTAAATTTAATTGTACCTCTAGTTTGGATGCCAGCATCCCTAATAACTTTCTCCAGTGAGAAAGACATGAGAGCGAGTTCCCTTGTCTTACTTCTTTAGTAGTTTTGAATGGTTCTGATAGGCCTGAAAGGATCTTTACTTGGCATATACTGTTGTTCATACCCCATCTTGGGTTCTGGTGGACATGGCACAGGGGCAGGTTTTCTTTGGGATCTCCAGTTTCCCCTGCCATCTCATCCCACTGGTGCTCCATCATCTCATGTATCATATCAGTGTTACGTTGCATGTAGTAAAAGCGGGCATTAAAAAAAAAAAGAAAAACACACACAACCCCCATCTATAGAGTAAGTATTTATGAGAAAAACAAAACAGTAACAAACAGAATCTACAAAGAGCCCAATGTCTAATCTTTCAATATTTGAAAGCATGTATCCCATGAAATGTGTGTCTTTGCATATAATTATGGATTCTTTCTTGCTGGTAACACAAAAATAAATATGGTTTATTAAAATTCAAAGCAGGAATCAACACAGTGAAACAGCTAAGAACATGAGAATTATTTTATTAAGCATGTTCTGCAAATATTTTAAAAAATAGAGCTTTGTAAATGTTAAAATAGGCTGACTCATAACTGCATATTTTAATTAAAATATGATCCAGTATGATTAAGCAAATTTTGTTTTATTTAAGTATTCTGCATTTTCATAATTTTATAGTGAATCTTTTCAGTGTTTAACATTAATGTTCACTGCTATTTTTCGGTTACACTGGTCGAAAAAATTTAACTTTTTTTCTTGCACAAGAATTAAAATAACAGATTCTAAAACTATTTCTCGTGCTGAATTCAAATATAATTACAGTTTTACCCCATCGGGCAGGAGTTTTGTGTGATATTGATTTGAATTTTTTATAATATTCCAAAAAATCTAACTCAAAATTATGACTACTGATTCTTACTTACCTAGAAAGTGGTAGATAGTGATTTTCGGGTATATTTTGAATCTGGTACATCTCTCATTTTAGTCCAACAGTAGTCAGCCAGCATATTTCTATAGTAGAAATTTGCAGATGAAAACGCTCACCATATTCACTGACAGCTCCAAGGTTTTCGGGGAAGAAGTCCAAGTGAGAGTCCAAGAAGTGAATTTTTAAAGACATGTTGCATCCCATAGCTTTATAATAATGCAGAAGATCAGCCACTATGTCACGATAGTTTTCTGCTTTATGGTTTCCAAGAAAATTGCAACACAAACTTTTGAAAGACTGCCAGGCTGCTTTCTCCAGTGGATTTAACAGTCCCTCGAAATGTTCATCAGCCATTAATGATCGGATTTGTGGTCCTATAAAAACTCCTTTCAATTTAGCATCACTGACTATGGGGGATTTCGATTTCAAGTACAAGAATCCATCAGAAAGTTTATCCATAGCTTTGACAAAATTTTTCATAACTCCTAACTTAATATGCAATGGAGGTAAAAATATTTTTTCAGGCTTCACTAAAGGGACACATGCCACATTTTTCTGGCCAGGGATAAGAGATTCACGTTTTGGCCATGACTTTCTAACGTAGTGAGACTTCTTATCTCTGCTGTCCCACTCGCACAACAAAACAGCAAAATTTGGTAAACCCAAGTTGCAAAGCAAGCAATAAAGCAATTACCTTTAAATCACCACAGATATTCCATTCATATTTTCCATATTGTATTTCCTCTAAAACTAGTTTCATATTTTCATATGTCTCTTTCATATCAGCGGCATGCGCTACCGGTATTGATGGAAGTTTATTGCCAATATGTAGCAGCACAGCCTTCATACTTACTTTAGAGGAATCTATGAACATTCGCCACTCATCTGGCCGGTGTTGAAGCCCAATAGTTTCCATAACTGAACAAATATTATTAAAAAAACACAACACCATTTTCTTCAGAGAAGTATACTTTGAAAACACTATGGCGGCTACGATATCTACTAATTCTTACATCTTTTTGTCTGGAAGCTAAAACTTCCGCTTGCTGTTTAGACAGATTTAAATCGCAAATCAGGTCACTAAGGTCTTGCTGATTGGGAAAGTATGGTTCTGATGAACAGCTACTGGCTTCATATGTAAGATCATTTTTATTTTCATCTGAATCATTTGGAGTTTCAGTCAGGTCAGAACCAGAGTTATCACTTAAGGACGTATCTGCATATACTGGTACGGGGAACTCTTCACTGTGTAAGACAGGTCTCATTGCAGATTGCAAATTTGGATACTTAACTGTATATTTTGTTTTAGATGTGATTCCTTTAATATTTGCCAAACAAAAATAACAGTTAGTTAAATGATCCTTCGGTTCCCTCCAAATCATGGGAATTGCAAATGGCATATGATGTGTACCATTTTTCCACCCAGTCAGCAGTCTAACACATGAAACACAGCATGTATCTGGGGCCCAGCTCTTATCAAAATCACCAACTTGACAGCCAAAGTAAAGTCTATAACACTTCTTTACAAGTGGGGTCAAATTTCGCCTCTGAGACTTGAAGGTCAGCTCACCACAAATATAGCAGAAATTATCTGCATGATTTACACAATTTCTTGGCATGATGAAAAAAATAAAGCACAAAAATACAACATGCACAACATACACAATACACTTCTAAACAGAAAGGAAGGAAATATTTCACTACTCAACAATCTCACAGTCAGCTCAATACTGACACATCACAATGCCAAACAGGTCTGACATGTCTAAACAACAACAGTGAACAATGATGAACCTGCACAGTCATGTTTTATTGCGCTTCAGCATGACATTGCAAATAATTTCAATAATACAACTTGAGTAAAATAGCTACATATGAGGTAACGGTTCCTATGACAGGTCAAAGAAAACGCTAAAATCATATTTTGAAAAGTAGCTTTTACAGAAAAACTATGCGTGATGGGAAAATTCTGACTACATGTCTGAATTCAGGATGGAAAATGCCACTAGATTCACTATTCAGATCTCTTGTGAAAAAAACCTTGTCGACCAGTGTTATTATATGTCATCTCGTGAAACTGGAACTCCCATGTATCTTAGTTACTGCTGATGAGGCCAGTGTGATGTTTCTGACCTGACTTCAAAGTGTGAGAGTTCTAAATTTCTTGATATATGAGAAGATATGAGGCAGTATAAATAAATAACCAAGCATTTTCATTTTACAGCAAACAGCAATAACAATAATTTTGGAATTTAACTTACTGATTCATGTAAATACATTTTAAATTAAAAATCTTAACATTACATTCACTGTAGATCACTGAAATAACGATGCTTTTCAGAGTCAAAATGACTAACTGTAAAACATACCTATGCATAGTTATGCAACTAGAGTAAGCAGAAGTTTTCATGCACTGACTATATAATTGTTTGATACAATATGAAACCCATCTATGCAGCATGTTATATAAAAAAATTGCCACAGAAGATTGAAAATAAATAAAAAATATTAATACAATATAAACAGAATTTAAAAAACTATCTGATGTATTACATTTACATAATAAATACAGATTAAATAAAAATACAAGAATAATAAAATACAAAGACAATTTAAAAAATTATCTGATGTATTACATTCACATGACTTTCTTTACCAACAATCCTTTATATTGATATAGTTGCTACAAATTATTCTTATGAAAGCTTAGTTTTCTATCTACATTATTCAAGATAAACCTTGGCAGAAACAGTTTCATTACACATTTTGTTACATTAATAAAGGTGATAAAAGTTTCCGTATCACATTTCTGGTTTGTTGATAATCAAGTATTTTCTTCTTGGGTCATGGAAGTTTCTTTAACACTGCTTCACTGTGGTGTTCCAATACAGTTGAATCTCGATACTGCTTTTTTTGTTTGAAACAGGTTCTCAAAATATGCATTTCTGATGAAATCTCTAGATCAATATTTTGGGAATGCAACACTTTTTCTATTTACTATGTGTATGGCAGAAAAAATTAAAAGAACTATTTCTATTTACTATGTGTATGGCAGAAAAAATTAAAAGAACTAAAGGAATTTTTAATAGTTATTTGAAAGAAAATAGCATTCTGAATGTTAATCATTTTTGATTATTATTATTATTTTTTTATTTTATAGTTACTCAATACTTATTTGATATACTCGACACTGTATTCTATACACTCACAATCTAGCTCAAATCAAGGTTTTGTTCAATAAGATGAATAAGAAGTGTATAGCAACAGACAAGTAATCATTTTTTGTGGATGTAATTCAAAGGCAAGTACACTTTCATTTTTCTAGCACAAAAAAAAAGGGGAGAGGACAACATATGCAAGTAGCAGAATTTCTTGCCACATTAAAATAATCTCCTGTAACAATAGCAGTAACATAATGTGGGCTGATGTTGCTTCATAAAATTTCATATGTAAAATATTTGTATCCTAGTTTAATTAGTCAAGACTGATGAGTAGGTTTTTTTTTTTTTGTTTGTAATTTACGTCTTCCAACGTTAAGTCATATCGGATGGTGAATGAATGAGGTTAAATGATGCTCAAATGAGTCCAGGGTCCTTGTAGCTTAGAGTTACCCGACATTGGTCTCGAAGGATGATGAGTAGGATGTTTGAACTTTAGTTTCACTACTTTGAATACCTTCTTCAATGACAACTGCCACCATTGTCTGCTGTGTGCCTACTGAAATCGTGGCTGGATTCCTCCTTTATACTGTTGATGGTGCTGTCCTCTCTTTTTACTGTGACCTTGATATCATCAACCAATAGGATTTAAAAATATGATGTTTTGTATTTTTTCCCCTACACTGAGTTATGCATTGGTTTTTGCCTGTTCTGCCTATTTAGTTTTATGCTATATTTAGCTGACCAGATGGGGCGAGTTGCTGATTTAACTGTCTGTTTGAATTTTAAATTTCTTAGACGTTCCTTAAGCCTGGTTTGAGGGTTTCTTTTGTCTAATCAATGTATACCTAATTGCAGTTTTCACAATTTATTTGGTAGATTCCCGATTTGCATAATTTGGTACAGTATTCTTTAGAGCATGGTTCAATAAATTTCTGAGATTATTCTTGTTGTATGCAGCTAGTTTGATGCTCAGTTCTTGAAATAATTTATTAAGCTTATTGAAGGTCTTGGAGTGAAACTTGAGTATGGAGTATCTTTGTTCAGTATCATCCTTTATGTAAAGAGTGGTGTTATCCACCAGTCTTTTCAGTTGTTAGTGTTTCTTCACAAATTGTGGATTATGCTTCGGTTGAATTCATTCTTATAATATATCGAGATTTAACTTTAACGACTCATCTAAAAATTAATAATCATTCTTATAACTTCTGTATATGTTGGTACACTCTACTGTGTTCTTTTGTTGAGTGGTACATTAGTTAATCTGTATGTCAGGGGTTGGAAAAATGTATGCTTGTTATTCCTTTTTAGGAAGTGTTGAAAGCAGTGTTGTTATGATAAATTAAATTTAAAGAGAGTCGATTAATGACACTAATTTTATAAGAAATAACATGTTTCAGAGACTTTGCCTCTATCCTCAGCTGGCAATCGACTGGTTCTCATTGGTGTAGTTGACAATATTTTGTCATAGGTCTCCTCTGGTGGCGGTTCAAGGAACTTGCTGAACAAATCTTTCTGGGGGATGTCGAAATTGAATACTTTGTTCCTATTTTTTGAAATGAAGATTTGTTCCCATGTGGATAGTTCTTGTTTTCCTGATGTATGTTTTAGTAGTTTTGGTTCTGGATTTATGTTGTGGTTTTTTTCCCAAAAATGTGTGGCAACTGCTGATTTTTCTAATTGTTTATATTTTATGTATCTAAAGTGCTCCTTTGCTCTTGTTTCTAAATTTCTTTTGGTTTTTCCAATATAAATTTGACTACAGTCACTGCATTCAGTGAGTAAGAGTTGTTTAGTGTCATTAATCGACTCCCTTTAAATTTAATATGCTGGTTATGTTTACTGCTTGATTTGTGTTATGTTTACTGCTGTTGTTGACGTTAGTGGGTTTTCTGTGCATCTGTAACTCAATTTTTTTCTGATTCTCATTAATTTTAGAATTTAGCTACAGTAACCATCCTTTTTCTACTAGGCAAATGAGTCAACCTTGTATATACTTTTCTCCACTTACAAGTAACAATGGCACTCCACTTTCTGAAATACTTCTTTTTATTCTATACATCCTTTTTCTGCTTTTATTGCAAGTTTTAGGAATAAGGTGAAAATGTGATCTACCTATGAGCTGGGCTGCTGCAGAAAAGATTTTGTTTGGCTTATTTCCAGTACACTCAAATAGATAGGCCAGGAATGGTGAAAGTGGACTTCGCATTGAGAGACCTGAAGTTTGTTGGTAATAGCTGTTGTTGGAAGTGGAATAATTCTGCCCCAAACTAGTTCTGTCAATTTACAGTTCATCCATTACACATTACTTTTTTTTTTTTTTTTTAATTTGTTTCATTCTAACCAATTCTCTAGCAATCTTGGTACATGGTTGGTGTGGATGCTTATAAACAGTAAGTTTATATTGAAAGAGAGAAAAATTTCATAATTTTCAACTGTAATATTATGGATATGTAAAATATGAAGCTATTAACAGTGAAGCAAACATCGTGTAATGAATTTAGAACTACCGGCAGTCGATTCTGTTTTTAAATTTGTTTCATTTTCAGATTCTGGTAATACTAACAAGAACATAGTAACATCTAGTGTTTGTAGTGATGACGACAGTTTTGTTTGTAGTTCCGGCTGACGATGTGGAAGAATTTCCACGAAATCACGATCCCGAACAATTTATAAGAAAAGTTTCATCATTTCTTATAAGATAAGTGAAATTTTAAGTTACAAATTATTATATTTATGTAATATATATAATATTATGGATTTTGCTGACTAGTTCAGATGCATTTTTGATACTGAAATTTTCAATTTCTCAAAAGAGTTGAAACTTTCTGTTAACCATTAGGCTATTTTGTGTTGGTGAATCAATATCGTCTATAATTAGTCTCATGCTGTTATCCTGATTGTGGGTTTTTGGAAGGCAGTAGAGCTCAACCATGAATTACACCACTTGGCTTCTCCTGGCCATTATCTGAAACACATGGTGACATCACAGTAAACATGGACAGTGGGAGAAAAATGCATCATACAGTTCAAAACTTTCAGGTCAGCTGTGCATATACTATCTAGAGATTCAACATGTCCTTGTGAAATACTGTCAGTAAAGCCGGATGTGTTATTCATAATCATGAATATCTCTTGAGAGTCAAAAGTACATGGAAGCCTTTTAAATATGGTTAGTTTGTATCTAGTGTGGACAGTTGACCGCAAAGACATTTGCTCTCCTGCACTTCACTATTTTGATGAGAGGTTGGTATGTACATCAATCAGCGGAGTAAATAGTTCCTCTCTGCATCTTAAAGTTCACAGAAAGGACATATAAGCCATTTTGCTCACCTTCTAAGTATGAACTGAATAATTTTCTTAAATGTGGCAGCAACTACCTATATACTTATTGGTTTATGACACTGTTCTATATTTTAAAGCAGCTCTGATTTAATATGAACTAAATTATTTTGAAACTTGGTTAAACCGAATAGGACTGCAGCAGCAGAGAAAATAAAAGCAGTAAATACGTAATTCTCTTGCTACCAATTCAGCTTTTTTCTTTATTCTTTAACAAGTTAACTTCTACATGACTGGTCTCTAAATATATATGATAATTGTTTTTATGATAATCAATGCTTAATGGTTTTTTCTTTAATTCCTTTGGGTAGGTCTTTTAATGTTCCACTGCAGATAAAGAGCAAACCCTTGTGAGAATTTTATCAGAACACTTCATCCAAGCAAAAATTTGTGTATGCCTCTTTCCTCCTTAACAGCTATCTTTAGACTGGAACTTCAGCTACTGAGCTGCAGAAATATCAGTTTGGATAATGGAAATGTGTACATTTGGTAAATGGAGATGTGTTTACAGGAAGACTATTACCAAAACTGATAAGATGGTAGAGGAAACCTTAAGCTTAACAAGATCAGGTATAGCAAGTGACTGATATGTGACTGCTATTAAGAAAAAACAATAGCACTAAATTTTCAGCATAAGACTTGTAGGAAAATGGAAAACCCTTGCATGAGAATTGGCTCCAGATTGATACATTCTGAACAGCAAACTAAATTCTTAGGACTATGGGTAGACAAAAATTTAAGTTGGGACAAACATATCAAAAAGTTAGCAGAGAAGCTGAGCCGTGTTTGTTTTGTTTTACATCAGCTGAAGCCTCGAGTAGAATTTACTGCACTCAGAACCTGTTACTTTGCTTACTTTAATTCACTAGTATCATATGGACTACCATTGTGGGGAAATACTACAAATAGTAAGATGATATTTAAGCTACAAAAGAAAGCATTATGAATTATGGTTGGTATTCCAAAAATGGAAAGCTGCAGAAATCATTTCAGAGATTTGAATATCTTGACCGTACCAAGTTTATATATGAAACAGTTATTGATTTACATGAAGACTGATACTGCGAACTACGTCACAAATGCTGAAATACACACCCTTAACACACGTAATAAAGACAAATTACACACCTATATTCATAAAACAAAACTTATTTGAGACTTCTGTCAAATACATGGGTTTAAAGCTATACAACCACTTGCCAAATCAATTAAAAAACATACCCTCTATAAATAAGTTTAAGGAAGAGCTACACAATTTCTTTAAAAAAAAAAATCAGTTTTACTCAGTAAATGAATACTTAGAATACAAATCAGGTAAAGCATAAATTAATCAGTT
Source organism: Mantis religiosa (assembly GCA_030765055.1). Classification (NCBI taxonomy): domain Eukaryota; kingdom Metazoa; phylum Arthropoda; class Insecta; order Mantodea; family Mantidae; genus Mantis; species Mantis religiosa. The sequence continues at coordinate 27,963,516 of CM060950.1, read as the reverse complement.
TGTTGTGCAAAATTATACTAATGTTTTACACAGAAAATGAAGCTAGTTACAGTGGAATAATAAATATAATACAAATAAAATATTTAGTGATTATTTCCCACTTATCTTAAGAAGTTGATGACAAAACTTCTTGAGTAGAAAATAATCACTAAATATTTTATTTGTATTATACTAATGTATTCTATTTCTATTCTTGTTTCATGTGTCCGAGATTGGAAGACTCATCAATGAAGAATTTAAGCTGGAATTGTGTAAATTATCTGTAAACTTTAGATTTTAAATATCTCATAGATGAATTGTAAATATTGTTAAATACTCTAACTATAATGACAATGCCTATAATTCTGTATGAATTCCTGTGGCTAATAAACATTGTATTGTATTGTATTGATAAGCAGATTGAAGTGCAATGCTCCACTTGTACTTAAACCTGAGCAGCCTGGAGGATAAACACAATTCAATTTAAGGATCTTCTTGAGTCACCATTATAGAAAATGTAATCATTCTTCCACACTAGCCGTGCGTAGGCTAAGATTTGAATAGATAGAGTTAGACTGAATAATTCAATACCATGGCTGGGATTTGAATGATGGGTCTCCCGATCTCCGTCTGGTTGCTCTTAACCCTTAAGCTACCATGACCAACATCCCACCATGACATTAAATTCTCCAACTGACTCATGTTTCCCGGTTAACCACTAGGGATCTCATATACAATGAGATATGCACCTTTTGTGGCGACTTACTATGCTGTAAGAACTTAAGCTCCAGGTTTTATAGTTACCACTATTAGGTTATTTGTTGGAAATTTAATCATTCTTCCACACTAGCCATGTGTAGGCTAAGATTTGAATCTCATTGTATATGAGAGCCCCTAGTGGTTTACTGGGAAACATACAAGTCAGTTGGAGAATTTAATGTCATGCTGACATGTTGGCCATGGCAGCTCTAGGGTTAAGAGTGACTGGACGGAGACCGGAAGATCCATGGTTCAAGTACCGGTCATGGCATTGAATTTTTCAGTCTGACTATCTATTCAAATCTTAGCCTGCTCATGGCTGGTGTGGAAGAATGATTAAATTTCCAACAAATAACATAATAGTGGTAACTTACAGCATAAGTCACCACAAAATGTGCATATCTTCATTGTATATGAAAGTCCCTAGTGGTTTACTTGGAAGCATACAACTCAATTGGAGAATTTAATGACATGAATGATTAAATTTCCAACAAATAACAAAATAGTGGTAACTATAAAGCCTGGGACTTAAGTACTTACAGCATAATAATTCGCCACAAAAGGTGCATATCTCATTGTATATGAGAGCCCCTAGTGGTTTACCGGGAAGCATACAAGTCAGTTGAAGAATTTAATGTCATGCTGGCATGTTGGCCATGGTAGTTCATGGGTTAAGGGCTACCAAGCAGAAACTGGGAGATCCGTGGTTCAAATTCTGGCCATGGCATACAATTTTTCAGTCTGACTAACTATTGTAGAATTTTAATATTTGCATGAGCAACCATAACTTAAAAAATACAGAAGTGAAATGAGTATCCAAAAAACGATACAATTTCAATAGTTTGTGGTTTGTAGGCTTTCAATAGTAATTCTATTAAGTACTTAAGATACAATATGGAAAATTATTGTGTAAAACTTATTACTACTCAGCTGTGAATGAACAGGATCATTGTAAATACGAGGTGTGATCAAAAAGTTTCTGGAATGGCTTCACAACAATGCTGACACGAGATTTCTTTAATTCTTATCCAGACTGTAAGCGTTCCTTCCCGATAAAAATTAGAGGTCACCTGACTTTCTGTGACCTTGCAGTGATGAGGTAGAAGCTCTGAAGTGAACATGACATGTGCTACAATTTTTCTGCATAGCAACAATGTCAGTTTAAAAAGAACAAAGAACAAATATAACATTTTGCATTAAATTCGGTACAACAGCAACAGAAGCCTATGAAATGTTAAGAACAGTTAATGGGGAGGATGTTATGGGCCAAACTCAAGCATTTCAGTGGTTTTTTAAATTTAAAAGTGGTGTGACATTAGTTAAAGATGCAGATTGTTTGGGGTGACCCTGTTCCAACAAAACTGATGAAAATATCAATCAGGTGAGGAAAATGGTCTTAAATGATAGGCACATTACAATAAGAGAACTTTCTGACTCATTAGAACTCTCCTTTGGGAGTGTTCAAAGCATTTTGAAAGACGATTTGGACATGAGAACAATTGCCGCCAAGTTCGTGTGTCACCTGCTTTCAAATGACCGAAAAAAAAAAAAAAAAAGCTGTGTGACTGCTTGAACAGATCTTAAAGAACAGCTTCAAAATGATCCACAGTTTATGGAGAAAATTATTACTGGTGATGAAAAATGGATTTATGGGTACGATCCAGAAATGAAGCAACAATCTTCACACTGGAAGAGTCCATCTCCACGCTCGAAAAAGGCCAGACATTCTCGATCCAAAGTGAAGTCAATGATGATCGTGTTTTTTTGACATTAAAGGTATTGTACATAAGGAATTCATGCCAAAGGACCAAACAGTGAATCAAGTATTCTACAAACAAGTGATGCAAAGATTAAGGGAGAATGTGCGACGCAAACGGCCAGAAAAATGGAGTAGTGATGACTGTTTCCTGCATCATGACAATGCGCCCGTGCACAAAGCCCTTTCTGTTCGCCAATTTTTGGATAAAAATAGGATGAATACTGTTCCCCATCCCACCTATTCCCCAGATTTGGCACCAGCGGACTTTTTTCTTTTGCCGAGACTTAAAATGCAGCTCCACGGGCATAACTTTGAGGGCACTGTTATCATCCAATGTGAATCGCAGAAGGCTCTGAACATGTTGAAAGAAAAGGACTTCCAGAGGTGCTTCCGGCAGTGGCCAAAGCACTATGACAAGTGTATCAACTCCCAAGGAGACTACTTCGAGGGCGACAGTGCAGAATAGACAAAACAAACTGTTGTATAGTATTTACAGGGGCGGCTGGTGGTTCTGAAAACCGGTGGTTCACAAATTTATCCATGCAATTTAATTTTTTTAAAGTAACAAACGGTTGTTTTAGCCTGGCACCATAGACTGCTGTATACACAAGTTAACGGTATTCACAGCGTATAACACAACATGCATATTTCAGAAACACTCTTCTATTTATGCAGCTAAAAATGGACTTTATATCTCTTCATGACAGACTTCAAGTGTACATTGCAAGATTTTGTTCTGTATTGTCTTGGAGGTCCCCTTAAACACTGTAGCATTCTCCAGATAGGTTTTGCAGAACACAGTCTAGCTCTGCACTGAAGTTTATCAGTCCTCAAATAATACCAGGATGTGTAATAAATACGACTCATCTAAAAATTAATAATACCAGGATTGTTTGACATAGTTGACTCATCGTGTCCTCGTAGAGCTAACTCAAAGGCTCCACAAAACCTAATGCAGTTAATAATGTTTAAAACATACCTATTTTGAGCCACTTTCTGGTTATATTCTTCAATTGTTCTCCGATATGCACTGTCCATCTGCTTTGCCCTATTTACATTGTCAAGCATAGCAAAACTGTGTTTTTCATATGCAGTTTTTAAGTTACGTGTTTTTAGCGCGATCATGAAGATGCTGTAAAGCATGGTTTTTTTCACGGATATTCACCACCAAACAGAACGCAAGGAAAGCAAAACAGGCTATTTTTAATATTACAACCACACCTCAAATTATATTTCTCATATACATTGATGTTTAAGTTCCTGCTGAAATATCTTGTTTTTGTTTTGACTACCTATGTGATGTTTATATTTGGCGTGGGACTTCCAAGTCGTTTATTTTCGGTTTTTTCTTCTAAGCTCATTTTTAAAAAAGGATGTGCTAATAGACACTTTATGGAATTCATTGTTTCTCCTTATATAAAACAATATACTTGTATTTAAATAAATCAATCTTATTCACTAATCAAAGCACGGTGCAAAACATGTGGCTATGCTCACGTAGGTAATAGTAATCTGTGGTAATAGTTGACCGATGCGAACATTTAATATGAGAATAATAGGTGGTGCTGAAAACAGAAGGAGAAGGCTTGGAATTCGCTATTCTCTGGCTGCTAGGTTAACCAACCTTATGCAGCCATAAGCTCCGCCCTTCCCCCGTACTTGCCTTGGTACTCCATAGGTTTATCCTGCCCTATACCTCCCCATTGTATACCAGTGGTTTCCAACTGAGAGTGAACTACTTTGGCACCTGCAAACAATACAGCGCGCAGAGGGCCACTGCACTAGACAAGGTCGAACTGAACTCCAAATGGAACATGCCCTCTCATTAAAGGGAGACCCAGCATTTTGGTTGCAGCGCAAACATGCTACACCATTGAGAAGCCGCCCCTGAGTATTTATGACGTCATTCTGGAAAATTTTTGATCACACCTCGTAGCTCATTTGTCTGCACTTCATGAAGTCCACATTACCAATGGTAGATAATATAATACATTAAGTCTACTTTACAAGAAAATATTTATAATCCAATTTATATTAAAAAAGAGGTTATTACTGTTACATGCCATCACTGCGACTGTAAAAATAGCCGTGTGAAGTGAAGGTAATTTTACAGGAGAAAGAAAAAAACAATCCCTTATAATTATTTTTCGATTTATGTTTTGTGTTAATGAAGCGTTAAATTTCTTATTTTCTCAGTAGCATTGTGGATATATCAATATCAGTTCAAAATCAGCAAAAATATTCCAGTAAAGAAAATGTGAGAGAGTACTTCACATAGCCAATTTAGAAGACAGAAGGCAGCATTAACAGAATGTAATATTTCTGTATTAATGTTATATTTTCTAAATGATTTGTGTTATTACAGTTAAAGCATATGATATTATAATGAGAAGAACTAATTATGAAAATACTTTTACGTCAGAATCAGAATAACTTTACCTCTGGATGCAGAAGCTGAATTGACTTCGCATAACTTAAAATAAACTATTCATATAGTTGAGCCTTTTGAAGTTAACACAAGGTCAGTATCAAAATGTGACATGACTTCATATTGTAATTTTACCAACAATGGAATCATTTTTCTGTATGAAGATGAAGCTCTATTTCATTAAAAGATCCAAGATAGCACACTGCATTATTCAATTGTTACGATTTTATTAACCAAATATATAAATTACCGCCACCATATTGTCAGCATGTTTATTTCACTACAGGCTTAAACAGCACCACAGTCAATTTTAGCCAGACTATTTTGCAGTAATGGATAGCAGAGGAAGACGTTTGGTGAAACTGGTGTTGGATTCACTAGTTTCATAAGATGCCTTACATTCTGCATACAATATTGTGGATGAAGTAGTTGTATTGCATATTTATTAAGTTTATTTTAGGGTAAATACGTACAATATGAAGCTATTAACAGTGAAGCAAACAAATATATACAAATTTGTAACTTAAAAGACTTCATCTATCTTATAAGAAATGATGACCGTTTTCTTACAAATTGACTAGATATTCCTTTACACTAGCCGATTAATTTCCATCAATTAACTTAAATAATAAGAGTTTAATGATGAAGCCTGGGACTCAAGTACTTATAATAGTAAGTCGCCACAAACGGCGTATCTTGAATACAAAAGTCCCTAGGGTTTACCCGGAAAATATATGAGTCAATTGGAGAATTTAATGTCAGGACAACACGTTGGCCATGGTAGCACAAAGGGTAAGAGCGACTGGATGGAAACCAGGAGATCCGTGGTTCAAACCCCAGCCATGGGATTGAATTTTTCAGTTTGACTATCTATTCAGTCAACTACAATTTTAACTTTTTAGAAACTTAAAAAAAAAAAAAAAAAAAAAAAAAAAAAAAAAAAAAAAAAAAAAAAAAAAAAGGAATGATATTCTAGCAAAACCCACTCCAACAGAGATAGTAATGACTGATGCATTTATAGTGGGTGATTCTGATACATTGGCATAAATGACACACAAATATTGCAGTACTCTCAACTGATGGTGGAGCTGATACCAGTTTAGATGATTTTAAACTAACTGAGATCCCAAATATGTCTACTTTATGTGATATAACAGGTGTAGAGCTACCTGACTTCAGCAACAATATTCTAGATCGTGGAAATGAAGACGACAATGAAAAGAATGACAAAGGACTTGGGGAAGAAAAATAATAGCAAAGCAGACAATAAATAAGAATGCATGGGAAGGAATAACAAGGGTGGAAGAACGATGCCAATGCATACATTATTGTGGAATGTGAGGGAAGAAAATCACTACCTAAAACTTGTCCACAAAAAGAGAGCAAATCAGGCATAAGAAGTTTCACGTGCCATAAATTTGACAAAAACATACAAAAGAGAGTACATGAAAGATTCTGGAATATTAATACCTGGAAGAAGAAGGTGTATATTAAAGGCCAAGTGAACTTTAGGCCAGTTATTAGAAGAAGAAAAAGTACTGAAAAAGATCATCCTATCAAGCAGTATGCCTATGACTTATCTACCACTAGTAGACGGGTCAAAAAGTAAGGGTATGTAGAGACATTTTTCTTTCTACCCTGGGACTGAAGAAAACTGTTTGTAATAACTGGGTAAAGGATTTCAAAGGAATAAAGCAAATGAAACCATCAAGAGTGAAGGATCCAATACTGAAGCTGTGGAGGCAAACGTATACAAGAATCATAAAATAAGAAGAAACTGCTAAAATCAGACTCTGTGAGCAAGTGGTTACAGTTAATTCCAAAAGTTCCCAGCCACTACCGTAGAGCTAGTAGTTCACGTGTATATGTGGATTCAAAATTTGGATCTCTTAATCAAATGCACAAAATTTATAAGGTGCGATGTGAAGAAACAGGAAATGAATCAGTGGAAAGGCAAAAGTTCTGTGAAATTTTAGAAAAACAGAAAATATCCATACACAAACCTAAGAAAGATCAATGCGACAGTTGCATTGAATTTAAGAAAGGAAACCTGAAACAAAAAGATTTTAATCTGCATGTCCAGAAGAAAAATGAGCGTGAAAAGCAAAGGAAGATGAGATCTCCACAGCATCTGATAGTGTCCTTATGGCTACCATGCACATCCAAAGTGTTATTCTATGCCCTAAATTAACAGTTTCTAAACAGAATTACAGTCAGAAATTACAAATACACAATTTTACAATTTATGTTAGTAATACAAAAAATGTACACTTTATGTGTAGCATGAAGGGGAAGGGAAAATAACAGCCAATGAAGTTACAACATGCATCTTTGATTTCACAAGGAAAAATTCAATGTACAAAAAAATAATTTTGGGTCAGATGGTTGTGCGTACTATAACAAAAACAAAGTTTTTACAAGTGCTTGGCAGATGCGTCAAGTAAATTTCAAATTGAAATTGAGCAAATCATACTGGAGAAAGGAATGATGGAGGTAGATTGTGTCCATTCAACATTAGAGAGGTTCCTTTCTTGGAAGTGTTGAAAACAGTGTTGTTATGATAAATTAACTTTAAAGAGAGTCGATTAAAGACACTAGACAACACTTACTTTTAAATTATATTGGAAAAACAAAAAGAAATTTAGAAACAAGAGCAAAGGAACACTTTAGAAACATAAAATATAAACAATTAGAAAAATCAGCAGTTGCCACACATTTTTGGGAAAAAAACCACAATATAAATCCAGAACCAAAACTACTGAAACATACATCAGGAAAACAAGAACTATCCACATGGGAACAAATCTTCATTTCAAAAAATAGGAACAAAGTATTCAATTTCGACATCCCCCAGAAGGATTTGTTCAGCAAGTTCCTTGAGCCGCCACCAGAGGAGACCTGTGACAAGGTATCGTCAGCTACACCAACGAGAACCAGTCGAGAGCCGGCCGATGATAGAGGCAAAGCCTCTGAAACATGTTCCGGAAAAATTTAAAAGTAAGTGTTCTCTAGTGTCTTTAATCGACTCTCTTTAAAGTTAATTAGAGAGGTTGTTTAATCCACCAATATACACCCCTGCACATGTCAGTAGAATGGAGGAAGCTAGGAACAAGAAAAAAGGTACCTATCCATACATAATAAATCATCTGGACCATGCATTTTTCAAAAATGTTAAAAGCCTTCCACATAACTTTCCATCTATAAGACTAGGAAAGAAAATAGGTGATCCTACTGTCACTGACATATCAGCACTACTATACAGAAAGGGAGAGGTTTTCTACAAAGTGAACCTTCAAGATGAGTGGCAGCCACTTCCACAGCATCGGCACAAATTGAATGAAACTGATCCTCAAAATCTCGCTCAATGACTCGCTGAAGATAGAAAAAACAAAATTTGAAAGCCTATGGACTCTGAAATTGTTCATGAACAAGAAATATCATTTGTTCTATGACAACCTAAAATATCAGTGAACCTTAATATTTCCAAAGAAAGTATTCTTACCTTATAGGGGAAAAGTTTTGTTTCTGATATTGTTATACATTTATTAATTGATATGTTTTATATTTATTCATCCATTTTGCATTTTTTGTATTTGTAAGTCATCTATATTATGTTTTGCATCATTCATGCTTACTTCTTGTAATTACTACTGGTCCTAACTATTTGTTTCAATTTAAATCTGTTTTTATCATACATTTGTGGAATTAGTAACACTGTATTATTTAAGTTAATTGATGGAAATAATCGTTCCTTCACACTAGCCATGTATATGCTAAGGTTTTGGATAGATAAAGTCAAACTGAAAAATTCAATGCCATGGCCGGAATTTGAACCATGGATCTCATGGTTTCCATCCAGTCACTCTTACCCATTGAGCTACCATGGCCAACATGCTGTCATGACATTAAATTCTCCAACTGACTCATATATTTTCCCGGTAAATGAGAATTGAATGTCATGACGGCAAACTGGGTAAGAGTGACTGGATGGAAACCAAGATCCATGGTTCAAATCCTGGCCATGATATTGGATTTTTCAGTTTGACTATCTATCCACTGTTTTATATTAATATCAATCTTACATTAACATTACTGTTTTAATGTCTTCAGTACTGCAAATTAGTAACTGTAATGCTATGCTGTAATGCTGTATGTTATCTGTTTGTTCTATTCAATTATTTGTGAAGAAAAGTATATACTTTAATTTGTATGTAATAGCAAGAAGAGTATCCTTACTAGGATCTATGACAGTATGTGTTTCTCTAGCACTATATGATTACCAGGGTGTTCTTCAAAATTTAAAAGGGTTTGTAGTTTATATGGGGCATTTTCTTAAAGAACACTGAAGACACTCATGGGAAAACAATCATAGAAATGCTTAACAACGTTAACAAAACACAGATTATGTACTTAAGATGTCATCACCTTTTGCTGTTACTATGCCCAGCTGTTCTATTTACAACTGTGCTACTTGCAACCAATAGCAACAACTATTCTTAACTGCTGCTGCAGCATATGTGTGTTAAGCATTTACACCTGCAAACAATGCATTCTTTGTTCACACAGATATAAATAATGGCAACAGCTGTAATGCTAATCACAACAGATAACATAGTAAAACTGTCATGCACTAACAGATCATTTCCATCTGAAGTAACATGAAGAAAACCCAGAAAACTGCTTCGCATAACACAGGGTTTTAGTGCAGGAAGAAGACATATTTGGAAGAAGATAAGTGATTGGTATAAGAAGACTATTTTTACCCATGATGCACAGATCTCCTCCAGAACTACAAATGAGGCTGAATTCTTCTAAAGTAACAGAGCTCAAATATTGTGGCAGCAAACCACTGTTATTTAACATTTTACTCTAAATTGAAAAAAGGGGTCTAATTTTCTGTATTTGTTAAAAACTAGCAGAATTCATTTACTGAAGAATTTAAAAGTACTATTCTCATAAGTTGTCGTCTACCCTCCTCCTCTTTACCTTCACTAAACAACACGGCCAGAGGCTTAATGATAGAACTGTAAAAATGTTGACATTTTAGAACTTAAAACATAATTCCTTTCTTGGAAGTGTTGAAAACAGTGTTGTAATAAATTAAATTTAAAGGGAGTCAATTAATGACACTAAACAACACTTACTTTTAAATTTTCCCGGAACATGTTTCGGAGACATTGCCTTCATCGTCAACCGGACATCAACTGGTTCTCAGTGGTGCTGCTGGCGATATTTTGTCATAGGTCTCCTCTGGTGGTGGTTCAAGGAACTTGCTGAACAAATCTTTCTGGGGGATGTTGAAATGAATACTTCGTTCCTATTTTTTGAAATGAAGTTTTGTTCCCATGTGGATAGTTCTTGTTTTCCTGATGTATGTTTTAGTAGTTTTGGTTCTGGATTTATGTTGCAGTTTTCCCCCCCAAAAATGCGTGGCAACTGCTGATTGTTCTAATTGTCTATATTTTATGTTCCTAAAGTGTTCCTTTGCTCTTGTTTCTAAATTTCTTTTTGTTTTTCCAACATAAATTTGACTACAGTCACAGCATTCAATTTGATATATACCAGACGTTTTGTTAGATGGAATGGCACCTTTGATGTTTGAGCAAATTAGGTTTTTTTAAGGACTAATGGTTGACTGGTGCTAAATGAAATGAAATGAAATGTGTAGTGTTTAACGCCCGCTTTTACTACATACGGCACCGCAGGCGGTGACACTGATGATACCTGAGATGAAGATGGAGCACCGGTGGAATGAGATGGCAGGGGAAACCGGAGGTCCTGGAGAAAACCCGCCCCAGCGCCGTGTTGTCCACCACAAATCTCACTTTGTGGTCACCTGGGATCAAACCCGGGCCGCCTTGGTGAGAGCCAAGCGGTCTGACCACTGAGTCACGGCGCGGCCTGACTGGTGCTAGTAGAATGTTTTGTTTTTTTGAAGACTTTTTTGAATTTATCAAAGGCCCATGGATGGTAAGTGAATTTTTTGAAAATCATATTAGTTTCTGTAGCTCAGAGGATTATGGTTTCCTTTATTAGCCTCTTCTTTTTGCTAAGTTCACTTTTTTTGTCTACTAATGATTTGGGAAAGTAATTTTGTTGTGCTATTTCAATAATTTTGTTGTATTCTGTTTTGTATTCTTCTGCTATGAGAGGGATGTTAACCAGTCTCTGTGTTAAAATATTGAAGATTGCCTGTTTGTGGGGTCTTAGGTTGTAGCCATTAGCTTTTATGTAGTTGTCTGTCTGTGTTGGTTTTCTGTAAATGCCAAAGTTTATTCTGTTTTTATTTCTGATTATTTTTAGATCCAAAAATGGTAAATACTCGTCTCTTTCTATTTCTACAGTGAACTTGATGCTTTTTTCTTGGATATTTAAAAGTTTTAGTGCATCACTGATGTGTTTTTTTTTTGGTACTATTGCAAAGATGTCATCTACATATCGTTGCCAGAGTTTGAACATCCAAGGGAAACCTTTGGTGATCCTTATTTCTAATGCACTCATGTACAGATCGGCCAGGAAGGGTGATAGGGGGTTGCCCATTGCTAAACCAGAAGTTTGGTGGAAATATTTTGTTTGAAACTGGAAGAAATGTTGTTCTATGCATAATTTGGTTAGTTCGATGTGATCTGAAATTTCAGGTGATGACATTCCAAGTGATTTAACATCAAACGAGACTAGTGTGTCTTCTTTTAGTTCAGTATCCTTAATGTGTTCTATAAGTTCATAGGTATTACACAAATAAAAATATTTGCTACTAAGGCTTCACTTATCTTAAGAAATTGGTGTTGATACTTCTTTTCAAATGGAAATCGATTTCGCAAACGAATCACTTGCATCCTCAGTCCACAGATAAAGTCCATTGTCAAGGATAGCGGTTACCATGCCTTTCTTATGTTCTTTTAGTATTACTAACATCTGAAAACGAAACAAACCTAAAAATAGAATCAACTACTGGTATTTCAAAATTCACTACGCAATGTTTATTTTTTAAACTAAATATCTTTTCCCACACTATTAAATCTATCAGACCATTTAATTGTTTTAATAATTTCACTTCAGGATTTATTTCATGGTTAAATGACCAAAAATGATCTGCTAAGGCCGATTGATCAGTTTGTTTATAATTAATGTTACGAAAATGTTTTTTCCTACTGGTTTCTAAACAATTAAATTGATAAATACCAGATTTTTTTATTATAAGTAATTTTATCTTTTTTAGAAAAATGTAGTCAATTTTTAATACTATATTTATTTTGAGGAACTAAAGTTATACCAACTTCATTAAAAACTTTTTTGTAAATGTTTATTAATCCAAAGATGGTAAGTAAATTTTTTAAAATTATAATCGCCTTTTATTCTTTTAAGGGTAGAAATATCATTAAGAGTTTTTTGATATTTAAACTTTTAAATCTTCTTTAATATAAAATCTTTATTAAAACCATTAATTAAAGCAGTATTAATAATATGTTTATATTCTTTATAAAATTCTTCTTTATTCAGGGGTATATTTATTAATTTATAAATCAAACTATTAAAAACAGCAAATTTATGTGAAAAAGTGTTAAAACTTTTATTTTCTATGTAATTATCAATATGAGTAGACTCCCTATAAATAGCAAAATGTAATTTGTTATTATTTCTTATTATCTTCAAATCCGGAAAAGGAAGAACTCCATTCATTTCAGTTTCTAATGTGAATTTTATAGCTTCATCTTGTAAATTTAGTAATTTTAAAACATTGTTAATTTGTTTTTCAGGAACAATAGCAAAAATATCATCAACATATCTATACCATCTTTTAAAAATCAAAGGGAAAGCTTTAGTGAAAGCTTTTTGTTTGCAAAATCGATTTCCATTTGAAAAGAAGTATCAACACCAAATTCTTAAGATAAGTGAAGTCTTAGCAGCAAACATTTTTATTTGTGTAATATTTATTGCTTCACTGTAGCCAACTTCATTTTCTACATAATCAGTTCATAGGTGTTTTTGATGCTTAGGCTATTGAATTTTGGAAATGAGTTGAATTTGTTTAGTAGCCACTTTGCAAGTTTGTATGTTGGTGAATTTATACCGCTAACTATAGGTCTCATTGTTATGGGTGGTTTGTGTATTTTGGATGTCATAAAGTCTAAGTAAGGTTGGGTTATCCAGTTTAACTGTATATTTGTTTGGTATTATGCTTGATTTTGTATTGCTTTTCCAAATGATTGTATGCTGTTTACTGATTGTTGTTGGCTCAAACATAAAAAATGCCATTTCATCTAACAAAACATTTGGTATATAGCAAATTGAATACTGTAACTGGAGTCAAATTTATATTGGAAAAACCAAAAGAAATTTAAAAACAAGAGCAAAGGAACACTTAAGAAACATAAAATATAGACAATTAGAACAATCAGCAGTTGCCACGCATTTTTGGGGGAAAAAACTGCAACATAACTCCAGAGCCAAAACTACTAAAACATACATCAGGAAAACAAGAGCTGTTTACATGGGAACAAATCTTCATTTCAAAAACTAGAAACAAAGTATTCAATTTCGATATCCCCCAGAAAGGTTTGTTCAGCAAGTTCTTTAAACCGCCACCAGAGGAGACCCATGACAAAATATCGCCAGCTACACCACTGAGAACCAGTTGATGTGCGGTTGACGATGGAGGCAAAGTCTCCAAAACATGTTCCAGGAAAATTTAAAAGTGTTGTTTAGTGTCATTAATCGACTCCCTCTAAATTTAATTAAAACATAATGTTTGATATAAAATATAATGTTTGTCCTTACACATTGGAACATAATGTTTGGTTTATGGGATTACATGTTAATAGGCTATTGAACACATGTAGTTAAAATGCAATCTATTGATTTCAAAAATATTTTTTTCAGTCAAACTTCAATACACCTTTCCTGAAAAACACAGATGAATTACTGCAACAATTGTGAAACCATTAGTAAATATATTTCCTGGTATCTAAAACCACAAGGTAAATATATTTATCATATTTCTTAATTGCACATTATAGATAAAAATGTCTACTTTGAACACTAGTGATACTAAAATGGCTGAAATAATTCCATATCCTGAATAAGCAATTATTCATAAATGACTATCTTGGTGCACGTTAATCAAAGTCTACAGTGCAATATTATATTTAAGAGAAATGAAAGAGCTGCTATTCTTTTTAGCATAAATAAAAACAAGTATTACAGATATAACATCAGCCTCATGTAAATGGCAAAGTAATAACAGGAAAGTCTTCAAACTTTGACACTTGCAAATTAATTCCTAATGCTATTTCCAAGATGTCTTAAGAGTCTTATAAAATAAGAGTACTACAAACTCGTTATTGAATATGAAACCACATCAAAACATAATATTCCATAGGAAAACAGTCTACGAAACTGTATCATTTAAAAGGCTTTCTATGGCACTTTAAAATTAAAAATAGTTAACTTAAAATTAAAATTTGCTAGTTTAATGCATCTAGATATTAAATATACATTTGGTGTGCACAACAAAATTGAATTACAGCCAAGGTTAAGGGAGGAAATATGAACAAAAGTTATCCAAAGTACACAAAAGAGAAAATGAAGCCTATATACTGGCCACAAATTTAATATCCTGGCAACAACTCAGCAGGATTTGCACAGCACTGCCCAAGATTGTAACTATTTACACTTTTTATACCTGCACAACTGTAGCTAACAACATTGGTTCATATTATATATGCACTAGTTTTAAAGCTACTGGATATTAAACTTTCGAGTAACATAATCTCCGCAATGTTAATTAGGACTTGAAATATTTAAATTTGGAAGGCTCTTTAAAGGTATTCTTCACACAGATAAACAGATTTGATACTAAATATCTATAGAAATCTTTCCTATGACTGTTGTTCATGTCAAGAAATCTTGGGCTCACCTGATAATTGAAGAACTGCTATCAGCAAAAATTAACTAAATCTGAAAAGACAAGAAACAAACTTTTGCTCACAGTTCAGTGTTTTATAAGCAATATTAATACTTCAATTTAAAATGGTACAATGCATGGTAAAATGCATGAGCGCATTAATTCTTAATTTTCTATGAATTCAAATAATTCAGAAAACTAACGTAATATCTGAGTATTACAAGTTTAACTATTTATGAGTGAAGAAATCTACCCAATATGACTCTTAATTACTCAGTCTTTATTTAGAAACATTTAAAAGACTTACAAAATCTGCAGGACCAAGGTCTATAAACTAAAGAAGAAATTCATATGCCACTGTTACCTACTGTTTGCCACAGCAAAGAAAGTCCCAGGGAATGAGATGCGGGGGGGGGGGGGATTGCTGATTAGACATGGTTCCGTAACCTACCTGGTAGTTCTTTATGACATTCAGGACAGTTCAGTTACAGCCCATTCAAAAAATCTGACACCTTTTGCTTTTGTGAAGAATATCTTCAGTTTTAGTATACCCAGTGAATTCTATTCGCATTCACTGAGCAATCCCGTATTTGCAGAAATGTATAATAGTGATATCCAACATACGTAAGGAAGTAAAAAACTGTTCACAGTGAGGTGTAGGAAATATTAACTCATCATCATTCAGGGTTTGGACCTTAGGATCCATCTGGTCCCCATCAATCAATCTCTCCATCTGTTCCTCAGTCTTCCCACATTTCTTTTACCAGTTGGAACATAATCATTATTCTACGGAATCTGTCCTTATTCATCCTCTGTACATGTCCTCTCCAGTTTTCTTTATACTGTTTAATCCTTTCTTTTAAGTTAACTTTGTTCAATTCTTCTCTTATTTCATTTGTTTTAGGAACTAACAAAGTATCCAGTCATTGATCTTAAATATCTCATTTCCGCTGATTCATTTTTTCTTTTCTGTTTAATGCCCAAGTTTTGTTTGAATACAGTAATACAGGCACTACCATTGTCTTATAGAATTTCATTTGCGTTTCTCTTCTAGTTTTCCTTCTAAGGGTTCACTTTATTGTGCCGCACATAAGGCTAAATTTATTTAGTTTCTTGTCAACATTTTCTCTTCTAATACAGCATATTTCTGATCCCAAGTAGATAAATGCTGACACCTGTTGTATAGTTTTCTCATTTATTACAATCTCACTTTAGCATGTTCCTTTCCTTTAAATGCTAAAACACTCGTTTTATTTACAGATTTTTTTCAACTGTAACATTCTAATATTTGATTTAATATGTATAGTTTCATCTGTAAGGTGTCTTCTGATCCTGCACCTAGTACTTGGTTGTCAGCGTAAAATACAGTATCCGTTACTTTTGCATTAATCCTAGAATACTTACTAAAACTATTCAGCCAGCTGCTAATGGCATTGTCTATATAAAGGTTAATTAAAACTGGGGACAATGGACACCCTTGTTTGATTCCTTGATTTATTTTTAATGTCAGGTTGCTAATATTATTTATTACATTACTTTTTATGGTTCTTTCTAAATGCACTTTCTTTGTTATTTCTATTAAATGCACTGGTACTCCTCTCTTTTCCATTATATCCTGTAAAACATTTCACTGTACACAGTCAAAAGCTTTCTCGTAACCTATGTTTTATTGCAGGGTATGGATAGAGTCTATCCATGACCTACCTTTATGAAATCGATGAAATAATAACTAAAATCGCTAAAATTTGTGATGAAAAATTGTGAAGTAAATGGGTAGCTATTTCTCTTGTTCCTGCTACAGAAAAAGCGGTTCATTACACTGGAGTGACTATATCCTTAGTCAAAACTATTAGGTGACAGGCGAAGGACGGATAAGAAGCTGTCTCCTGGTCATCTCTTCATATGCCAAAGAAATACCGACCAAGGTCATGTGACCAGAAGGTTATTAATGATTTTGACACATGAGTAACACAAAGAACTTGCAAGAGTTTTACACTGAGCAAAAAACAGTAACAACCTGTCCAAAGCTATTGTTAGCACAAAAAAAAAAAAAAAAAAAAAAAAAAAAAAAAAAAAAAAAAAAACCACGCACGCGCACACACACAAATTCCATGGTGTGCCGAGAACATTGAAGATTATTGCACATGATGAAATTTAACTGGAAGACATGCAGGAGTAATGTAAGCTTTTTAAGGAGACGAGAGACATCATATGTAGACACTCAAAAGTATTTAGAAACATCAGGAGTACTAGGACAGTGATGGGATTGTGTCAGATGAGATCAATGCCATCATCATTGAGAATCCAAATGATACATTTCTGCCAGCAGCGACACCAGTGAATTCAAAGACTACTTTTCTAATTCTGAACTTGCTCAATCCTTGTAAGGTAATTCTTTCTTGTATTATATAATTCTTTTATTTGACCACATGGAAAGTTCTGTAATCCAGGAGGGAGCATATTTTTTGAACAGCTTTACTCCTCATGTATCAGGCATTCTCCATCACATACATTCACTGTCTTGTCACACTGTTTTCAAACAGATAAGGGTGGCAATTCCTGTAAGGGACTTTCTCTCTGTTGGCGAACAGTGTTCTGCCTGATAATAAATTTCATGTCCAAATTCACTAAGGGCTTAGCACTATCCAACAAATATGAATGGAGAAAAGACCTTTATTATTAAAACTAAAACAGACAAAATTTTTAATATTATTATTAAATGGTAAATGCAAAAATATTAAAATGTAATGACTTTTATTTGACATAAAATAATGTATTTGTAACATGACATACTGGAGTTGACTTTCTTAATATGTGTAGTATGGCCTACTGGATGATTATCTAACACATAATCTAACACACATTTTGTCTGTAATGAAAGTAGTCAGCTTCAGTATGTCCGTGTTATTCCTAAAGTCCTGACAGAAAATTTGTCATGTCCCATATTTAGCTGATCCCAGGCACAAAAACAGTAAATCCCCAAATCCATAAGAATTAGACTTTGGCAATCCTGCTGAAGCTGGCTACCAATATTATAGCTACAATTTGTGAGAATATCTTCCAAAAAGGCCATGATTCACGAGTTTAGAAATATAACTTCATACTTCATTTGAATAACCTTAATACAGTTTTTCTCAAGTTGAGATTTATTGTGAAGAGTAACAAAAGTCATGCCCAAAGACAAAATGTTATCACTTTTAGTAACATACCAATTATTTTTTCTATCTCATTCTATTCAACACATTTCAAACTGAACACACGGTGCACAGGCCTCCAAAAGAACAAAAAATACAACACACATTTAACACTCTTTGTTGCAAAAAAGCTTAATGTATGTTTGTACGTTTTGTACCTTGTAAAGGAGAGTATACTCCTTATAAACTGTATCAAATGATGTACCACAATTATTATGTTCCATACACTAGAGGTATGAAGAGGAAAATATGCATATTTTTATTCTAGTAAAGAAATATAATTATACCAGAAATTTTAAGTTTGCTTACTGTATAATAAATTAAAATGAATTTTATACAGGTATACCATAATTGCATATCGTAATACAGTTAATTGAAAACTTTCATACACATTATAGTTTAGAGGTGCTATTTACGGATGTTCTTAGTATGGTATTATTATACATAGAAAATAAGTTTTCTGTTGTATAATAAATTTAAATTGATTATATACAGGTGCCCCTATAAATCCACAGTATTACAATATAATCACTGTTATTTACACACTTAAACAAAAACTCCCATATACCTATAATCTAAGGGTTATTCATGGATGTTCTTAATATGGTGTAATAGCAACTTCTAGGTATTTAGGATTGATTTTTGTATTTGTTACCTGCAGCTTACACTATATTTGAGTATTAATGCTGAAATGAGGTTTTAAACTTAAATTACTAGAGGGGCAAAATTAGAATTTTGAAAAAATTCAAATTAGAATTTAAATCAAAATTAGAATGCCATTTTTCGTGCACATATGCTAGCTTATTTCACCATTTGATTGTGCTTACAAATCTGGGCTCTAGTAATCACCATAGTTATGTAAAGTGTAACGTCACCTAAGTTAACAATTATACTGTTTTTGATTCAACCATGCTTAATCATTCTTTACTTTCTGGATGACCCTTGTAATTTACGATTTTCTTCCCCATCTCAAGTGGCAAGCAATCCTTCAAACATTTTTTCATTTCTTCTTTGAAGCATGGTCATTTTCAGGAATTAATTTTTTGTATCTTGTTGGTTAGTTGCAAAGTTTTCCTTTTTTGGTTGACTTTTCTAACCTAGAGGCATTTGTTTCCTGTATGTTAACGTTTTATAGAATCAGTAAAATGCATTTCAACTAGCCTGGGAACCTAATTCACATTTGCTACATCTGTATTATCAACAGATGCTTCATCTTCATAAGTCAGATTGTCTGGTTCAGAGGAAGAATCACATCAAATATATCACAACCATCATGGACTTCATTGGCACTCATGTCAACTATTAAAAAAAGGAACATTTCAGGACTGCCCCAGCCCATCATAAGCAGAAGGGTCGCCAATCAGGAAATGATGAGGCTGGGATGGCCCCAAACACTCCTGTTTTTAATAGTTGATGCGAGTGAAGTTATAAGTTTTAACACATGACTCAACCAATCTTTTATTATCAATAAAATTTAATTGTGTATTATAAAAAGCTATTACGAAGGTTAACCATTAGTCTGACAATTGTTACCAGTAAGAACTATTTTGATAATATTTACCTAGCTTTGTAAGGCTTTCTGCTGAATTGAATTCCACATTTACTTATTTTATTTCTCTGAACAAATGTTTCCACATTTGGCTTTAAAATTATCTTTCTACAATAGGTAGAAACATCTGACAGTCAAATATAAGCAAATGAAGAGCTGTGCAAATATCAGGACATTTTGTGTATGTTGAGATTATATACTCATTCAATAGATAAGCAGGACTTTGTGATTATCAAGGCATACTACATAGCAGTAATACTAATGAAGAATAGATGTATGGACCTTGTTTATTAGGTCAAAGAGTTTTGTTTGTTTCAAGGTAAAATAATGATAGATATATGATTTTTGAAAATATACTCCAAAAGATAAACATTTAACAGATACATTTCTCCATATGACTTACATGATTTTTATTTTCTTTATTTGAAATATTCAGAGAAGGGGTACATTCTGAGCTCAATCTATGCAGTAATAGGAGGGAAGAAGAAAGTAGCTGCTGCCCACAAGACACTATCCCAGACTTTCAAGTTGCAGACGCTGTAGTCTTCACCCAAGAGCTTATGGTCTTCTAATCCTCTTTCAATGCCAGTTTCTGCTGTTGAACTGGAACTACTGCTAGAGCTTACAGGAAAATTCTGGGCTCTTGAGGGGGCACAGAAGCAAACTGAGCCAGACAGTACCAGCGCTTGCCAGGTCAGGGGCATCCAAAACACAACTGCCACAGCCTGTACCTTAAACTTCTGTGCCTCTCCCGTCCCACAGCCGGCCTCACCAAAGTGCAGTCCGTGCCAAACTTACTTGCCGCAGATCCTTGTCACCTGACGCCAGCAAGTCTAACAAACTTGCTGCACCAATCGTCCACCACAGACTCAATTGACTGCACTGTTGCCACCATGGACGTAGCCAACACAGCCAACAGCAAACACACGGATAGGATATAGCGCCGTAATTTGCGGTGTGCCACGGGACCTGACTAAAGATTCATCCACACCGCAGCACGACAGAGGTGGCCCTATATAATGAAAGCCTCTCAGATCTCCTCACGCGGAAGAACCCCCCCCCCCCCCCAAAAAAAAAAATATACCTCGACGACAATGCCGACCTCAATGCCACCATGAGTACGAGCCTGCCCTTGGTGCTCCTACCTTCACGGTAGAATGCAGCTCCCACAACCTGCGCCTCCTGCAAGAGCTTCGGGCAAGGTGTAATCCCGAAGTACCCACGCAATCGACTCCTGCTACAGATCACTAATGACAATCCCGCCAGAACAACAGAATACGCAACACCTGTCACCGCCACAACCGCAGTTGCAACCGACTTTGCGAGAAGCCCTCCAGAGCGAACGCACGACTGGCCAGCATAGAGGAACGCGTCACCGCCGCATCCTCAGACACACAGCCCTCAAGGGAGTACACAAATAATATGCACAAGGAAGTTCTTAACCTCAACGTACAAATGCAGAACCTTAAGGAAGGAATCACACAGAATACCAACTTCACCACAGAACTCCAATCAGCCCCACAATACAGCAACACCAATTATAATAAACAGGACCTGCATCAGCCGTACTGAAGTACTACAGGTTCCGGCAAACAGGTCAAGAGTTCTACAGAACCGCCAGACGGCCATTTCTCACACAATAGACAACCACATACTCTTGCAGTGCTAAGAGACCAAACAATAAAATATCCCGTCACTGAATAGACACAACACGACCATCGCATAATGGAGCGAAACTTCAGTGATCTCTACTACAAGCTTGATGAAATCCGACACAACCACGGAATGCAGAAAATAGATCTAGCAACACTCAAATTTTTCTACATCACTTTCCCCCAGACCTCCCAATGAGCCCTGGCAGTAACCGGCCACAATGAAATGCCACCACCCAACAAACAAGAACCTATAAACACCTAGAAACAAAATTCTGTAAACACTATCCCCAATAATTCCATATCCACCCTCGCCTATCCCACTTTCCAAACCCACGCCACTTCACCACATGCTGTGGTCAGGGCCTTATGTCATATTCATAGCCTAGTCTCCTAGTTATCCTGCAGCAATTATTTATGTAGCTAGCAGCATCTATAACTAACAAAAGTGCAACAGCGAAACTCCAACATCCCACACTACTTTCCTTGTTATTCTTTGTTACTCTCTTAAATATTTACCTTGTTTAAAAAAATGCAAACAGTTGGCATACACGGTAACCTTAGCTAGACAATATCAAGGTGTGATTTGCATGAGTTTTCCATTCTTGGAAACGATTGTTAATGTGAACAAACCATCTGTTTGTTGACCTTTTCAACACAGCTTTTTGCAACATCATACAATTTAAGAGGTGCATTTTATGTAATTCATAATAATTGGAAGTTTTTGAACAGTGAGTTTAATGACACTATTAATTGAACATGGTTATGTTTACTATTAAATTACTTATTTTTAGTAAAATCACTTGTTTCTGGAAAGTGCGCTTCCATTCATGCATTCATTCCCATTCATTCATTCATGATATTCTCCACCATGATATAATCCCAGAAGTGAATCTCCTTAAGACAGCAAGCTATCCAACAGTATGGGAAAACATCTACATTACAAAAAACTAGAACTGAATTATGAACTTTGTACTCCCATCTTCACACCAGCTGAACAAGTTCATATCTCCACCACCATCAATAGGGCTGGCTACTGGTATACCCTCTCACCAGGAATACCTCTTGATGCCATATGTGGTTACATATGTTGGCCAGCAGAAAGGACACCGTCTCAGGTGAAAGTAGTAGCAACATTTGTCAGTAGATGTCATTGGGACCACAAGAAGAATCCTATGCTATAAATGGAGAATGTACGTCGGCAAGAGCAAAAGGTTTGTTGTATGGCTCAGTACAGTCACTGTTAAAATCAAGAACTATATGCTCTGCAGATTTCTTAATAAGAAGAAAAGATTGATCATAACTATCTGTTTAGCTAGTAGCAGCAAATGAGGTGGCAAAAGCTTTGGCTATAGCTTGTTCGGTGGTGTAAATATATCCATTTATGGAAAGGTCACGAATGATGTGTGGTGATATTTGCCAAACATACGCCAAACAGCAGTCCAAATCTGTTGTGCAGAACTGGGACATGAAAGGAAAGAGATCTAGGACTCCCAAAATTTGCATCTTGCACTGTAAGGTACAACACATGCCCTAGCACGAGAACGTTTAAAAGTAGCTAAGTTCTCCTAAATAGGATGTAACTGGGAAATACACGGTTGTGGGTTTTGATAGTCAAATGGCACTCCTCAAACCACCAAAGTATAAAGTCGTGACGTGGTGCAGATGTATCTTGAGAAATGCTGGATTCTGCTGCGAGCAAGATAGAACAAGTAAAATACTTCACTATTTCATTGATGGTGGCGAAACTATCATCGATGAGATGTATAAGGGATTGAAATTTCTCCCAGTCAGCCTTGGAAATTATCCAGCGAGGATATCGAGAAGGAACAGCATGGCATCCTGAAAAGTTAAAGTTAATGGGGCAAAGGTCGCTGCCAAACACGTCCGAAAGGACTGACCGATCCAAGAGTAGAACTAATGCTGGGCGAGAGAATGAAACATCTAAAAGTGTGCCGTAAACAAATGGTAGGTTTGTGACAGAGATATTTAACAAAACCAAGCTGCGTCAGTAACATAGAGGTCTGCCTCACGCTCAAGATGTCTGGAGTTCGAATCTCGGTCAGGGTGAGTTATCTGGCCAAATTATCTGGGTGAGGTTTTTTCTGGGATTTTCCCTTATCCTGAAAGAAGAATGTCTGGTAACTCTAAGCTTTACGGACCCTGGACTCATTTGAGCATCATTTCACCCATTTCATTCATCGTCCGATATTATTTAATGTTAGAGGACATTGACACACACACACACACACACACACACACACACACACACACACACACACACAGAGAGAGAGAGAGAGAGAGAGAGAGAGAGAGAGAGAGAGAGAGAGAGAGAGAGAGAGAGAGAGAGAGAGAGAGAGAGAGAGAGAGAGAGAGAGAGAGAGAGAGAGATAACAAGTCCGACATATTGCAAACTTCAGTGATAAAGTACCGTGTTGAAGCCCCAAAGAGTATGTTAGCATTCAGATCTCCATGAAAAATGAGTGGTGAGAGAGCTGAGCCCGGAAATCCCTTGTTTGTACAACACTGAGCGCTGGCATATAGACTGCAGGTAGTGAAACAATGCTTTCTAGCTGTATACAGACTGCCACAGCTTGTAACTGTGTGTTTAGGTCTATGCTGTTGCAGAGATATTAGGCGCCAACAGAGAAGCAACAGAAGCGCTTGAACACCTTCCGGCGGCAGACTCATCCCTAAATGGCAAAAAAACCACAAAAATGTAAATTGTAGGCTGCAAATGGGTATCCTGGAGATAGCAGATGAAGCCTGTTGAGAAACTAAATGGTGTATATCTGGAGCATGCACCTGGAAAGCACTGGATTCCATGGGGAGAAAGATTAACGGACAGTCTTTATTTTCTTTTTGACCATGGCTGATTTCCGACTGATGGCTCTACAATCGCCATCCTCTTGGGATTCCATTGATATCCGGGAGTCAGAAGATCCCTTGTGGCTCGTGAAGCGAGACCGCGACATCATTGATGGAGTGCGACTGTGCGATCTATGCTGAGGCCTGGAACAATTTCTCACAGGCAATACCGGTTGACTAAATTTGCTGATGGCTTGGGAGCTGGAGTCTGTACGGCTGAAGAGGTAGGTTTTGTTGCAGATGTGGCACCATGTAACAGGGGAATACTTCCTGGCAAGTCTGTCACGAGTGGAAGATCAGCAACAGGCACGCACTGTAAACCATCCTTGGTAACAGAAGTACGCCGGCCTGCTGATGCATACCTTGTGGTTGTAACAGATTTAAGCTGCTTAAAATGTCACCGTACCTAAGGAAACGTGAGGCACACCTTTAACTCGTAGCTCTAGTACACACTTTGTCCTGGAATTTAGCAAACTGTTGCGAGCTAGATGGATGGCTTCCTGCACAGTTGTCACAGCAAGAAGCTCAAGTGCAGGTTGTATCTTATGGACTATAAGTCTGCAACCTTCACAAACAGATGAAATGGTACACAAGCATTTAGTACAGGGCCGATAAGATGAGCACCTGGGATGTGAAATGCTTTACCCCTACATTCATCCCTTCCTCTTTCCATATGGCAGGCAAACAGACAGGTGACGTGTGCCACAGTGGTGGTCATTTGTGTTTTGAATGAAACATCTTTTGCAACATAATCAAATGTATACTTTTAAACTTGAGTAGGCTAGGAAAGCATGAAGAGGGTTAATGTCACTACAGAATATGAGTAAAGGCGTAGCGAAAATGCTAGACGGCTCATATTGGCATTTTGTGAGAAACCGCTCTCACCCCATTACTGAATCTACCCAAACCTTAAGCTGAAGAAAAGCAATTCTATAGAATTAATCTGCTTTAATACTGTTGTTTGTTATGCAATAGCTGTTATGCAGTGCCAATTCTTTCCTTGTGCTGCTAAGGACACTTAAGTAGTTTCCATACCCCATTCAAAAAACGTTACAGTTTATCTGAGAAGTGCATTGAAATTGTTTACAGTGAACGTGGCTTAGTCATGGTACTCTCTTGATTTACACGACTAACATCCTTATGGGGTTCTTTACTAATTCAATATCCGGCTGTTGACTAGCATTGGGGATGTTTATCCAAAACTCTACAGCATAGCAGGCTTTTGTTCAATGCCAATATACTAAACAGTTGTTCACATTGATACGCAGTACCAAACATAGCCAGTAATTTGTAAAAAGGCGCAGTTTGGAAAATGGTTTCGGCAGTAATTCAAACCATGCTTCCTTGAATTATGTAATGGTGCTCTACTGAAGGTTTATAGGCTACAGAATGAGCCGCATTCAAGTGCCTCCTTAGGATGAAGCTCGTATAGTATGCAATGTTAAGATATGATTTACCATCATGGAAAAAAAAAAAAAAAAAGAAAGAAAAAAGAAAAACCTTGTACTCCCAATCCCAACGAAACTTTTGTCTTTCACTCATGTTGCACATGCAAGTCACAACTGCACTGATATTGCTGCCAGGTGATTATAAACGTAATGAACTGGTTTAGTTGGCTCTGTCTAGCTGGTTGTGAGTAGTGCTGACGAAGGAGGGGGTAAATTCTCACTTTTAGTGCCTTCCTTCCCATCCCTGCTTTAGTATGTCTGAACTTCCGGCACTGAAAACGGCGCATGGGATTCAAGACATACTGGTGCACACTGACACGTTCATATCCACAATAAATAACTGCTGGCAATTTAGTACCCCCGAGAAGTCAGAAACGGTGTGTGTAAGGGGTACCTCTAGCATGCTACTTTTGAGTTAATCGGCACGCTTGAAACACTGTTGACTGAGAGGCAGCTGATTGTTTCCCCGTTTTTCAGACCGTCTAGGTTAAAGGTGGTAACAACTCTTCTGCATGAGTTAAGCGATTTGTGTGGGACTACCTAAATGGGGTAGAAACCCAACAAACTTTATTTCCACAATTTCTGCAACTGGTCTCTCCCTTTTTCTTTTTTTTTTTTGTCTCAATCAACAGTAGAGATGTTCAATTACAAATGGTTATAGTTTATTTTAGAATAAACATTAAATCATTCTCAATTTTGATGGTCCATCTCAATGTAATGCATTTATCTTAGTGTTAGCTCACCCTTTTTGAACTCTCCAGGGGCCTATTGCGGTAAGTAAGGAATTGACAATCTCGGAGTCCCGAGCCAAATCTCTCGATTGGGTGCCTCTGAGTGGTGAGAGAACTAATGCCAAACGCCCAAACAAGGTCCACATCCGTGTTTGACCCTAACCTACCTGAACACATATCTGACGGATAACCTAGTGCGGGTTGACGGAGTGAGAAGCGCAGGGGTGACTGGGTAACGCGTAACTCCCAGCTCCTGGTTATCAAGTAGGACTGTGTTCATATCTGTTGATAAAGGTCAGTCCCAGGGAGGGGCCACTGCATTAGCTGTTACACTCCTGAAGGCGATTGGGTCCCTCTGTCTATACATTGGGAGGTGAGACCCTGAGATGAGCAAGGTCCAGGCCAGGACTCTCACCAAAGCCGGGCTGGCGCCCAGGGTGTGAGCACACCATCGGAGGCGTCTGCAATGGTGGAGGACACTGTCGCAATGGGAACTGATAAAATCAACAAAAAAATGTTAAGAAAAGTGGAAAGGAAATAGCTGAGCCTTGTGGTCCTCGCTATTTGGTAATTTTTAGAACTGAGGAAGGTCGAAATTAACTACAGTGAACCCATTGCTGGTCCTGTAAAATCATGTACTCGATCTCGCAATGGGACACTCCTGGTCAAAGCAGTTTCACCGACGTAGGCTGCAAACATTTTGAAAGTCAATATGCTTGCGAGCTTTCCGGTGCATGTTGAATTGCATAGGACTCTGAACTCCTTGCGTGGTGTTGTAAACACCGGCGCATTGGACAGTATGTTCAATGAGGAGATTCAGGAAAACTTAGCAGAACAAGGTGTGACAAATGTATATCGAGTACACCACAAAGAATGAGGTGGACTAGTGCCCACTCGTACCCTGTTTCTTACGTTTGATTGGGTAGATCTCCAGCAAAGGATTAAGGCAGGGTAAGAAGCTATGAAGTGAGGCAGTATATACCCAATCCATTGAGGTGTTACAAATGCCAGCGCTTTGGCTCCAAGAGTAATTATTGTAATGGAGTTGCTACTTGCATTGACTGTGGAGAAGTCAAGCATGATGATCAATGTACTTCACCTGCAACATGTGTTAACTGCAGTGGTAACCATTCATTGAACTCCAGAGAATGTCTCCATTTTATGGAGGAAAAGGTGATCCAAGAGATCCTGGTAAGAGAGAAGGCGTCCTTCTTGAAAGCCCGGAAACTCTTGCGTATTCATCAGCCTTCTGCCCTTAAGACCGTTACTTACAGTGCTGTTGCAGCTAAGCCGGTACCTAGACGTGAAATCGCAACACAAACTAGTGACCCAAACGAGGCAGTAATATCCGAAAGAACTTACATCAAGATCACAGCCAAAGCAACAGACACCATCACGAACAACAGTGAGCACCTCAGTTAAGTCACCTGACACACCATCAACATCCAGCAATAAGAGCAAATTGCCTATAATATAACAAGCAGCAGATATAAGGTTTAAGACCCAATATAATAGAAGAGCCTTTCTGAACGAAAACGTAAAATCTGCTCTTGAACCGAAAGTTCGAGAAAGGAAAGAGTCCTCCTCCATAGAGGACATGGAGCAAGAAGATCCTGACCCTGTTGCCACAATGGCAGGGAAAAAAGGCAGGATAAACCTGCTGTAAATGTTAGCCCAACTCCAAAAAAAGGAACAAATTGATTCGACCACCACTGGACAGGTAATTTGTTTTGCTATTCAACGTTAATATTGAAAATGCTTATCTTTATGCCTTTTGGTGTTTTATTAAATGCTGTTTATAGCTTTTCAAATGGTTTTTCCCCCTAATTTTGCTTATGTATTTTATTGCCTTTTTTGTTTTTATTTTTTAAATTTTTAGATCAGTTTATCTCTATTGCCATGATATAGTTTCCTGAAAGGGCGCTGATGACCGAGCAGTTGAGCGCCCTAATATATAAAACATCATCAACCCTTTTTTAACTGCCTCCACAGCTTTCACTCCTGCTTCTGAAAATGCCGGCCCTCGTAGCCATGGTTGCTAAAGCGTATGTCTCTAGTGTTCCGCCGTATAGAGGGTCGAGGGTTCGTGTCCCACCTTGAGCATGGGTGCTTAAGTGTATAGTGAATATTTGTGAAATTAGAAAACCAGATAAGGAAATAAACGGAAATAATGAAAAATCGGTTAAATAAGAAAAAAAAAAAAATGTATATATATATATAGATATATATATATATATATCTATATACATATATATTTTTTCACATCAAATTAAGAAAAAAAAATGGAAATATCTCTCATGAAGATGTTTCTTTTAGTTAGGGTATAGAAAAGCTCACATGGGGATAAGTATGGACTATAGGTATGGTGATAGATGTATTTCACATTGATTTATTGCATGATACATAGAAACAACTTTTCCAATATGTAGCCATGTGCTATTAGGGTGCAGCATCCATCTTGCTTCACACACATTACCCTTCATATCCTATCTTAGACCATTCCATGAACACCAAACATTGAAGTGTCCATAACATTCCCAGCAGAAGCAACCACAATTGCAATTTTGGAGGTTGGTGATGGAGACTTCCACAAAAAGTTTTGCTGTTTGCTCTCAGGGTTGAAATGATGTAGCCACATATTATCAGCAGAGGCAGGAGTTTTTTCTAATAACAATTTTTTCGCAAATGTTTCCTTTTTTCGAGAATTATGTATATTTTAGCGATAAAAAAATTTCTATTATTTTTAGTCTATTTATTGCAAATTACATAAATATAACTTTAATTTAAACATTCACTGCCTTCATAGCATGAAGCTAGAAGTCGTGAAAAAAAAAAATGCTTACAAATTTAACGAAAGCAAGATAAAATTTAACAGTTAACAAAGCCAATACAGTGACATCATCATACACACTGAAATATCAGCTAAGCAATGCAACAATAAACTAACACCTCAGCACCTGGCTGGTTCGTGATACTGAGAACTTTTTGTCATATGCTAACTGCAATTTTATTTATTGGATAGCACACCGTGCACAGCAAAAACTCTTATTATGCTCACTAAAGGCACTGAGAAGACTGAACTTCTTGAAGGCTACTCTCAGACATTACACTAACATGTCCTTAGTCTCACTGATTTATCGGCGGGGGCATGTAATATGGGCTGAAGAGATTAAAAATGGGTAGACATAGTGAAAATAGTGCGAGCTCCCGCATTGAAGAATATCAAGAACACGGATTTTAAGTAGGTGCTAATGATGTGACGTGTAAATTCTGTAACATTAGAATTGAATGGAAGAGGCGTGATTCCTGTGAAAAGCATATAAAATCCAAGGCTCATCTAAAGCGAGTGCAAGATGCAGTTAAAGCAATTAACGCACCTATGATTTGCTCCAAGTCCAAAAAAAAGGCAATAAGTGACACAGTGGAGTTCATTATGGACACAACGAAAATGTTTGTGACTATTGTTAATTTCATAATTAAATTATTGTTACGTCTTGTTAGTATGACAGCGTCACTGCGACCTGTTTACCACTTGGGTTGTGTTTAATATTCATGGATCATTTTCCAATCGCATGATTTATTAATTTATAGTTATTACCTAATTATATTACTAAAATTCCTCAAAATGATTACTTAGGTTATTAAAACTGTTACAAAAAAGAACAAATCCAGTTTTATACAATAGTTTTAAAATTATAGAATTCAAGCAAGTTAATGTTTAAAAGTGGAGACGTAAGTGCCATACATTTTGTAACAGAAATCATTTTATTTTAGGCTAACATCCCCCTTCAGAAAGTAGACAACCCTGCCATGAGATCGTGGATGAGAAAGTACATTCCAGGCTCTGGGGATTTACCTGCTGCTGACTGACTTAGGAAACAATATCTATCGAGGTGTACAGAAGAAGTCAAGTTACAAATAAAGGAGTTCCTTATTGAGAAGCAAGTTGCCATATTTTGTGACGAAACAACGATCACAGTGGCAGCTGCGTTTTTGCAGTCATTTTAGGAACTTTGGATGGTGATACTTGCCAGCAGCTAGATCTCGGCTCATTTACTTTCCTGGAAGCAGCAAATGCAACCACAACATGCCAGGCAGTTTTACAGACTCTAAATGAACTTAATATTGATTATGGCAATGTTAAAGCAGTTTGTACTGATGGTGCCCCTTATATGCTGAAATGTGTCAAGCCGCTTAAAGTAGTGTTTGGGGATCATTTATATGGTTTCACATGCTGGTGCCATAAATTCAATTTATTAGTGAAATATGGCAGAAAAATCTGAAGGAATTAAACAGTGTCATCTCAGGGCTTAAGAATGTGTTCTGAAATGCCCGAAAGTTAAAAAAATGAATACAAACAATACCTCACTGAAAACCAAACAGATTTAGAAGCTGAACTGTTTCCATTGCCTGTACTGACACGCTGGTCTAGCTGGTGTAATTCAGTAGTGTACATTGCCAGCTATTTTGATGCAATTGTCGATTACTTTTCTAAAAAAGAAAAGCTTTCAGTTCCTGCACAAAATTTGTTACTCATTTTTGCGATGCCAAGTGCTGCAATATTGTAAAGGTACAGGTAAAATTTGTTCCTGAAAATTGCAGATTGATAACAGATCCAATATTAGAATTTCAATCTCAACAAAAACCTGTGGCGCATCTTGTTTTATCCCGAATTAACTCGCTGAGAGCCAAATGTGAAATATTAGAGAGTGGTCACTTTGGAAACAGTAAGTGCACTTGTAGATCATATCATGGATCCCAGTGTTAGAGAAGCAGTAGAAGAAAATCTAAAAGTTTGCTGTCATATGATTTTTCTAAACTGAACTACACTATGGCAAAAGAAACTGATGATGTATCAACCATAAAAGCTTTAGACATTTGTTTGAGCCTTCTAGGTTGGTTACTAAATCAAGTATATGTGATTTAAATCAGGTAATAACAGCATTTAAAATCAGTGGTATTACTTGCGATTCTGATTTTTTTCTTTATTACAAGGAGGTTTGTCATATTGTTGAACAGCAAAACCATGGTGGTAACGATAACATTAGACGTAGTAACAGCACTCTTGGCATTGAAGGCAAAAGCTGATTCTTACCGCAATGTCTTTGGTTGCCGATGTCAAACGCTGACAGTGAGAAATTTTTTTCTACATATAACTTAGTTGTGACAGACAAAAGAACAAGTATGAAATGCAAAAATATCACAACTTGTTGTATGCTGCAGTTTGGCGATGTCCGATGTGTGATATTTTATTTTATTCATGTTACCTACTGTCTGCTGATTTCAAATAAAATGTCTTAATTTGAAAAAAAAAAAAGGGGGGGTTTAAGAGATGTATCACTCTAGTTACTTGTTACTTTTCACTTCAGACATATCATTACTCACTGATTTCCCCCGAAAATTTGCGCGAAATTAATGCGTATTTATGGTAAAAAACACCAATTAAAATTATTAATGCGAATTTTATAAATAATTGTCACCACAAAGTCTTGCCTCTGATCATCAGCAAATTCTGCCTCTTCCTATATCATCATCTTTAACTACACAAAAACCTGCTCAGGAGTGTATTTTTGTATAAGGGTAAGCAGTCTTTTTATTCCACTTTGCACAAACATGTTTCAACTGCAATTTCCTGTCACCATGGTATTGATGCCACCTGATGGAATTATCAGAAATAGAGAAAGTGTTCTTAAGGTTATTCATTAATCCTCTCTCAAAATAACAGCAACAAAATTGAAGTTTCCTTTTGTAAGAAAAATAATTGAATCACCAAATCCACTTTTCTTTGAAATTGTCTTCTCTCTTTAAATAATTTAACCAAATTGGAGCTGTGTTATAGGGAAGAACATAGTCTTCATAGGCCTCAGTTGAAGATTAACTTACAGAAAAGTAGTTTGAGCAATAGTGTTTGTCAAATATCACCTCCATTTCTGCTATAGGGATACTAAAATGTCTCAGCTTGAATGCCTCTCAAATTGGGAACTTCATTCCAACAATGACATTAATACAATGCATTTCTTAGGCATAAAGGTAACAGAATACTGTTAATTTAAATTTTAGCAAGCATAATTATGTTACAAAGGAAAATTGGGATCATACGTCATTGAACAGCTCTCATAAAATGTGACTGATAGATGAATAGAAGCACAAAGCAAACAAGTTTTCTTCACATTACAAATATTCTGTATGCACTTTTTGGGTCATTCTGTACCTGTCCAGACTAAAGACGATTATCCTATGATATTACAAAATAGTGTAATTTAGTACCAAGGAAATGATTTAAGACTGCATGCATGTGAAATTAGCTCTTTGTTTCTTTCTAAAAAGCTCATTTAAGATGCTCATGACACAAGTTTTCCTTCAGGCATTTTTTCACAGATTACCTAATTCTTAGTTTATTATTAAGAATGTGATGTTAGCTGGCTAATCAGCTGGCTCAAGCATAAATTTTGGTATAGAAAAATAGCCTGGAAAAGTGTTTTAATGCAAACTTTACCCTTTATTCTGAGTGATGTGAAAATGTGGCTCATTTGTGCCATCGGCTCACTCATAATTTCTTAACAATTCCAGATGTTAAATACATTGAAAAAATATGGATATACAATGTATAATCCACTGTAAAAACATGGATATCCGAGTGTTCCTTCCCTGCAACTGTTTTTAAGCATAGACCATAAGGAGACGGGTACCAAGAATCAAGATGGAGTAACTGTGATCACGACTTCAGCTGATCAAAGAGCTAATAACTATGAAATATATGATGTAAGAATCACACAAGTACCAATGCATATTGTCCAACAGCTCTAAATATGCAACAAAGTAATGATATTAAACGGAAAAACATGCATTAACTTTGGTGTCCAGTCAACACATATTGATATTTGTTATAATCCATAAATTATCATAAAAGCTACTCATTGGTACTATATTAAATAACATCTATGAATACAGTTCCAATTTTTCATTATTTCTTAAACTTAATGCTTCAACTGCATTCTTAGATGTACACTTTAATCCAAAAAGAGTTTATCTGGTCTGCTCTCAAGCATCACATTATTTTGAAACATATTCAAGTTATCTCCTTACATCTCTATGTTTAAAATATATAAATCTAACTAAAATACAGAAACACAGCATATATATTGAATGCTTGTGAATTTTCTTTTTCTTTTTCAAGTATGATTCTAACAAATTTTCTTCAATCCTGAGGCTGAGTGTGTTGTGTTGTTGTCCATTTCAAGGCAGCTGGCAAACAGTGGTAACTTACAGAAAATTACATAACATTCAGTCATCACATTTAAGAATAATTTTACTTAACCAAAAGGTCACACTTAAATACAGGAAAGGTTTTGCATTTCATAGGATATCTACTGAAACAGTATATGCTAAAACACCAAGCACATTAGTGCAAAGATGTGTAGAATTCTGTTTTCATATTATGTATGTTAAACCACACTAATTAAAGGGCTGGTAGAAAGACCATAGAAAAGCATTTTGAGATAGGTAATTAATGGCCTGTGGTTGTTTAAGTTCCACAATATAATGACACCACTAATTAAATACCCCCATAGTAGCATACTATATATGTAATGGTAGAATCACCAAAGCATGGTGGCCTTTTAACTCAATGATTAAGAGAAGTCTCGATTTCTTAGCAATTGTCAAGGGTGAAAATTCTAATCTGGACAACTTTCCTCCTTTTTCAAGTTCCTACTTAAACTGGGCCTATCCTCTGATACCGTTCTCCAACTCTTTACATGAATTTAACATTTTGCGATAATCGGCTTTTGTAGCTGCAGTCAATTACAAATCAATAAGGCATGAAGCAGTTTAAAGAACAGAAATGGATATTTAAAATGTCAGTTGCTTGGGTAGTAAAACCTTACTAATGTAATGAAACCAAAATTTGAGTTGCTAATACTTTATCGCTTTTACTGTACAGTATACTCCCCCCCCCCCCTAACATCCTCCAACAGTAAGTCAAATCGGATGATGAATGAAATGCTGCTTAAATGAGCCCAGGGTCTATAGAGCTTAGAGTTACCCAAAATTCATATTTCAGGATACAGGAAAACCTGGAAAGAAAACCTATCCAGCTAAGTTAACTTTATCAAAATTTGAAGTCGGGGCCTCTTGAACATGAGGTATGCACAAAGTATACCTGTACACAGGTGTCAACTAAATTAAAATATTAAAAACAGTATAGTAATTTTCTTAGAACCGCTAGATAAACATCTTGTAGGTTTTACTCTCAATGAAGAAAGCTAAGCAAAGTAAAGAAAAAGAAAAAAAAAAAGCTTTTAAAACTTTACATCTTCATAAAATGCATGTTAAAGGAAAAAACTGAAGAATAATACAAGAAAATAAAACAGATTTGCCAAAATACAATACAAAATATTTATCCTAGCCATTGGAACTCTCAGGATCATTACTGAAAGGGAAAAAACATGATAGCCCCTATCGTGTTTGGTCGTGCCCATGGCCATACTGTAGGTAAAGGGTTTGGATTGGTTTTTGTGTTGAAACGGATTGTCCAACAGGTCTACAAGCTGTGGTATAATACACGTGGCCATGAAATACAATACCAGAATTGTGGCCCATGCACTGCCTCCATGGATCACAAGAAGGAAACAGTTGTTGAGATGATTACAGTAGACAGGCATATCACTCTAGATGAAATTGCTGCACATCTTGCAGTTAAAACTACATGACTCAACCACAGCACCATCTATAGAGTCGCAAAGATTCAATGCTGATTTCCACAGAGGGTGACTAATTTTTTTGTCCGGTAAGCATACTAGCACTTATCATAAAATATATAGGCAAAGCACAAATATTTAAACACAGACAAATAAGTAAATATTACTGCATAAAGTTTATATGTAAATATGCTTTATACGTTATATGTGTTTGGAGGAATTTAGTAACAGTGACGTCAAAATTAATCTCAAAAACTATTTGTAGTTGTTACACAAATAAAAATATTTGTTAATTGATGTCCACTTATTTTAAGAAGCTGATGTTAATACTTCTTTCTTCAACTAAATTCACCAACTGACTCGTCATATCAGCACATTGACCATGGTAGCTCAATGGTTAGAGCAGCTGGACGGAGATCAGAAGATCTGTGGTTCAAATCCCGGCTATGGCATTGCATTTTTCAGTCTAACTCAACGTTTTCACAATTTAGCCTACACACGGCCAGTGTGAAAGAACAATTAATTTCCATTAATTGACCTAATAGTGGTTTAACTATAAAGCCCGGGCCTTAAAGTACTTACATGTTGTAAGTCGCCATTAAGGTACTCATGTGTTTATGAGAACTCCTAAGTGGTTTACCAGGAAAAATATGAGTTAGTTGGAGAATTTAGTGTCATATCGGCACGTTGGCCTTGGTAGCTCAATGGTTAGAGCGGCTGGATGGAGACCAGAAGATCCGTGGTTCAAATCCCGGCTATGGCATTGAATTTTTCAGTCTGACTCTACGTTTCCACAATTTAACCTACACACGGCCAGTGTGAAAGAACAATTCATTTCCACTATAAGAAGTAGTTTGTTAAGATGTAGCAATTCTTAAGGCATGTATTGAGGTACTTTTAGCTGCTCCAATTATTATTTGGTGTTCTTGATCCTATATGTGTTCTAGTAAGCTATTTTTAGTGGTTGCAAAAAAAGGAAGTCTTATACTTTGAGTAAGTGGTACGGAGGCACTTCTTCATGCAACACACACCTCACATCATATTAATTGTGCCTCTATAGTATGCACTGGTGCAGGTACTAAGAAGTGAATTTGCTCGAAATCTATTGAGCACCTCTTCTTCAAAGTATACAATGATGTTTCCATGGCATCTGCATCTGGTATGTGTATCAAGCTTCCAGTTTCTCTTAGTCACTGGCAGAGAGACTGAAATATTGAGTGATAGGAATGGCATCATTCAGGTTTGAAATGTTGAGTGATAGGAATGACATCTTTAAGGTTATGACACAAATGTTCTGAAATAGATGCACACACTCCAACTTCATAAACAAGTCACATTGCAAGAAAGTAACTATTTTTCAGGCGGCTTGTTTTAAACTAAGGAAACGTGTAACAAAATGAGTGATACAATTTCTAACTGACCAGCAGATCAACACATGTTTGTTGTCCCATTTCAAACTTAGCCCTCACACTTCTGCCTGTGAGTCATCACTGCTGGCATAAGAGATAACTAGCTGTCATTAATGAATGTGATCTTGTACTATCATTGCCTGTTGCCAAAAGTTCTAAATATCCAAAAACAATATATTATGTAATGTTCCTGCAGTTAAAGTACAGGTCATAGCAATAAACAGGCATTAGGTTGTTGGTTTGTAATTATAACATAATCTGACATTTATAATCTTTGCAAATCTTGAATAAAGTATTTTATAAATACAATAACTGCATTAAATAAACCAAAATTATGAACATTTGAGAAAGTAATATGAAAAACAATGTAAGAGGGCACTTGGGATCTTGGTACCTGATGAACACTAACACTTTACCATTACATTAAACATTTAGAAGAAGAGGACAGGTCTCTAACAGGTTTAACTCTCTTAGCACATCCCGCAGTATGGCACAATGAGCAAAACAACATGAAATATAACTATGAAAATGTGAGTTTTCAGCAGCCAGAACCTATATTTTCCCATTATTTGAAACAGAAATGACTAATTTTAAGCTTTGCACATTCTATACCATCCAATGATTAGTTTATATATCCAGTCATTTCAAAAGATCTTTATAACTACAAAACTTTACCCCAATATTTATAAGTATTCTATCTCAGTCTGCTTATCTATAGACTCTCTACCAACCTTTACACTAAAGTGGTTCAGTTCTGAACAATGAATACACATACTTTGCCAAAGACAGCTTAAGTCCACGGTAATGTAATGCAGCGTGAATCATGCAGCATGCATGGCTTTAGACATTTGAAACATTGATATGATACCTTTTAAAACACAGGACATATGAATAAGTTTTTCTTCATTCTTGGGAACAATTTTGAAGGCTACATCTTAGCACAATGTCTGATACTGGCAAACAAAAAAACCTTATTTTTGTTGCTTGAACCACAATTACATCTACCACTATATGAAAGAGAAAACTAACACCCACCAGTAGAGTAGTTTGCAAGCAGAAGACAGGTTAGCTGCGTTGCACAAGCTGGCAAATGGAAAAGAAAACAATTATTTGTCATTTAGAATCCATTGTAGGATTCTTATTCCAGAATATGGCTCACAAAAATGGCACTCAAGACATAATATTCATCTCAGTTTTCCTTTGGTTACACGCAAAACAGTGAACAAATAATTGCCAAATACCACTATTTAACAGAAAGATATTTTAAACTGTCAATCTCTTAAAAAATAGATATAATTTTACCAAATGTGTTTGGAGGAATTTAGTAACAGTGACGTCAAAATTAATCTCAAAAACTATTTGTAGTTGGTTTATTGATACTCGTCACTTACTTGTTTATATTAATGAGAGACCAGTTTCAAAGGCTTTCGCCTCCATTTTCAATCTCTTTCCAACTGAACTGAGAATGCCTTTGAAACTGGTCTCTCATTAATATAAACAAGTAAGTGACGAGTATCACTAAACCAACTACAAATAGTTTTTGAGAATAATTTTACCAGTTAACTGAATACCTAGTAAATGGGTTCAGGCAGGATAGCATCCTGGAGCTTATGGAGAAGACAAAAAGCAGTTGAAATGGAACAAAAACTAGTTGAAGAGATATGGTAGTAAAATATGGCTGCGATAAAGATAGTTTTCAGGCAAATGATTGCATTAAAGAAAAAAAATTAATTTCTTTAAGGTTGCCAAAGGAACATTTACTGTACCTAACGGGTTAAATCTTATTCAAAGTTTTTATTCCATTTCAATAGAAAGCAACTAATACTTCTAGTTCTGTGCTTGAGTCACTCTCTGGGTAGTATTTAAGTTGAATATGACACACCAATACGTGCTGTGTGCACGCACGCATACGCACACACACAAACACATACTTAGTGAACAAAATTTGTACTTCCTTATGTAACATATCATCAAACTAATGGGTTTTATACTTAATACTTTCCCTTTCCTCCCCTGTTCAACATATACTTCTGAGGTGTTTATTTTATCATTTAAAATAATAAAAAAATATAGCATTAGACTAAACCACTATGGTAACCAATATTCCTCTTTCTCCTGGACACTTTTTTTTAGAGTAAATAAAAAATTCTTGGCAGCTTTTCAGAAATTTCTATAAATGTCTTCTTTTTCAGGAAGGATTAGGAAAAAATGTTCAGTTAAAATTGTGCAAATTTTCTTTCCATTCATCAAAATGAACAAATTGGCTGCTCAATAGGTTTGAATTATTTAGTATAACTAATTTTAAAGAAAAATTGCTATACTCTATCTGATTCTATTACGGTTTTTTAAAATCTTATTACAATAACAGAAGTATACATATTGTACTCAACTTTTTGTACAACAGCTTATGCCTACTCAGTGTGGATACTGTCCTCAATATCTACACTAAGCATCGTGCCAGAAGGCAGTATTGGGGTGCAATATTGTCACTATGCATATACATACAGAATTTACAAATCCTTAGTATGTTTCCTCTCCTCTAATGTGTAAGAAAAATGAAATGTGTAGTGTTTACTATACACGCAAGATTTCTTGAGTATTTGGGCCCCAAGTCCTCATTTGGTAGGTTTCATCTAATTCGGTAAACACAGATGACAACTTTGAAACATGAAATGCACTAGACACTCTGACATCTAGTGCCTAATATGCTAAGCTTTTACACATGGGTTGTTTCATTTTGAGCTAACCAGTTTACAACAAATCTAAGAGCAAGACGTACATTGTGGATGTTATGGCTCTTGAAAGGGGACATACTATTATTCGTCTACCTCCGTATAACTATGATGTGAGTGCAATTTAGCTGGCGAGAATGAAACTTGCTATAGAAGCGAAAGATTGGGAAGGATACTGAAAGAAGGTTCAAGAGCTGGAAATGCAATATTGGAGAAACAATGATAACAGAAAAGGCAATTGATAAAATTATTATTAATACATCACAGGATACCTGTAATGAAGTGACACAAGACTCCCAAATCGAAGAATCACAAAGCGAGTGAGCAAGTGTTTATAGCTGTCATAATATTTGTTTCCTACTTTGATGCGTTTCATAACATAATAAATATATAAGCATACAGGTTATTTGATGGAATTCAATTTACTGTATGTCCACACATCTAACACCTTCGGTGCATATCTTCGCTTATCTTACCACAATTTGGCTGAATTGTGTTTTTCTAGGTTGGCCACACTGCAGAAACATAAGTGTGTTAGTTCTCTTTTCTTTCGATCTTCCCGCACCACACTGTAAATCCAGAGCTCAAGAAAATGTGCGCATATAGTAAATGCCCATTTTTACTACATATAGTGGGTAACTCTAAGCTCCATGGACCACGGGCTCATTTGAGCATCATTTCACCCATTCCATTCATCGTCCGATATGACTTAACGTTGGAGGACGTAAATTACAAAAAAAAACTACATATGGCACAGCAGGCAGTGACACTGATGATACATGAGATGAAGATGGAACACCGGTGGAATGAGATGGCGGGGGAAACCGGAGATCCCACAGAAAACCTGCCCCAGCACTGTGTTGCCCACCACAAATCTCACTTTGCAGTTGCCTGGAATTGAACCCAGCCTGCCTTGGTGAGAGCCAAGCGGTCTAACTACTCAGCCGCGGTGCAGCCTAATGTGTAAGATATGGTCACTATTTAAACCCATAACTGTAAGAAGCTGCATAAAGGGCTCCAACCCTAAGGTTTATTTAGTAGATAAGGCAGATGTTTTGTTTCCTCCTTTAATTTTCCATTATTTAATTTACTTCTAGGGCTAATATCAGTATTCTGTAAAATGGATTGGACATATTTAATTGAAATACAGTGTTTTGAGTAAACTTTTAACTTAAAGAACCATTTTACTAAGTTGACTGCAACACTGTATAGGACTATGAAATTAAGTCAGAGACGAAAATAGAGAGTTTGTACAACTGATAACCTGACACAGCAGCAGAATTCTGTTTTAGTTGATTCAAAGATTAAAGGCTTACTGTCCATTCCAAACAACAGTGCTTATCACTGTAAACAAAGCTTTCATATTATCTGCATGAAAGTAGTGCACAAAACCCGTCTGTAACCGCTGGATGTTCTTACCTCACGTGCTTACTACAAAAATCTACAGTGAACACTGCTTCATCTACGAATAGGTTGCTGCATAAAAATCATAGTTCAAAATGCAACTTGAAGTAACAACTGATGTTATAAGCATGCAAAAATAAACATTTTACTTACATAAATCGTAATCCTCAGGCAATCGTGTAATACCCAAATCCAAATCCACTGAAGATGACACAGCTGCTATATTCAAATCAGTCTGTTTAAACTACCAGTGCATTTTGGTTACACTTTTCACTGAAATGCCTGTATCCTCGGATGTTATTTTTGTAATATATGCAAGCTATGAATATTTTTTTTAACAGTTAGTTGAACACATTAAGTATTATGCATGTTTGGAGGAACGTAGTAACAGTTATGTCTAATTTAAATTTATTGGGAGTCGATTAATGACACTAAACAACACTTAGTTTTAAATTTTCCTGGAACTAGTTTCAGAGGCCTTCCCTGTATCCTCAGCCGGACATCGACTGGTTCTCATTGGTGTAGCTGGCAATATTTTGTCATCAGTCTCCTCTGGTGGCAGTTCGAGGAACTTGCTGAACAAATCTTTCTGGGGGATGTCGAAATTGAGTACTTTGTTCCTATTTTTTGAAATGAAGATTTGTTCCCATGTGGACAGTTCTTCTTTTCCTGTTGTATGTTTTAGTAATTTTGGTTCTGGATTTATGTTGTGGTTTTTTCCCAAAAATGCGTGGCAACTGCTGATTTTTCTAATTGTTTGTATTTTATGTTCCTAAAGGGTTCCTTTGCTCTTGTTTCTAAATTTCTTTTGGTATTTCCAATATAAATTTGACTACAGTCACAGCATTCAATTTGATATATACTAGATTGTTTGTTAGATGGAATGGCATCTTTGATGTTTGAGCAAATTAGGTTTTTTAAGGAGTAATGGTTCACTGGTGCTAGTTGAATGTTTTGTTTTTTGAAGACTTTTTTGAATTTATCAAAGGCCCATGGATGGTAAGTGAATTTTTTGAAGATCATTGTAGTTTCTGTAGCTGAGAGGGTTGTGGTTCACTTTTTTGTCTACTAGTGATTTGGGAAAGTCATTTTTCTGTGCTATTTCAATAATTTTGTTGTATTCTATTTTGTATTCTTCTGCTGTGAGAGGGATGTTTACCAGTCTGTGTGCTAAACTATTAAAGATTGCCTGTTTGTGGGATCTTGGATTGTAGCCATTAGCTTTTATGTAGTTATCTGTCTGTGTTGGTTTTCTGTAAATGCCAAAGTTTATTCTATTTTTATTTCTGATTATTTGTAGATCTAAAAATGGTAAATACTCGTCTTTTTCAACTTCTTCAGTGAACTTGATGCTTTTTTCTCGAATATTTAAAAGTTTTAGTGCATCACTGATGTGTTTTTTTGGCACTATGGCAAATATGTCATCTACATATCTTTGCCAGAGTTTGAACATCCATGGGAAACCTTTAGTGATCCTTATTTCTAGTGCACTCATGTACAGATCGGCCAGGAAGGGTGATAAGGGGTTGCCCATTGCTAAACCAGAAGTTTGATGGAAATATTTTGTTTGAAACTGGAAGAAATTTTGTTCTATGCATAATTTGGTTAGTTCGATGTAATCTGAAGTTTCAAGTGACGACATTCCAAGTGATTTGAGCAATTTTTCTATTAACATTGGGAGTTGTTTAACTGGTATGCTGGGAAATAGTGATTTAACGTCAAATGAGACTAGTGTGTCCTCTTCATTTAGTTCAGTATCCTTAATGTGTTCTATAAGCTCATAGGTGTTTTTGATGCTTAGGCTATCGAATTTTGGAAA
The DNA here is from genome assembly GCA_030765055.1 of Mantis religiosa. NCBI lineage: Eukaryota > Metazoa > Arthropoda > Insecta > Mantodea > Mantidae > Mantis > Mantis religiosa. The sequence continues at coordinate 27,921,182 of CM060950.1, read as the reverse complement.
GGAGTTGAATTTGTTTATTAGCCACTTTGCAAGTTTGTATGTTGGGAAAGTTCCGGGAAAATTTAAAAGTAAGTGTTTAGTGTCATTAATCGACTTCCAATAAATTTAATTTATACAACACTGTTTTCAACACTTCCATGAAAGGAGTTATGTCTAAATTAATTGAAAAAACTAATTGCAGTTGGTTTTTAACACTCTGTAACTTACATTTTTATTTTTTGATGGACTAGTTTCAGAAGCTGTTGCTTCCATTCTCAATCTTGAAGGTCCGACTGTCATCTGTTGTTGTCTTCTCTCAGGTGGTGGGACTAAGAATTTCTTTATCAAATAACCGACTGAAGGGATTTCAAAGTTCATTACCTGGTCCTTATTTTTCCATATTAAGATGTTCTCCCTCGTCAGTCTGTTTTGGTTTATCACCATTTTTAATAATTTTGAATCTGGGTTAAGATCATGGTTTTCATTCCAAAATTGAAATGCTACTGCTGACTTATCTTCCTTTTTCAAATTTTTATTTCTAAAATGCTCTTTGACTCTGATTTTTAGGTTTCTTTTAGTTTGCCCTGTAGAATTTTTCACAATTCTTACAACTTATTTGGTATACCCCAGATCTATTAATCGATGGAATTTCTTTAGTGAATGTGGTTACTTCCTTAATGGTTTTCTTCAGCTCAGCTTGTTTTAATTTTCTTAAATACCAGACGTTTGCTGTATCCATTTTCTTCTGCTATGTGAAGTATGGTATTTTGTTGCTTGCAGTATTCTGCTTTATCCATGGGTATGTAGACTAATATGTGTGTAAGATGGTTTATTATTGCATGCGTAACTGGGTTTATGCGTAACTGGGTTATAGCTAGTTATAGCTATGATTTTTATATGCAAAAGCATATTTTCAAGAAAAGACGTGATTTACAGAAAAATATCATTTTCACTCAAGATTAAAATGTGGTCAATTTGAGACTTTTTCTTATAGTTTTTCACTGCGCTCATTGTAGTTAAATGACATTTTGAAAAAAAAAAAATCATGAAAAATGCAATAATCTACTGTTTGCAGAAAGTACCTACAAACAGTCTACATACAGAATACATCTGCCCACTTAATTTTGTTTTTCACACAAAATTTGATATGGATTCTTTGTTTCACTTTTTGGAATAGACAAAAATCAAAGACGAGTCAAAACACGTCCAAGCAAAATAGCTGTCAACAATTAACTGAACATTCAAAGTGGCTGAGCTTGTACACATAAGTGAGGTCATGAATACCAACATAGTGCCACAAAATAATTGAAAATCGAATATACTTAGCCTGTGAAAATTAAAAATTTGTGATACTTTTTAAACAGACCTAGTATATTGTCTTTTTGCAACTGATAGTACAAGACATATTTTCAATGCATCATGACAGAAAATAAGACCATTCATTTTGGCTGCTCTTATGTTTAAAACCCAGAAAATAGGAGTAAGGAAAGAAGAAAGAATCCTGCAGCAGCAATTTTGAGGATTTTTAGCATGTTTATGAAGAACAGTGATTAGTGTATTACCTTGGGAGCTACAGTTGTGGGTGAGATGCTAGTGCTGGTGCTGTTAAGACAGCATTGCACATTGATTATGTACATGCCAAAGAAACCTATGAAACACAGGATAAAAGTAATCAGTCTGACCAACGCATGAACTCATTTTTATAAGGCATACCTATACAATGGAAGAGGGAGTGATAGTCCAACTTTATCAAATTAACATAAAAGGCTGAAAATACCAACTTAAGCTATGCTGAGACTGGTGTAAATATAGCAAACTCATAGAAACATGATTACAGGTAACTGGTTTGGATCCATGGAACTTCAAAAACTGATTTCATGGGCACCTAAAGAATAAATCAGAAATCTCTAAAGAAGGGGAAAGTTATAGTCCTGGTCTCCAAGATGCATAGTTCTGAGGGCTTTGATTCAGACATTTGTATGCAGAGGATCTACCCAAAAGTCCGAAGACCCTGGCCTCCTTCTACCCGGGAGCAATGGAAAACTCCGGGGCTCTTTCCATACGGCAATACCTGGTTTCCCAAAAAGCCCCCCCCCCCCCCATCAACGTCAAGACGGGATGGAAGTGGATACGCCACTTACGCGCATCAACCCCGCAGGGAAGACTACCGAAAAACCTCGGTGGGGCTGCCTGGTGATCTAGCACACCTACTAGCTCTGCAGGCTAGTACCCGCGACTTTGAGACAATCCTCTACCCCCTCTGTGCGGCCGTAGCCTGGCCGGAGGTACCCAATTTCCACACTGTCCCCTTGAGTCCAACCCAATCCGATAAACTCCCCGACGGGAGGGGCTCAGCAGTTCGGCCCGAGGTTCCTCTGGTAACGTCAGAGGTACCACGAGTGCTAAGGGTCTGCAGCACTTGCACCACAGACAGTGACAAACTAGAGATCTCGCTTTCTACAACTTAATAAACTGTGGTGTGGATTTCTTGGGTTGAAAATGTGCCACCCATACTGCAAGCCAAAGAACAAGATGTCCTTAAAGAGACATTGCTTGTGGAGTAAATGCCTATCACTTATATGAATCAATCTTTCAGGAAGACTGCACATCTAACAAACACATCTTGACTTTAGAAAGGCACAGGTTCTAAACATATCCCCTTATGACATGTAGATTGCAGAAGATAAGTCTTCCTGCTCTTTCACTTAGATGCATACTGCAGATACTAGATGAACTTCGGCAACTTCAAGCTCTTGAAGAGGCTTCTGAACAAGAAAAACTTGAAACTTATGACCTCCAAAACTGAAGAAGATTCAATATCCTTGTTAACAATGTAGAGAGCAATATGTCTTGGATGTGTACGGAAAAACTATAAAATGTGCTACAAATCGAAAAAATAAGTGTTTTTCTTCAGAATGTCCTAGACTTCAATCTAAAGAAGTGCACATCTTTTTCAAGATGTATTACTTTTACCTTATTAATAATTACTTTTCACATTAAAATAGTTTTCAGCAACAATAGTTTATATTCATTTAAAATAAACTCCCAATGCAAGGAAAGAGTACAGCAGTGCTTTTTCCAGTTTTTCCAAACATAACATAGGATAGAACATTTAAAAAAAAGGCTTAAGAGTCTCATTTTTCTTTTTCTTCTCATCAGCTCATTCCTACAGCTTATAAAATAACATCCCTTAATGTTTCTGTATGTTTCTAAGCTGCTATTCCCAGTTTGGTATAATTTATAAGCAAACATTTATTGCGAGTAATGTAATATGAATAGAACATGGATTAGAGAAACTTAAAATGCCCAGAAAATTGAGTATCATGCCAATTTTTATCATGTTTCTAAATGTGTTCAATTACTGTATTAAGCACCATAAAGTCAGCATTTAGCATGCCATCAAAGTAGAAACATCAATTATAATGAATCATACTACAAATTTCTGTTTCAGATTTGAAAGCATTCACCAGCCACTATTTCGATTATTTACTTAATGTATGCTCATAGAAGAAATAAAAGCTTAGATTGTGATTTGTATTACAATCTTCGGTAAATGTTTTATCTCTGAACACTTATTTTAACAGAAAATAAAGTTTTACACATCTTTTTGTCAGAATAATACAAACATTCTTAACACTACCTTATTGAGGTATGTATTTGAACAGCAGCTGATTAATACGTTTAGTTCTCTTCACTTCTTTCAGTGCCACAATTAAAATTTTGTTTTGTATCAATCATCAATTTTCGCTAGAGTTAATACTGTGCTACATAATGGACCTTTGCTTGAATGCATGGATGATCTGATGGAATTTTGCTTGGCACTCAGAAGCATGCTATTTGCCAGTGAATTTATATATTTCATAGTCCCTTAAATTCAACCATACATATTTCTTGTGCAAACTGTAACTAAAATAACCACAAGCCTTCATCGTAGATGTTAGAAACAATGTCCTTGTACCGTCACACATCTCTCACACCTCTTAAGAAAATTTACATTAATGCTCATTAATTAGTATTTGTCTCCTGAAATTGCAACTATTTCTCATATATATTCTTTCAGTTCTTCCAATGTATGTAGTTTATTTTGATGCACATTATATATTAAGATTCTCCATTAATAGAAATTATATAGAGTAAGATAGTGGAGACTGTGGAGGTCATAATCTCCTACTGATGACTATTTTTAAAAATGCCTCAATTTTAATGAGCGCTTATCTACATATGCTGTAGAAGATCTTGTTGAAAATACACCTGTGTACATTCAGTGTCACAGAATTCTTACACGAATGGTGTGCTTATGTCATTCCCAACCTCTGTTCATCCACTGTATTTTACAAGAAAGCAGGCCCTATAATTCCGTGAGCTTTCCCAGCAAACCAAACACCAAACTTTTTAGCCATTTTTTTTTTTTTTTTTTTGTAATTTACGTCCGCCCCAACGTTAAGTTATATTAAACGGTGAATGAATTGGGTGAAATGGTGCTCAAATGAGTCCAGGGTCCATGGAGCTTAGAGTTACCCGACATTCATCTTGAAGGATAAGGGAAAACCCCAGAAAAAACCTTATCCACGTAAACTCACCCTGACCGAGATTCGAACTCGGGACCTCTTGAGTGTGAGGCAGACATGCTACCGTCTACGCTACCGAGGCGGGTTAGCCATATTATGGCATTTCATGTACAATATTGTGGTTTTCTGTACTTCAGTATTTTTTTGTGTCACTACATGACCAAACAAAATCCTTATTCATCCATAAAATAAAAGGGGTCAATAGAGTGATCATTAACATTATCCAACACCCAACTGCAAAAATTAACTTCATTAATCTTAGCATATGGTTGCAATTACTGAACTAGAGTGATCTGTAGGGCTTTAATTTTAAAAGTGTAATGACTTCTGAACTTTAAATTTGCAAAATTACTGATTCCTGTGCAATCCTCTGAGATGTTTCTTTGGACTTCGTTCTAAGTTTCCCAAAGTATTATCAAGTTTTTCTTCTATAAGAACATATTCATATTCTTTGGTTTCTGATCAAAGAATAGATCTGTATCACACAAATATACTCTCAAAACTCATGGTCTCACAATACATCAACCCCTTTATAGCACAAAGACGTCACACCAACTGATTAGCCAGTACACAAAGAGGAACAAAAGTAAAAGAGAAACCAAATTGTTTACAAACGGCACAGCACAAGACAAGGCAGTTTTCAATCTCCATTAAAACGGCCATGCATCCGCACGAAAGCTCTGTATATATGGTCTTACTAACATTGCAACTATTTTCTCTTATTGCATGTTTAAATATGTAACACACAAACATTTTATTTCATGTATCTCATAAATAAAAACTGCTTTGCTTCAATAAAAGTAAATTAGATGGAAACTTTTTACACAATGAATCCACTACAATTATTTATTAATTAATACTTAGTGAGTTGAGAGTCCTTTACTTGCTTCATTTATATAATATTCACTAGAATAAGTTTCACAGGTTGTTACGCAAATGAATACATTCAACTCATTAAGGATTAATAATTAATAACCATTTTGCTCATTTGAATTTTAAGTATATAAAAATAAATATGATATGAATATATTTATTTTACTTTGCTTTTCCATTCAAAGTAAAGACAGGTATGTTTAGTTGTTAAATGCTTTCATTTAACATAACACTGCATATGAAATGTGACATTTAAATAAATATAGGGAGATGGTGCAGCTGTGGTGCAATTGTTTAAGAGTCCCCATTATTTTCTGGTATACAAGTTGACAGTAAAATTAAAAATATGAGCTAAAGCAGTTGCTTTTCAGATTTGCTTAAAAACCTAACACATCATGCCTATTTAAGATTATCAGTTATATATCACATTTACATACTTCTACTTAGGTAAAGAAACCCATTGAGAAAACCTGCAAAATAACAATGCCATTTGGAATACAGGGTGTCCCACCTAACTCTGCGACCTCAAATATCACCAAAATGAAACAAAATATGAAAATTCCAACTGACCAGGAATGTACACATGTTAGGAGCTCACACAATGAGAAGGTATGCACAATACATAAAGGTAAACAAATAACACTTCCAACACCAAGTTGCATTTTTTTAAATAGAACATGTATGCTTGTTCTAGCAAAATGTAAACTAGAGCTACAATTAGTGATAACACACTTGGTTTCAAATTTCTAAACCTCATACATTCTGAAATACGTGGCTGTTAGAGGTGGCAATGATGCTACCGTTTCTGACGTAATGCAACGCATGTACTTCTGTGCTCAGAGTAAGGGTTGCTTGCACTGGCCTGTAGCCTGCTGTAAACATACTGATATCAGCTCGGCACATTCTATCTTCAGTGTAATAGTATCTCCCAATCTGTTGTGCTGTTGTTACGTAATTCAAGTACTTTTTGGATATTACTTTTCATATTGACACATTAACTGTGTTTTTGTGTCACATGTAACAGTTGCCATCATCTAGTCGATATTCCGGCCTTCAGCAACAAAGAAACCTGGTATATTATTTTAATTTATGGCAAATGTTGCAGAAATGCAACCCCAGCTGTGGCATTGTCCGCTGAACACTATACAGATCAACAGTGTCCTTCGTCTCGTACCATTGCCAACATATGCACAAAACTCAGGGAAACAGGAAGCTGGGCTCCCACAAAGCGACAACATACAAAGACAGTGACTGGCACTGGAAATGAAATTCATGTTCTGGCTGCTGTAGGGCACAATTCTGAGGTGAGTGTACAACAGATTGCACGAGGTTCTGGAAAAGGCCACAGTAGTGTGAGCAAGATTTTGAAAGGCATCAGTTTTATTCATTCCATATCTCACTGCACCAGGAGCTGTACAGGAATGACTTTGAATCCCGCACTGTATTCTCTCCTTTTGCACTTCAGCAGTTGCAAGGTAATCCAGCATTCCTAAGTAATACACTGTACATGGATGAAGCCTCTTGGTCATGTGAATCTGCGAAACATGCACTACTGGTTTGTGCAAAATCCCCACTGGATTCACCTAGTTGCTCATCAATGACAGTGCAGTGTTAATGTTTAGTGTGATATCATTGGTAACCATATTTTAGGTCCCTAAATGGTCCCTAATGTTCCCCTATCAGGGAACATTAAACGTACAGCGATATGCATCATTTCAGACACTCACTCTACCCCTCCTCATGGAGAATGTGGGACTGGAAACACGTCTATCAATGTGGTTCCAGCATGATGGATGTCCCGCACATTATGCACAAGTTTCCAGAGACATTGTGGATGCAAAGTTTACAAATAGGTGGATAGCAAGGGGAAGTCCTCTGTGATGGCTAGCTCAATCCCCAGACTTGACACCATTAGACTTCTTTCTCTGGGGCACAGTGAAAGATGGTGTACCAAGAACCGCCAACGACAGTAGAGGATATACAACATTGTATTACTGCAGCGTAATATGAGAAAATTGTGCAGCAATATCTGTAGAAACACTGCAATCCATGCAACACTCTCTTGTTACCAGATTCCAAAAGTGTACGGATGCAAACAGAGGGCACTTTGAACATCTTTTGAAGTGACCCAGTTTCATCGGACAAGAAGCTACTGGTGATTAGTGGGTGCATTTTCCATGCCGCATGTAATGCACAACAATGAAGTTTCTGAGGGCTATAGGCCACTAGTAAATGTCTTAAAAAAGTGGAACCAAGTGTGTTATCACAAATAATTGTAGCTCTAGTTGTCATTTTGCTAGAACAAATATACATGTTCCAAAATAAAAGTAAATCGAGATTGAATCACTGCTTCACTTGCACTGTTTTTCACAGGACATGTTTCGAGAGCTGTTGCTCCCATCATCAGCTGAATCTCAATTACTGCAAATTGCAGTGTTTTCCTCCTTCTCTTTGTCAGTAGATGGCACAAAGTATTTGTCAAAGATGTCCAGTGGTGGAGTTTAGAAATTCATGATTCTATGATGATTTTTATTAATGAAGATTTTTTCCCATATGGAAAGATCTATGGGATGATTAACAAGTTTTATTAAAGCTGCCTCCAAGTTAAAAAGCAACTGCTGATTTTTCTATTTCACCGTTTTTAATGTTTCTTATATGGTCTTTAGTTCTAATGTCAATATTTCTTTTTGTTTTTCCTGTTTATATACTTAAGCAATTTTGTAGCAGGATTATATGTAAAAGGCGCGACGGATGGTAAATGATTAATTACTCTCACCTTTGGTGATGATCTTAAATTCTGGTAGATTTATTCAAAATTCCTTGGCTGCTCAGGGATTAAGATTATTATCTGCAGGGCGTAGTCGCAGAGGAGAGAGGATACAAGATGATATGCAAATAAAACCACGAAAAGTCTCCTTTCCTCTTAAAATTGTTATTTCATTTGTAGATAAATTATTTTTAAAACGTTCTTTTTAACATTGAACAAATAAATACAGTCATCAACGTTAACATTACGTGTTCTTGCAACTATGAAAGATGCTTTTACATTATATAATGCACTGCAATGTTTCTGCAAACTTGCAGATGATATCACACACGTACGAACTGTTTGGAATCTAAATACAGAAGAAAGATGCTAGCTGCAGTCAATTTCCTGCTAATAGTCCTGTCGTTGCTATGGCAAATCAACATATTTCTATTGGTCCCTATCATATTTCTTTTGCGTAAAGTTTATGGCCAGTTACAATATTTTACATTTTTTTTAATTAGTTCTCACACCATCCAACACCTGAACCAAAATGTCTTTAGAATTTCCAACATCATTATCATTATCAAAACCATTACCAAAATTCAGTTCACCAAAACCATAAATAACCTTGAATGAAATATCCAAAATAACTGTTTCAAGTTGTACATTTGATCTCATAGATTTCTGGTTTTTCTTTAGCAGTAACTGAATTTTTAGGGGGTTCTTTTAACAAATTCTTGATATTGAATCCATTTAGAGGTGCAAAGAACTATGTTGTGTGTTGAGAAATTTTTTTGGAATTTATTATGGTCTGATGGGTGGAAGGTAAATTTCTTAAATTTTTGTTTTCTTCTTTTGCAACTGTAGGTTCCAGGGTGGTGGTTTCTTTTACTTTCTTAGCCTTGTTGAGTTTGTTAATGTTTTTGTCCACTAAATTTGGGTTGAAACCGCTGCACATAGCTACCATTTTTATGTGTAGGTATTCTTCTTGATAATCTTCTCTGCTCAGTGGAAAGTTGATCACATGAAAGATTAAACTGTTGAAAATGGCATGCTGGTATTGTTTTGGGTTGAAACTACTGTTCTTAATACAATTATTCAAGTGTGTCGGTTTCCTGCAAATACCAAAAGTGAGTTTGTTGTCCATGTGAGTTTGTTTGTTTGTTTGTTTTGACCATCAATCCTGATGTTCAAAAAGGGAAGAACCCCATCCTTTTCTGTTTCCAATGTAAATTTTATAGCTGGATTCTGAATATTCAGAAGTCTAAGAGCATCTTGTATGAGTTTTTTTATGTACTATTGCAAAAATGTCAACATAATACCAAACTTTGAAATAACTTTGAAAAGTGTTTGTGATATGGGTTTCAAACTCATGAATAAATCTGCTAAGAAGGGAGACAATGGGTTGTCCATAGCTAGGCCCATCTTTTGTTAAAGATCTGTCTATTTTTTATACTTTGAAATGGTATTTTAGGACTGATTGTTTGTAATGAATTTGGGCCTCAGAGGGGAAAAATAGTTATTGATTTTGTAAGATTTTTTTTTGTTATTTGTTTATCGAACATTATGATCAAATTGAGAAAGTGTTAAAACATTTATGTAATAGATAAGTGAGAATATTTGAACGGTGTAAGAAAAAGGAAAGATAAATATATAGTAGGTAATGTATTTGAATGCAATTTGGTTGTCAACGGTAACAGAGAGAAAAATCAATAGTTCCTAGAAGGGATGAGAGTAGTAGAAGTCTGGACATTGTAGAAGTAAGAGGTCTACAGAGATAAGTGAAAAAGGATTTGAAATTTTTCTTCTGTATTTAGATTCCGAACAGTTTGGATGTGTGCGGTATCATCTGCAAGTTTGCAGAAACATTGCAGTGCATTATATAATGTAAAAACATATTTCAAAGTTGCAATAACAAGTAATGTTAACGTTGATGAATGTATTTGTTTAATGTTAAAAAAAATGTTTTAAAAATAATTGATCTACAAATGAAATAACAATTTTAAGAGGAAAGGAGAATTGTTGTGGTTTTGTTTGCATATTATCTTGTATCCTCTCTCCTCTGCAACTAGGCCCTGGAGATAATAGCCTTAATCTCTGAGCAGCCGAGGAATTTCGAATAAATCTACCAGAATTCTTCAAGATCTTCACTGAAGGTGAGAATAATTAATCTATTATCATCGCGCCTTTTGCACCAAATTATACAGTTCCAAAATGATCGCCACAATGTGGGGATTTTAAACACCTACGTCGTGTAGTTTTCCCATTTTACACCAAATTACTGCTACAAAATGGTGCCCACCACGGGTTTCAAATAGGAGTGAGAGAGATACACAATGTCAAGAAGAATAAAATTGTGATTTGGAATTGCATCTGTGAGGGGAAATAAAGACTAGAGAAGAAACTGACTCCAAGTAAGAGTATTTAAAAGACAATTGAGATTATTTTGTTGTTATTGTAATAGTAGTAAATTTATGTTATTGAGAAATCAGAAGATAGAAAAATGGAAAATAAAAAAGAAGTAGATGAAAGGGAAGAAGTAGGAAAACAAAGTAGGGAAGTAGAAAAGAATGGAGAAAATGATTCTAAAATGTATCACATTCTACAACTTATAGCTAATTTCAAACAAGATATGAGTAATATGAATACTACAATAATATGGAGGCTAAAATGAATAAGAATTCACAAGATATTAATAGTTTCAGGCAAGATATGAGTAGCAATTGAAGTAGTTTGGAGGCTAGGTTAAGAAAGAAAATCAGTAGTAATTCCAATAATTTGGAAGGCAGGTTAACTCAAAATATAAATAACTTGAGGGAAGAGTTAACTCAAAATACTCAGAATGTGCACAGTTTGAAAGAAGGTTTAGCAGTGAATGCTCAGAATATTAGTAATTTGGAAGTTGATTTGTCACAGAAAATAAATACTTTATCTTAGAAATTAAACGAAAGTTTTGCTAATAATAATATGATACATGAATCAGAATCATGTAAGAGAGAATGTATGGAAGATAAAGAAACATTAGTACAAAGTGTAGGTTAGTACGTTAGAAGCAGAATCATAAATACGTGAAGTAACAATGAGAGTATGAAAGCGTAATGAGATTAAGTAATGGTATAGTAGTATCACAGATAGATGAAGAATCAGAGAATGATGAGAAAGAATATGTAGATGAAACACAAAATGTAATAATATGTAAGAGTAAAATAGGTGTTTACTTACCAAATAGTGAGAGTAAAAATGCCCATGTTTGCGAAAGGATGAATCTTACAAATGAAAACAATCAAAGTCTTGATGTGAATTGTAACATGTATGTACAAAATATGTTCACAATAGGACACATGACTAATGCAGAATGTACTGACAGCACATATCAAACACTATATGAAAATACTTGATAAAATTCAGACGACAATACCCATATTTACTAAACTTAACCACAAAACAGTATCAGAACATACACACAAAGCGCAGAGAGATTAGCGAACTGAAATCTGGATATAAAATTACTCACAATGAAGATTGTATCTGGAAAATTTTACAGGGGCGAGGCACCCAGAAACAAGGTTAAGTATCAGAGATTCATATACTACACAAACGTAATATAAATGGCCATGTTTGCCAACTTAATGCGTCGTGATGCTAACCATTACAAACACACCAAAACAAATCATGACAATATATCAGATGATATTGACGCGAGACAATGTGAAAATTTAATCAGGTGGGCGAATCAGCCCACATAAGACAGAAACATGAAAACTCACTTGTAAATAATTGTATATATATGAAGATTGTTAAAAAGTTAGTTCATTATCAGAATGTTCACCATTAATTTAAAAATGTTTTACATTGTTATATATTTTATAATATTGTTATTCATTGTTGAACCACATTTATATTATATCACAGGGGCAATATTCAAAATATATGGCAAACAATTAATAACTTGAAGTCTTAATCCAAATTGTCCATATATTTTGAACAGAAGCATTTGAAACAGTATTTTAGGGCTGATTGTAATGAATCTGGGCCCCAGAGGGAAAAAATAATAATTGATTTTGTGAGATTTTTTGTTGTGTGATTTGTTTATTGAACATTATGATCAAATTGAGAAAGTGTTAAAACATTTATGTGATAAATAAGTGAAAATATTTGAACAGTGTATGAAAAAGGAAAGATATATAGAAGGCAATGCAGACTTTGAATGCAATGAAATATTGGTTGTCAAGGGTAACAGAAAGGAAAATCAATAGTTCCTAGAGGGGATGAGAGTACTAGAAGTCCGGATATTGTAGAAATAAGATGTCTACAGAGATAAGTGAAAAAGGATTTGAAATTTTTGTTCTGTATTTAGATTCCGAACAGTTCGGATGTGTGTGATATCATTTGCAAGTTTGCAAAAACATTGCAGTGCATTATATAATGTAAAAGTATCTTTAAAATGTATCGAGATTTAACTGTCAAGAGGAACATGCGAAAGTTAGATCCAGAGTCGCGTAAGAGTCGAAGATGCAAACGATGATTTGCGAAACATGTCCTCAAAATAGGTACGCAAGTGAAGCAGATGTGCAATAAATACGACTCATTTATAAATTAATAATTGATGAATGTATTTATTTGTTCAATGTTAAAAAGACTGTTTTAAAAATAATTTATCTACAAATGAAACAACAATTTTAAGAGTAAAGGAGAATTGTCGTGGTTTTATTTGCATATTATCTTGTATCCTCTCTCCTCTGCAACTACCCCCTGGAGATAATAATGTTAATCTCTGAGCAGCCAAGGAATTTTGAATAAATATACCAGAATTCTTCAAGATCATCACCAAAGATGAGAGAAATAAATAATTTCTACAAACAGTCATCATCCCATTTGCATAAAATCCTGCTAAAACTTTGAATACATCTTCCATTTAAAAAACTCAACTTGGTGTTGGAAGTGTTACTTGTTTACCTTTATGGATTGTGCATACCTTATCATTGTGTGAGCCCCTGGCCAATTGGAATTTTCAAATTTTGTGTCATTTCGGAGATATTTGAGGTCACAGAGTTAGGTGGTACACCCTGTGTAAGTCATTGATTTAACTTATGGATTGCAAACAGTTTCAGGAGTTGTGACAGAAGAGAATTATTAAGATCAAATATGATTTTATACGTAACATCTGCAGCTGTCAATCTGATGGCAAATCAGTACAACACACAGCTAGACTATTCTACTGCATTTGAGAATAGCAATGCATATCCTTATGACTGAGACTGTGCAAATCCTACACTTTCTATATCTAATGTATTCCAAATAAATTATTAAACATTCTTCCCTATTAAATTTAAGGATGAGTCCATTAATGACACTAAACAACACTTACCGTATTTGATCCATAAGCTCCCACTCACATATTTCCCTCCCCTTTGATTTTTCATCACTAAAAATTATTTACCTATTAAACATTGCATAATTCCTTCTCCTGGTTCGTTTTTATTGGAGCAGACTTCAAATGACTTGATAATGGACAATTGATGCAGCGGTGCTTGTCACGGACGACACAATGGATGCAATGCTTGCCACAAAAATCCTCATATTGCCATTGTGACAACGTATCGTAAAATTGAAATGTGAAGTTGCAGACGTGTTTCTAGGTCAGTTTGTTACAAGTCATCATAATGAGCCAGATATATGATAGTGACGAAAGTGAGACTGCACAATAGTCAGAGAAAAGAAACAATGAAACTGTGGTATGTATCCAATTCATTCACATATTACTGTATAACAATATAACTTTTACATAATACTACATGATTTCCCTTCCTTTCTGAATTCTGAGAAGCACCACTCGCATAATTCCCTCCCCAATGTTTTCAAGGCAAATTTTTCGAGAAAAAAAGGGGGGAATTATGCAATAAAATATGTTACTTTTAAATTTCCCGGAACATGTTTTGGAGGCTACTTTACTCCACTGTCAACCGGACATAACTGTATTTTGCTATTATTAAATAGCCATCAAAATGCATGGGTATTGGGTCATTCAATCATAAAATGACTGATGGTCAGGAGGAGGAGGAGGAGGAGGAGGAGGAGGAGGAGGAGGAGGAGAAGGAGGAGGAGGAGGAGGAGAAGAACTATTCTATAATTAGAGAATGGAAAAAATTTGCAGCAGCAAATTCTGAGATAGAGAACTGAAAGCATATAATTATGTTAAGTATACATATTAAACTGCCTTGTAAGGTTCATTTAAACTCTGAAAACATTGTAAAATTTTCGTCAACTCATTTAATTCTGTATATTGCTAAGAAAAGCTTCCAATTTTTATTGGAAGCTTGGGCAAATTTTCAACTTAAAATAATTATTACTAATCTAATATTATTAGTTAAAATCTCTAACTGGATATCCTTGAAATTAATTTTGTTTAAACACAAAATGTCTTATAAACCTTTTTGACATATATGTTAAGATGATCATTTATAATTTGTTATTCACAACATAAAGTCATCCAATTGAGTTAACGAGTTGCAATAGTTAACAGCAGAATGAAAACAAAGAAAAGTGAAAACATTGCACTGTGCTGAGTTATCTTCCTTGTTCTATGGTGTTGAGTTTGTGTCACATGTGCTGGAACGCCATATATAACCTATCAGTGAGAGACTGAGCTCTCCCGTACAGAAGTCACGGTTTTTACAATTTAAATGCCAAAGTCAGATACACTGAAGTGTAATGATATCTAACAAGTCATACATTTTATGTCATTTAAATTTTAGCTTCTAGAACTAATTTCAAGAGCTGCTACCCCCAATCTCAAAAACAGCATTCTAAATTAGTTATAACAATTAAAAGGTGAAGTAGATAGTATGGGTAACTCATTAAATGTTTTAAAAGATAGTTTTAAAATCATAAATGTGATAAACAAATCCAAATGAAACTGGCAAACATTAGTTGTTTAATTATATTAATGTGCTTAAGCCTTTATTAGCTTTTACATTTTATATCTTATCCAAAACCTTCATTTAGTAGATGATTAGTGCTGACTGAAGGCTACAGTATTTTCTTTAATGAAAATGAATAACATGGCCAACTTACATATGCTTTGAGCAAAATGTAAGACAAACCCCTTAATGAGATAATTTAATTTTCGAAAAAGATAAGTGATGATTAGTTCATAAGCAGACATTAAAAACTGGTGAAAAATTGTGGCAGCATTTTAGAATTTATTTACACAAAATAGTTGAATACTTAAATAATGCTGTTCCCTATCGTGCTCAGAGTTGATGCGTAATCCAAAATAGCATGGGCTTATTGATTAATGCAATCTCTGCCAGCATGTCAGTTATCAGATAATTTTTGTATTTATTTCATTCTTTGGAACATAATACATATGTTATAGGACACGTCAGTTCAAGATACAAAGATAAATATACAAAGTTACATAAGACTAAAAACTGTAACAGATACAGGATCCAACAAAAGTCTAAAATAGAAAAAGCAAATAAATATAAACTATATAGAGACCATAGAGAAATGCTATATAAAAGTAATTGTTCACAAATGTGGAGTTTACTCTAATTCATGATTTAATTCAATTTATTTTGTACTTTTGATTGATATCAGACACATCATAGTATAAAAATTACATTAATGTCCACTGTCATTGTTTACAATCACTTAAAACTAATTAATATTTAAAAACTCTTTTACAGAATAAAATGAATGTTGCAGCAAAAAGAGTTTTACTCCCTTTTTAAAATGTATAAGGCTCTTCATTTGTTTAATATTTTCTGGTAGCCTGTTGCATAATCTTATATCTTCATTGATAGCACTAGACCTGAAGATTTCCATTCTACAACTTTGAATGTGAAAGTCATCTTTCTGACGTGTAATGTATTTGTGAATATCGGCATTTTTGTAATTTTGTATTTGTAGTTTATTTTGTCTTACATGGATCACTAATTCCAAAATATACATACATGCTAGAGGTATTATTTGATGTTTTTTGAATAATGGCCTGCAAGATGTTCTGTTATCTACCCCACTTAGTATTCTTATCACTCTTTTTTGAAGTTTAAAGACTCTATCTGCCTTTTCCCCCCAGAACACTATCCCATATTGTAACTGACTGTGAAAGTAACCATAATTCAAATATCTATAAAGATCAATGACAAATCAGATCATGTCATTTGTTTAAAATTGCATCAGCAATTTTAGCACCTGAAAGTGTGTTCTTAAAAGATTCACAATTATAAGAAATCTCAATCTAAGGACCACCATCCCTTGTTAAGGTATTTTAGTTGCTCGCAGTTTTTGACAAAAATTGGCTAAATTAGAAGATATCTTTGAATATACTTTTAGAAATTAGCTGGATTTTTCAAAATTGCATTTTTATTGAAAGCAGTCCAGAGACATTTACAATGTTTGCAATTAAGAGAGTTTAATAAACTTGACTAATGGCTTTCTCTCTTTTGATCATAACATGAGACTTAATTTGAACCTATTATCCTACTGAGGTTGCATACCTAAACTGAAACATGGGAAAGCCGAATTTCAATATAATGAATCACTTTATAGTCAAAATTAATGTTCTAAAGAGAGGGAATTGAAACCAATACCAAATTGCAGACTATGGATATACCACACTACAAGTATTAATGTCTACAAGCATTACGTGAAATTTACAATAAGTTTAATGGTATTTATTTTGCAGTGATTAACAAATTTGAATCTATCATGCATTTTTCCCAGCATTTGCTCAGAAAATAAAAAAGACACCTTTGCAGGTATGTATATACAAACACAAAAATCTGCTTCATGCTGGATACTGGAAGATATGATACACTTACGTCTACAGTGCTGTTAGTTTAAGAATCGGCGCCCGCGACAGTTGCCGTGCCAATCACCCATTTGCTTGCCGATACTTGGGAGTTTTAACTTGTGGAACTAAAAACAATGTAACTTACTATCTTACTGTGCTCTATTAATTACAGAAGATGGTACTCACCCTAATCACAATAGTTGCTGTAAGTGCTGCCCATTTTGTGCTACACACAAGTCACACTGTCGTAAAAAACTTGCATTCCTTTCATTAACTTCACTGCACAAATCTTACCAATTTCCCTATGAATGTTATCTTTAAGTTCATCTAAGGTATACTGTGTGAAGAACTGACATATTGTGGAAACGTAGATTCAGACTGAAAACTTCAATGCCATAGCCAGGATTTGAACCACGGATCTTCTGGTTTCCGTCCAGCCACTCTACCATTGAGTTACTATGGCCAACGTACTGATATGACATTAAATTCTCCAACTGACCCGTATTTTCACGGTAAACCACTTAGCAGTTCTCATAAACACATGAGACAACTACCTTAATGGCGACTTGCAACATGTAAGTACTATAAGGCCCGGGCTTTATAGTTAACCACTATTAGGTCAATTAATGGAAAAATTAATTGTTCTTTTACACTGGCCATGTGTAGGCTAAATTGTGGAAATGTAGAGTTAGACTGAAAAATTCATTGCCATAGCCGGGATTTGAACCACGGATCTTCTGGTTTCCGTCCAGCCGCTCGCTCTACCATTGAGCTACTATGGCCAAAGAACCGATATGACATTAAATTCTCCAAATGACTCGTATTTTCCCGGTAAACCACTTAGCAGTTCTCATAAACACATGAGACAACTACCTTAATGGCGACTTACAACATGTAAGTACTTTAAGGCCCGGGCTTTATGATTAACCACTATTAGGTCAATTAATGGAAAAATTAATTGTTCTTTCACACTGGCCGTGTGTACGCTAAATTGTAGAAACGTAGAGTCAGACTGAAAAATTCAATGCCATAGCCGGGATTTGAACCACGGATCTTCTGGTTTCCGTCCAGCCGCTCTACCATTGAGCTACTATGGCCAATGTACCGATATGACATTAAGTTCTCCAACTGACTTGTATTTTCCCGGTAAACCACTTAGCAGTTCTCATAAACACATGAGACAACTACCTTAATGGCGACTTACAACATGTAAGTACTTTAAGGCCCGGGCTTCATAGTTAACCACTATTAGGTCAATTAATGGAAAAATTAATCGTTCTTTCACACTGGCCGTGTGTAGGCTAAATTGTGGAAACGTAGAATCAGACATGGTTCAAAGCCCGGCTATGGCACTGAATTTTTCAGTGAATGTTACCAAAGTGCTCGCCTATCAGTTCCTTTTGTGTGCGCAAGCCGCCTTATCGCGATCAGGTTCGCGACAATATTTTGAAAGATTAAATGCATATATTCAGCAGGACAATGCGACCGCACATACTGCTGGGGCACCCATGACAGAGCTCTGCTGTATCATTGGCAATAAAATTATAAGCAGCGGACTATGGCCAGCCCATTCCCCTGATCTGACACCATTAGATTTTTATTTCTGGGCAGCAGTAAAAGATAAAAGTGTATGCAAATAATCCGCATACCTTAGATGAACTTAAAAGTAAACATTTATAGGGAAAAAGGTATGATTGGTGCAGTGGAATTGATGAAAGTGAATGCAAGATTTTTATGATGGTGTGACTTGTATATAACACAAAATGAACAGCACTTCCAGCAGCTAATGTAATTAGGGTGAGTACCGACTTCTGTAATTAATATAGTGCAGTAAGTTATGGAGATTTTAATTCTGTGAGTTAAAGCTCCCGAGTATTGGTGAGCAAGTGGGTGACCGCCATGGCATTGCAGGCACCGATTCTAAAATTAACAGCATTGTACCATGTAAGCCGGAGTTTGAGATAAAAAGTCACAGTTTTGTATGTCTGATTTTAATTAAAATCTGTTTTCAACAATTCAAATTAAACAAGACAATCCAATGAAGTATATGAACTTAGTAGTTGACTAATATCAGACCATGTCAATCATGCATAGAACAAGACATGCAAAATAAACTTATATGCAACAGAATTTAATATATTCTTTTATGTGATACACGCACTTGTTTAGTGTGTGGCACTTACTGGAGCTGGAGGGTAAGCTCGAACTCCACCAGGCGGAGGAGCATGAGTGCCACCTTCTGGATATGACATGTCAGCCATTGGAATGTCTTCACCCTAGAATTCAAATTCAATTTATTTCATTCATGAAAACATCTACATGTTGTGGATTCATCAAATACAATAGTTACTAATAGATATTATATTTACATATACAATATTTACATGTACAATTTATTTACAGTTCATTTAGGTTCCATGTTCGAATTCCTCTAGGATATAAAAGGCATTTTCTACTAGATACTTCTTTATTGTTTTCATCTTTAGATCTGCATTTTTATTAATTTAATTTGATCCGGTAGCTTTTTATACAGTATTTTTCCCATGCTTTTTATACAGCGTCTACTTAATGTACCCCTAAGTAATGTTCTGTAAAAATTGTCATTATTTCTTAGACTATATAAGTGAATACTGTAATTTTTTGATCATTTTCTAATAAGATATGTTTTATTGTCTCATAGATGTATATACATGGAACAGTCAATATACCATATTTTTTAAACATTGATCTGCATGAGTGTCTATTTACATTACTTTTTTGTTTTTTTGTTTTTTATAATTTGAAGAGCTTCTTCCACTTCATTTGTTGTAATGTTTCCCCATAGTACTATTCCATATTTTAAGTGTGAATAAACTAAAGCATATTACACCTGTATTAGTGTTTTGTCATCCATGGGTTTTCTCACCTGTCTCATTACATACAAACCAGCATTTAGCTTCTTCTTTATGCGGGTTATATATGGCTTCCAGTTTAACTGCTTATCTATTACTACTCCTATGCCCGATTTCACCTACACATATTAAAATCGACGTTAACAAATGTAACGTAACAATTGTCACAGCACTAACACTAATGTTTAAATTTCTTGCATTTCACCAATCTGTTTTCTGAAAATGTTAACAAACCTGTGTTAATGCCAAGAAACTTGTAAATATCACAGCTATAGAAGGCTATGGATGAATCACATTATTTTCTGAACGTACTGCGATGCGCTTTTGTTTTCATTTTCGTCTGCACAAGCTGAAAAATGGCGGATGAACAAAATCATAAATAAAGCCATGAGACAAATTTCTCATTGATGGAGAAAGAATTGTTAATTGAATTGGTGACAAAAAGTAAGGATATCGTGGAAAATAAGAGGACGGATGCGGTGAATGTAAAAGAGAAAGATGTCATGGGGAATATATTGGAAACAAATTTAATTCAAATGCATGTGCCACTACTAGAAGCACCAAACAACTTGTCAGTATTACGAAAATTTAAAACTAGGTGTGAAGAACAAGTACTTTAAACGTTTCAAGATGGGAGGTGGAAAGTGTATTATCCACATAATTCAGTGAATTATAAAATCGCAAAGTTATTAATACTTGAAGCAAAGGCGAGATCGGCATATTCCTTTCAATGCATATTCTAACTCATTATTACGTAAATTTAAAATGAGGTGCGAAGGACAAGTGCCTTGAAAGTTTCAAGACGGCAGGTGGACAGTGTATTATCCACGTAATTCAGTGAATTATAAAATAGCAAGGTTATTGATACTTGAAGCAAAGGCAACATTGCCATATTCCTTTCGATGTATGTTCTAACCTCTCTTGTACTTCTGCAGTAACCTTCATAGCAATATGTTTCGATAGTCTATACCTCCGAAAAATTTTCTTTGGATAGCTCCTCAAAATCATTTCTCCTCATAGGCCGTACTCTATTACGAATGCCATTTAGACGGTCTTAAATATAGCAAATCGACATCAACAGCTGAGTTCATGTTCGCCATCTTGACTATTTACAATTGTTAAGGACTTAACATTAGAAATTTGGCTTGTTAGTTTAGAGATTTAACACGGGTGTTACGCTAACACTTGTTGGTGAAATGCAATTTTTATTTTAACTATTGCTAAACTCGTATTACGTCTTAACATCTGCTGGTGAAATCGGGCACTAGAAAATTTGTGAACTGATTCTCTGGTATTATTTCTCCGTCTATTTCCATTCGTATGCTATTTAAACTACATTTCTTTAATTTAAAATTTATCCAGGCTGCCTTTTTAGTGTTTAAAATCAAGCATAAATTGCTATAGCAAAGTTATATTTTTTCCATTTGCTGCTATGCCTTTAATTCTACCTCAGCAGTCACCTTACCCTTAATTATTATTGTCATATCATCTGCATATCCTATTGCTACATTTCCATCTCATTCTACTAATTCAAATATTGATGTGTATTAAAAACAAGAATGGACCCAGTTTTGAGCCTTGCGGTACACCTCTTTGAACAATTTGTAAATTTGATTTTACTTTTTCCACTACACCTGCATTATTTTTATGGTTTATTTCAATGCAAGGCATCCTGTTTTTTAGGTATGAACTAAACCATTGTTGTGCTGATTTCCGGACCCCATACTTTTCTAACCTATCAGTTTGTCTATGTTTACACAGGCCTAAACCTTTGACAGGTCCAAAAAGATAGCTATTACTTTCTCCTGTTTATTTAGTGCTTCAACTATATAATTATTGACCGTACTTATAACATTAATTGTTGCTGTATTCTTTTGTAACCCAAATTGCCATTGTGATATTATGTTCAGTTTACTACAGAATTTTTCCAATTGATTTAAAAATATACCTTCCATTATTTTTGAAATTCTTGAACATAATGTAATTGGTCTATACTATTCAATATTCATCTTGTTTCCTTTTTGTTTAAATAATGGCCTAACAATTACTTCCTTTAAAATATCTGGAAAAGCTCCTTGCATTAAGGGTGTGTTTGTAATGTGCATTAGCACTTCAAAACTTTCCATTTTAATTTCTTTTATAATTTTATTTGATATTTTATCAAAACTGACTGATGTTGACGAGCAGTAGGCCGAGTGGTAACAGATGAGTGGTACCTTGATGTCCCAGTCTCGCTGATGGCTGGCCACGACCTTCTTCAGATGTTCTTGATGTACCTGTCGACCATGCCGTCCGACTGCGGGTGAAGAGGTGTTGTGCGGGTCTTGTTGACCCAAGTGAACAAGTCCTCCAAGTTCCAGTGCCTTCTTCATTAGGTTAGATTCAAAATTGGTGGCCTGATCACTGTGTAGCTCTAACGGCAACCCCAAACGGCAGAACAGTTGCTCTACGAGGCAGTCTGTGATTGTCATCGGCGCCTGGTTCTGGACAGCATACAACTCTGGTCACTTGAAGTAGTCCATAACCACCATAAGGTACTTGTTGCCTCGGTCGGACACTGGAAATGGTCCAGCTATGTCGACAGCGGTGCGTTCAAAAGGCGCTCCAACGTTGTACTGCTGAATGCGACCCCGGCTCCTAGTCTGGCGGCCGCGACTCGCCGCGCAAACGTGACATTGGCGGCACCATCTTCAAGGGTATGTTCGGAGCCGCTGTTACCGTAGTCACTGTTACCTTGGCTGAAAACGCGCTGGTATCGTCTCAGCAGTTCTCGACCTTTCTCCAGTTGTTCTGCGGTTAGACGGTCGGCCGCCCTCTCCAGTAAGCCTTCCAGTCGGGGCCCCAGGTGTTGCGTCGGCACCGGCTCCTGGGTCTTGTCGATTGGTGTCATGCTGACCACGGCTCGGACGTCCCTCCCGTGACGTCCTGGATGTCGTTATCGGCATGTCAGATTGAGCAACCTCACTGGCACCTCTTCTCGGCACGGCAACAATGTCCTGGCTACACAAAGTCTGTGCACAGGCGTCTTTCGGTCTAGCATCAGGTTCTTCGTTCGCTGGCCTTCCAGTCGCGCCGCCACCACCACCTCGCTTCTCGCGGGGACAACCACGTCCTCCCTTAGGATGACCCGACAGATTCCAAGGCGCTGTTCGGGTTGCCGGAGTATCACATCTAATAATCTGAGCCGCAGGACATTCCTGCCGACGTCGAACGTCGCCTCGTGGCTCCTGAGGGCATCCAGTCCCAGTATCACCTCCTCTGCCACCTTCGCGACGAAAACCCACTGACGCACGGCACTCCGTCCCAAGGTCAACTGCAGCAGGGCCTCCCTCTCCACGGGCAAGGTGTCGCCCAATGCCATGACTAGCTGGTATGGTCGGCTCAGTTTTCTCGACGGCAAACCCTTGGCCACGTCAGGTCTGATAATGGTCACGGCTGCCCTGGTGTCCACCAGCACGCGGCATGGCCTCCCCTTCAGCCAGCCAACCGTCCGCGATGGGGCTGTCAGTCATACGCCGGCTGACGGCACGCTATATCACTCGAAGGTATGGTGGTGATGGCGCCGACGTGCCCCTCACCACGACGGTCCTTACTCGTTTTCCTGCTGCTCTCCCTGGTGTGGGCAGTCTCTCTCTAGGTGTCCCGGCTGGCCACACCCCTAACACACGCCACTAGGTCTTCGCCGGCGTCCCTTGGCTGGTCTTCGGTCTCCAGTGTAGCGGATACTCCTTGTTCTCGACGTCGGGGCAGCCGTCACCTTGGCCACTTTCATCCTCAATGCTGCCGTTAGCGCCTCGTGGATGGTTTTGTCGCCACCGAGCGTTAAGCGCTGACGTATCTCGACGTCTCGTACCCCATCGACAAAGGTGTAGGCGGCTTCCCGGGATACGAATTCAGGTGGGAGGTCAACCAAGGCTTTGCTGGCCAGCTGTTCAATTGCCAGGACGAACTCAAGCAGCATTTCCCCTGGCTGTTGCGTTCTTGACTTCAGTTGGCTGCGGTAGGCTGCGGCCAAGCGGTGGTTCCCGAAGCGGTTTTCCAGGGCCTCCCAGATGTCCTTGGACGCCGTCGCTGTCTGGACCGCGTTCAGAACCTCTGCGGCCCGTCCCTGGAGCCTGTCTATTAGCTGTGCGGCCTCTTTCTCTGGTGACCTCTTGTGCTTGGCCAATGTATCGAATTGGCGGCGGAAGACTTCGATCGTTGACGTGCCGTCGTACTTTGGTGGTTTGACGCGCGCAGATGTCGCGTACCAGCGCGTCGGCTTTTAAATCCTTCTGCCAACAATGTCCTCCACAATGGCGTTCAGGGACTTGGTGTTGCTGTCGGTCTTTCCCTCTAGGTCGTTAACGCGGTTCGCCAGGTCCTCGACGCGCTCGTCAACTAGACACATCCACTTATCCAGCTCCGTGACGTCCTTCTTCACGCCGGCCAACTGCTCTTCAAATTTGGCGACGAGGGCCTCGTTCGCCGCCTTCATTTCGGTTGCCACGCTATCGTTTGCCGCTTTCATATCCGTGGTCAATTCGTCATCCTCGCGGTCATCGTCGCGGCCAAGTTGCTATTTGCCGACTCCGTCTTCGCAGCGAGGGTGTCATTCGCCGTCTTCATTTCTTTCAGCTCCGCGGCCAGGTTATTTGCAGCTTCTGTTTGCGCAGCGAGGTTGTCATTCGCTGTTCTCATTTCTTTCAACTCTTCTAGAATTTTTGCCAATGTAGCGTCCATTGTCGTATGTCTCACTCCTGACACCAATTGAGACTTTGTGGGTTCGTGAAATTAAAACTAAGTTGCAGAAATTCAAAATGCTCTTTATTTTCGTAGAAAGACACTGTTTGTACACCCCTTTGCAGCAAACTGACGTAACAAACCTACACAATCTCTCGTCACTTCTGCACACGTAAATAAACAAACAAAAGAGTTCACTTTCAAATCACCGCTGCACGCGCACAATTATCGAGTCCAATTACGACTGTCTACTGGCGAGTCGCTGCTTCCTTATTATACCTCTACTCATTGTTCTAGGAATTAATCGAATGTTCTGTAACAAACAGGAAAACGAACCTTCCAGTCAGCTGTCTCTTTCTTTATCTGTTTCGGCAAGCTTTTATCTCCGCGGTGCACTATCTGTCTCTTTGTGCACGCCGGCCGCGCCCGTCGCAATGCGATCGGCGACAATACCTAGGTAATATGTTTATCTGCAGGTAGAGGGAGGCCTCAAAGTTGCTGTACATCAAACACAATTTCAAGCCGCTAGGGGAATCGTATATAAACTCGCTCCATCAGCGATGCTATTGATGTCACATTTTGCGCGGAAAATCACAGATAGAAATGAACACTGTAGATGACATCATGGATAGTTTAAGTTAAGCAAATAAACACATGCCAGTTATAGAACACTGGGAAATTCCAGGCTTGCTGTGTGCAGATGATTTAATGAGGTCAGACACTGGAATTGGACAAATGAGATAGAAATTGTAAGGTATGGGGTGTTAAAGTGAAACAAAATAAACCTAAAATAATAGCATTTAAAATAAAGAAACAAATTGAGAAAAAAAAAAAAACCTGAAAAATGGAGGGGAGGTAAAGAAATTCAAGTGGTGCAGGAGTACATTTATTTGGGAGTTAAACTAAGCAGGAAAAGGGATTGGAAACTAGAAAAAGTGGGCGCTAGCTAGCAGCAGATCAGCACATTGCTTATACATAGCAGCAATGATGAAGATATTGTGCTTTGAAAGGCTGTACTCAGCCCTAGTGGAGTAAGGGAGGGTTATGGAGTGGAAATATGGAGGGTTGAAAATGGATGGATGAAACTGGATCTTATATTAAAGAGCATATTGTAAACTTATGCTGGGGGTATCTCAGAATTCAGCTAGTGCAGGAGTACTTTTAGAAATGGGAAAAAGTGTTTGAAAGGAATGGTGATGGAAGAAGTGGAATAAAATTAAGATTAGAAAAGTATTCAGAAGTTGGTAATAAAAGGGAAAGAAAAGCATTAGCATGGTATTGATTAGGAGTATGGAAATTGAGAGGTCAAAGCGATAATGTACTGTAGGGTTGCTGTCCGATGTGGGGACAAAGAAGATGGAGAGCATATGTGGGAACGTAGAGGAACAGATGAATAGAGTAATAAATTAATTAGAGATAAATGAATGATAAATAAAAATATTGTAACAATAAGGAAAATGATTACTGATTTGAATCAGGTAAGGCAAGTAGGTGAACTCTTGTTATGCAGGAGCAAAATGGAAATGGTTAATTGAGAGAAGCTGTGAGCAGAAAATAGCATTGTATATTTAGAATTTAAGGTACACCTAAAAAAAGGCTGTATAAGAATTGATTTGTAGGTGTACGAATTGTAATAATAAGACATCTACTGGACAAGTGGCTAGGGCCAATGCCATTATCTAAAAGCTTGGCACTAAATAAATAAATAAAATAAAAACGAAGCATTGGATTTAATAAATGAAATTTCTAGCAGCCAAGAGCATTCAATTTGCTGCCAAACTGAAATGTTATACTACTGCTTAAACAGCCAGCCGTAAGTAAGGCGAAACTTAAAAAGTCTTACATAGAGATATCCACTCTCAATTTTGAAGCCATTGAGTTGAGATATTTTTTGCATTGGCTGTTGATATGTTTCACATTACCACACACTTTTTAGGATGTTACTTTAGTCCTCATGTATTGAAAACAATTGAGTTCTTCCTCCTGTTACCGATATCATCCATAATCAACATCTCACTATATGACTTTTCAGCAATGCTGCCGTAAGTACTAACTCAGCTAACAAGTTCTTGCCCCAGTATGCCATTCCATAATGCACAGTTAAACAATAATTGTAAATACATGATAAAAGAAGACCGGCACAAAATAAACACCATATACTGTTCTGCATACAGTAAGCAGTAATGGGGCAGAGGTGTAGTGTTTAATGCCCACTTTTACTACATAGGGCATTGCAGGTGGTGACACTGACAATACATGAGATGAAGATGGAGCACCGATGGAATGAGATGACAAGGAAATTTCACTTTGCGGTCGCCTGGGATTGAACCCGGGCTGCCTTGGTGAGAGAAGCAATAATGGACAATGTGCGACAACTTTACAAAGAAAAGTGAAATAAACAGGGAAAAAAGTGACCAACAGGCAACTTAAATTTCATAGATTAGTTAGAGGTATGCATTGTATCTGTTACATGGATTGGAAATTAACTGAACATGGAAAACAACCATATCAGATCAGCTCTGCTCTCCACTATTTACTTATGCAAACTGCATCAACTCATATAACATTTGAGTACCCAAAGAGTTATAAATTACTAGGGAAGTCCAAAAAATAACCGCTACGTTCACAAGTGGCAGAGTTTTTTGCGGAGGGTATTTCAAAGACTGTTAAAAGTTATGACAATTGCTTGAATTTGTTTGGAGAATATATATAAAAATAGAAGAAATGTTGCAGTTTTCAGATATAATAAAAATTTTTGTAATTCAAATGGTTTAATTTTTATTTCCAAACAGAAGTTACTTTCTGGACTACTCTCATATATTGTGAGTAGTTTATTACAACCATAAATGAATGTTCTTTGAATATTTTGTAATAACATTGAAATTTTCAGCATGACACTTGGACGATGAGATTAATCACTACTTCTTTCCTAACATTAACATAAATTTTATCAAGACCTCACATTTTAAGTTAATTGATGGAAATTATTCATTTCTTCACACTAGCCATATACAGGCTAAGGTGTTGGATTGGTAGAGTCGACATGAAAAATTCAATGCCACGGCCGGGATTTGAACCATGGAGCGACTGGACGGAAACCAGTAGATCCGTGGTTCAAATCCCGGCCGTGGGATTGAATTTTTCAAGTTGACTATCAACCTCACATTTTGTTTTCTATTTTTGAGCTAAGATTGGTTACTCTTCCAACAAACTTTTAATAACTGCTTTGTAACGTTAGACATTAAGATATATATCCAACAACTTTTATATAAGGTTTGGAACATGCTTGCATCAAAACAGCAGAATAAATTTAATATTCATAAGAGATGAGATTGTAGAGGACAGAATTAAAAAATATAGGACAAATAGCAGCATGGATTTTGGTAGTAGTACATTGCCATTTTAACACTGTTGCTGCAACAACTAAAGGGAGAGGTTTTTTATGCATTTTAAATCTGCAGTATCATTGCAGAATAGATTATGTTCAGAATTTTAAAGAGAATCAGATTACCTCCTTACAGTAACTATTAATAAAGCAACATTTTTACAGCCATGTGATTTAGTATTTCATCATTACTTTATTACTTCTGATAGATACTGTAGATTATTATCTATT
This sequence comes from Mantis religiosa, assembly GCA_030765055.1. NCBI lineage: Eukaryota > Metazoa > Arthropoda > Insecta > Mantodea > Mantidae > Mantis > Mantis religiosa. The sequence continues at coordinate 27,892,984 of CM060950.1, read as the reverse complement.
ATACTAAAATTTTGGAAATGGTACTATTTTAGTGGTTCTAATGTTAAATTTGCTTTTTGAGTTGTAAATGTATCAATATTATGATCATGTATAATTTTAGTCAGTTCATATTTCTTTTGGGAGACTATTTTACTTCCGGAATATTTTTTTTTCCAAGGAGACATCATATTATATGGAGTGTTTTTATTTAATTCTTTTATAACTGTTTACAATTGGGCACCATAAATGGCATTTACATCACTCTAAGTACAGAAAGCTATGAATAGGAAATGAAATGATCCCCTAGGTCTCGAATACCACCAGGGTCGAAGAAAACAAGAGTTGAGTCAAGGATAAAGATAGGAAAGGTAAAAGAGGGGATCTGATATACTGGAAGGAAGAAATATCTGTCCAGGTCAATAACTCACCAAGCTGAATAGTGCTTATAGGTGAGCAGCCCTCTTTAGTATGCATATAATTTTGTTTAGATTGGTTCCATTAAAAGAAGCAATTAAAGGGTCACCTTTCTACTATAACAAAACTGATATGTGATTACTAACAGCTGCACCATGTGAAGTTGAAGGATCAAACATTAGGCTTTTGTCCATACTGTTCTGAAAAGAGTAATCCCAGACATATACTACACAATGAAACCAGACCACTCCTGCCAGTTTTACTGTCATATCCGTCATTACTGGTACAAAATTAGTCAGAAATAGCTTATTGTGTTTCCGTAACTTTTTGGCTGTTGTTCAGCATAATCTATCTAAGCAACTCAGGAAATCATTTACAGATGATTCAGGTGATCTAAACAGCTCATGTATCAGTATACTGCCTTCCTGGGTTACAACTTTAATACCATTAACATCAAATACTTTTTCTTCAAAGTATTCACTTAATTTTAACTCTTTAGCTGCAACATCTTTCCTTGTTAATATCATTACACCATCACTCTTATGAACAATTCCACTATAGGAGCATATACCCTTATAATTATAATATTGTCACCTAATTATCGGAAGGCCCGACCAGCTAGCGGCTGGGAGGGCGACAGGAGGCATTCAGGCCACGCCTACCCATTTATCTTGTAGCACTAACGAGGGGGATGGTTGGAAAAACATCACTAGCCATCTCTTTCCCCCTCCCTGATGCCTGGAACAATCAGGAAGATTCACTGAACCGTGAGACTTCCAGAAACGGCGATCTTCCCTATATAAGGCCTGCAGTTGGCGAGTCAGTTCAGTTCTTGGCGAGCAGCCGTGAGGAGCTCCGATTGATTGAACGGACCGGAAGACTGTGTACGTGTATCAGAGGAGTTGTACGTAATTGTGAGTGTAAAGTGGACCTGTGACAGACGAACTGGCAAATTGTAATTGTGTGCACTACATAATTCTGTGTCATCGGCAAGTGTTCCAACTATAATTCGGTGGAAATAAAGAACATTTTGAGTTTGTGCAATTGGACTTTTAATTTCATGAACCCCCAAAGTCACAATATTATACAAACTCACTTGAACTACTCTTAACCCATGCTCAGTAAAAACTGCTATTTGTGGGCATATCTCATTCAGAAAGTGCTTAAGAGCATCTCCTTTACTGCTGATGTACTGAATATTTAAATGCTATACCGTAAGTGTTGGGAGTAAAATATCTATTTAAAGGCTCTACACTATCAGTACTTATCTCTGTAATTTTTTAAAATCAGATTCTCAATAACTCTATTTAGCAATCTTCCAAATTCTCCTGTACCCATCCTATTCAGATGAACATCACCTTTGTCCAAGTCTATGTTCATAATCCAGGTGTTTCCATACAGAAATGTACACTTATTTATCTGCCATATCCAATCACTGCATCTATAAAGCAAAGATCATCAACGTGGCCAAGTATCCACTTACACATATATTTGTGAGACGATACAATTTGTGAGCAGTAGATACTGTACATAGCATTTTTTCCTATTTCATCTGGATTCTGCAATATACTAAGGTTGTTTGTTCCAGAATGCAATATTAAGATACCTGGATTCTCCTTAAAAATATAAGCTTATTTTCCAGATGTTCAATTAACATTTGCGGGTAGTGTATTATTACGCTATACTAATGATTAACATGAAACATATCAAAAGCAGTTGAGAAAATAAAGGTATACAATGTCACAAAAAACGTGATGTTTTCTCCAAGTATTTGTTTGCACTGCTCGCGTGAACATTTCTTCACTTCTTAAGAAACCGAGGTGAGTCACAGAACCTAAGAGAATGACAGAGAAAACAAGAGATGTTGCAATGCTGTGTTTGACTCCATGTGGAGTTACTCTGTCATTTGTGATTTCTCTGATTTCATTGGCTGAAATGACAAGCTCACTGGTGCAATATGAAACATCAACTTCCAAGAACAAAGAATGTATGTGGTGTGTGTTATCTGAGAGGCTTCTGATTATCAAAGTGCATGTTAACCACTAGAACAGAAAAATAATAAACATTTACATCCCCATTTAAGTGTTCACTTATGTGAGAAACAATAGAATCACCTATTACTATGGTATTCTGTTTCTCCCACATGCAACGAAAATTAATTATTTGACACCTCACTATCACTTTTGTTGAACCATGTAACAATTTGTTAATCTGAGATTATGCTGCTCCACAGTATGTTCTTCCAATGGCAAAAACTTATTCTGAAAAATAATGACATCAAGTATTCTCCTGTTGCAAGTTTATATTATTACCACACATTTGAGAACACTATCTTTTCACTGTGTCCCACGATTTCTCTCATTTTCACTTTTGATAACCCACTATTTGTCTTTTTTTTTTAATTTATTTTTGCATTTAGAACCACATTTTCTTCAAGTAATTTAATTTCACTTTTTAACTTATCTATTCCATCGTTTGCCAGAGTGAGGTCATTCAGAAGCCTCTTTATTATTAACTGTAGAGATGCAATACTTTCTGAACAAGAATAAACTAAATATAATTTTGTGCTTTATTATATCAAAGTCCTTACTCATAGGAAGAATAAACTTGTTCTGTACAAGAACAGGAACTGCTCCTATGCATGTCACATAATCCCTGTTTCTCATGTTCACATTCGTTCTCTGCAACTGCCTGTACAGTATGAGACCTGCATGCTTCATCATTTCAAATAGTGATAGTGTTACAATTGGCTTGAAATTAACTTTTTTTATAATTTTCATTCTCATCATTAAACCATTTCAACACTGCCATCTTGAAACAACATACCAATTATACTGTGTAATTTACAATGTCCAGTTCAACCTGTTTTTTTTAATGTAATTTACGTCCTCCAACGTTAAGTCATATTGGACGATGAATGGAATGGATGAAATGATGCTCAAATGAGTCCGGGGTCCCTGGAGCTTAGAGTTACCCGACATTCGTCTTTCAGGATAAGGGAAAACCCCAGGTAACTCACCCTGACCGAGATTTGAACTCGGGACCTCTTGAACATGAGACAGACACGCTACCATCTACGCTACCGAGGCGAGCAGTTCAAGCTGTGAAGACTAGAGTTCGCTCATTATACATCTCAAAAGTGAAAGCTTATTCATACATTTGTGTTATGTGTGAACTGTATTAGGTTATTCTAATTAGTCCTGCAGATAGCAAAGATGTCTCATGATGGGCTCGTTTCGATGTTGTCTCTCTTCACCATGGTGTCTATAAATGATGCCATGATACAAATAACCAAATGACTTATTAGCACTCTTTCATCATGTGCCTACTACCACTTAGTTCCAAGGGAACCAGGCCTTCTAGAAATAGATCGGCCATGGGCAGCCTGCTAAGCCCAGTAATATCCAACTTTGAGTCATTCGAGTCTATTGCCTTGTGTTCTGCATCTTACAAACCATCCACTTTGTACCCCCATGTGGATGATACATTCATCGTCTGAAGTCACCAGATGTCAGCTCTTAATAAATTTTTACTTCATCTCAATAACATCAATCCACAAATCTAATTCAGAATGGAGAAAGAAAACGACTGACAACTAGCTTTCTTAGATGTTCTGGTCAACAAAAAGGCAGGCGGCGCACTTGAACACATAGTATTCCAGAAGCTCACTTATATGGACCACTACGTAAACAAGAACTTCAACCATTATCCCCAACAGAAAGCACCATTATAAAGACCATTGCTGACCATGCTTCTGGCATGTGATGCCTAACGCATTACATCAAGAGCTATGGCATCTTCAACAGGTCTTACTTTCCAATAGCTATAGAGACCAAGAAGTTCGAAGAACTCTACATCCAACTAGACCTCAACCTCCCAGTCTCAAACAAGAGCAGCCCAAGAACAATAGCAGGGCCTTCTTTCAATATTTGAAAAAACACCAGACAGGATTGAACAGTTATGTGCCACAATACCAAAATTATTTTTAAATCCACGAAGAAAATAAGCAATTGACTCTTGCCAGCAATTTTTCCAATTTTTATTTTTTGTTGTTGCAATTTATGTCCTCCAACGTTGTCATATCGGACGTTGAACGAAATGGGTGAAATGATGCTCAAATGAGTCCAGGGTCCCTGGAGCTTAGAGTTACTCGACATTCATCTATTAGGATAAGGGAAAACTCCAGAATAAACCTTTTCCAGGTAACTCACCCTGACCGAGATTCGAAATCGGGAGCTCTTGAACGTGAGGCAGACAAGCTACCACCGTGGCGGGCTAGCAGTTTTTATACAACTATGATATTTAATATAATTTCTTTACTTTTAGGTGCAATTTCGTGATGGAGGGATTCTTTTAACGTTATTGAAGTCTTAACTTAATTGTTTATTTATTTACTTACTGTGTATGTAGCTATATTGAAGAATTCAGTACAGTCAAACTATCCTTTTTTCTCCACTAAATGCAATGCTGCCATCAGTTTTATTTGTCCCTAAATTACACAACAGCCGTGTCCTCAGCAGACCCTCATCTCATAATAATTGAAAGCAGGCCTCCTCAGTATTAAAATAAAAGGATACCTCCATTTTACTTATCTGTCAAGCCTTTCCCGATTTTCAACAATGCCCTGAACGAATCTTAAATAATCGAAGAACGCACAGAAAAAACAGCCTTCACTTCCAACAGTACAATACTTCTACTGGACAGCAAGCCTACTTTTGTAAAGCAAAAAAAACCTGGGAGGAAACATGATCAGTATTTTCCAAACTGACCTGCTGCTAATTGCATCCACATGTGTCTCTGCACCAGTGTTGGACAGATGTCTGGGACATTTTTGCAGAGGTTGGCTACAAGTGCTACACATCTTTCTCTTGTTGGCTGCAACGTGATAACCTGCCAGTTGTCTACTTGCGCATGGGGACTTAGAAAATATTCTCGTGTCACACAAGAGAAAATTTCTCCAAGCAATTTATTAAGCTCTACCAAAGATACCAGAGAATAACTTACTTTAGCTAATGCATATAAGATTCCCTTTTCTTGCAGTTTGGCATATACAGGCACCACCTAACACAGCATCAACACGTGACTAATGGAACACAAGAGATGCTGTCTGGAGAGGATCTAAAAGTCTGTGGTCACAGAACATGCTTTATCGGCAGAAGATAAACACAGAATCCAATATATGGAAATGACTGTTCTTTCCACAACACAACACTATTATGCCAGACTACAATGCAAAGCAATAACAATATACAAACACAACTTCAACAGAAAAGAAGAAGCCCTTCAACAGACAAAGCCTCAACTCCAATATGTGAACGTACTTAACTGATATATGTACACAAAATGCATGCCAGCCAATCAGTTATCAGGAACTCTGGAGAGGCCAAGACCTGCCCATCACACTGTAACAGTATTTTTGTTTAGTAATGTTCGAAGGAATAATAAATATATAAAAATGTATGTAGTTGTGTGATTGGCCGATGTAGTAGTGGTGTGACGTGGTATCACGTGGTGTGATGACGTGTCAGTGAATCGGCCAATCACAAAATAAAGCGGGAATTACTATGGGGACAGGAAAATCAATAATCTAGAAAAGTGTTAGAATCTTGTGTCTTGCTGGAGAACGAGGAAGTTGACTTAAGATGTTACGATGATTATAAAATCTCCAAGAAAATTATATATCATTTTGTCTTAATCTGTGAATCTATCATTGGGCGCTAGCCAGTATTACTTTTGATAGAAGAAAAAAAAAATGATTAAATTAACTATATTCGAGTAACTGCGCCGTTAGTGCTGTCTTATGGGAGAAACATGGCGACTAGCATAGAAAGAGCGATGGAAAATCATGATTCTGGAGTGAAAGAAAGTATTATACCGACCGCCATAATGGAGAACGAAAATTAAAATCCCGTTACAAATGGCGCAGCAACGTGTGGGGCTCGAATAGGATAAAGAAGAGGAGATTAAAGCATCGTGCAGCTCCGTGGGAATTTAAAAGGAAAGAAGAAAGAAGAGAGAAGAAAGAAGAAAACGAGAACTGGTTTAAGTGAGTGAAAAAAAAATAGTAGTAGTAGTAGATTTATGTTGTTAAGAAATCAGAAAATAGTTAAAAAGATGGCGAGTAGAAAAGAAATAACAGTGGAAGGAGAAGTTACTGATAGTGTAGGAATGAATAGGGAGAATGCAGGATTAAGCATAGATAATGAGTCAATGTTGGAAAGAATAACGAGAATGTTAAGTAATTTAGATTCTAAAATAGAACAAAATGCAAATGATTTAAAATCAGAAATGAGTAATTTAGATTCTAGAATGAAAGATGTAAAATCAGAAATGAGTAATTTAGATTCTAAAATAGAACAAAATGCAAATGATTTAAAATCAGAAATGAGTAATTTGGATTCTAAAATAGGAGATGTTAAATCTGAAATGAGTAATTTAGATTCTAGAATGAAAGATGTAAAATCAGAAATAAGTAATTTAGATTCTAGAATGAAAGATGTAAAATCAGAAATGAGTAATTTAGATTCTAAAATAGAACAAAATGTAAACGATTTAACTAAGAAAATGAATGATTTAGATGTAGGAGTAAGACAGGAACTAGCACAAAATGTGAGTAACTTAGAAATTAATTTATTACAGAAGCTAAAACAGGAATTAAAATCTGAAATTTCACAGGAGATTAGAGAAGGGAGAAAAGAGTGTAGGGATAATATGGAAAGGCTCATGCAGATTATAGAGATTAATAAGGATGAGAATAGAAAGGAAGTCAATGAGTTGAGAGAGATAATTCAGGAAACTAGGTTAGGTCAGGACATTGTGAAACAAGAAATAAGAATGGAATTAAACAAAGAGTTAGAAACATTTAGGATACAACAGGCAGAAATAACACAAAAACAAAGAGAAGAATTAGGAGATAAAGTAGAACAAAGAATCAATGTAATTTGTTCTGAAATGCAATTACAACATGATGAAAGTAAGATACACCAAGAGGAAATAAAGTTACAAATTGATGAGATAAGTAAAGCAAAAGAAGAAGTAATTTTGCAAATTAAAGAGGTAAAAGAACATTTTGAAAAAGAAAAGGATAACTTAGGAAAATTGACACAAGTTGTAATTGCATTACAGGCTAGAAAAGTAAATAACGGGAAAGAAATGTCTAGAATTACAAATATAAACGATTGTGACTTACCAGGTGAATTAAGCAATCAACAGAAGTCTAGTGATGTAGTAAGTGAATGTAGTGATTTTGTGAGTCCAGATAATGATATTAATTATCACAGAAACACACAGAACATGTCCTCACACACACAACTCCACAGTCTAGGTCAAAATGAATGTGTACATTATTCACTAAATGATATTAGTCCACCAAGTTTTGATGAGGAATCAGGTGATAATCCAAAAGTATTTCTTAGGGAATTGGAAGAATATTTCCGTATTAAGAGAATTCCCAATGAATTTCGGATGGTAATAGTAAAACGCTGTTTGAAGAAAAATGCTCTTGAGTGGTTAAGGTTAACTTTGGCTTCACATGAAACATACAGTACTTTCAGAAATCTGTTTATAAATAGATTTTGGGGACCTGAGAGACAAAGAAGAATAAAAGTTGAGTTAGCAACGGGTAGATTTGAGTTTAAAAAAGGGATTTCTATGACTGAATATTTCTTAAAATTAGCAAACAAAAGTAAGTTGATCAATCCCGAAATTTCTGAGACAGAAATTGTCAACATGCTAATACGTCATTATCCACCACATATCAGAAATCATTTAATTGTGGCTAAGCCTATCGATTTCTCTGATATGATTGAATTATTATCCGAATTTGAAGCACATAACCTCATTAATGATACTACATCCTGTGATGGTAACTATAATAACGTCCATATTGAGCGAGGAAGAAATCGACAGGAATCACAACCTACAAATAATAGGAATAATAGGACGAGTTTAAATTGGGGCGGGGCACCCGTGAGAAATCAAAGATTTGAAGGAAGAGGTTATGATCCTAGACGAACTTATGAATCTGTAATTCCCGGAACAGGAAAGGGAGTTCAAAATAATGTGCAAAGGAATTATCATAACAATCAGTCGACGAGAATTGGAAGAAATGATCACATAAACCATGTAAGATTTTATCGAGGAAATAATCAGCGAATAAGTGACTTTAATAGGGGTAGAGGTACTAGTTTATTTAGTGCAAATCAAAGAGATTTTAGGGGTGTGAGATTTGAAAGAAGTAATCAAAATGAAAGAGTCGAAAATACACAAAGCACAGAGAATGATGTGAATATAAACGATAGCACCAACCTAACCAACAATGAAAGTAATAATCAGAGGGAGACGGAAAACTAAAAACCAAATCATTTTGTGCTCTGGAAAGTGGTTCGGTGAGGATGACACAGGGCGAATTGAAAGTTGAAGATAACGGAAATAAGCTCACTCTCTTGCAGAAAAATAAGGAATTAGTTAACCCACCTCAGATAATTATTTACCTATGGGATAAAGAATATACAGCCTTAATTGATACTGGAGCCAGTTCTACTGTGATAAGTGAGGAATTGTTTAAAAATCTGTTAGCTAACTATAAAGTGGAATATTTAAATGTGTGTAACGTTTACTGCAGTACTGCAATTGGGAAGAAAAAGGATAGGATTAAATATCAAGTATTAATTAAGGGGCGAATAGGTGAATGGAATTTCAATTTCATTGCGTTGGTAATTCCACATTTGGCAAGAGATGTAATTGTGGGTAATGATTTATTATATGAATGGCAAAGTGTATTGAATTTCGAAATGCATGAAATGAAGGTTAAGACAGAAAATGATTTATTAGTAATAAAATTATTGGAAGAAGATGGAAGAAAAGAAGAGAACAGGGATAATATAAATAATGAAAGGTTTTTTGTGGAAGATATACTTTTGCAAGAAAATGGTAATATTGAATACGATGAAAATGAAAATTGTGGGAAGAATTTAATTATTGATGGATTGCAAAATAATGTAACTGACCTTGAAAAGCATTGTTGCCAATTATATACAATACAAGATAAGAACGGCGGAAGCCAAGTGGAGGAAGAAATAGAATTCCAGAGAATATTACAAGTAAAGTTAGAAAACACATACAATTTAGACCAAGCGAGAAAAGAACAGTTGAAATTGTGTATATTAAAGAATAGAAAAGCCTTTAGTTCAAAACCTGGACTGTGTAACAAATACACACACACATTTAAAGTGAATGATACTGCTCCCTATACACATAAAAGCCGACCTTTACCCATAGCTATAAGACAAGCATTTCTAGAAGCAAGTGTGGATACAAGAGATTTGTAATCAACGGAGTACTTATTGTTAAAATAGTTAAATAATAAAACATGTATATTATTGTTAAATGTCAATATATTGTTGTATTTTAATTAATGTTCATTTATTGTTGTGTTTTATGTTTGTGTAATAATGTGAAATTGTTGTTAAATGTTCATTTATTATATTTTATCCAATGTAGGTATATTATTATATTTTATGTATGTTGTATTGATGTTGTGTAATATTGGTGTAAACGAAATTGTTAATTGGGGCTGTTCTTCGAAATATATGGAAACAGATTGTTAATTCCTTTATTTGGTTATTTTCCATATATTTCGAAGAGGGGCATTTGTAACAGTATTTTTGTTTAGTAATGTTCGAAGGAATAATAAATATATAAAAATGTATGTAGTTGTGTGATTGGCCGATGTAGTAGTGGTGTGACGTGGTATCACGTGGTGTGATGACGTGTCAGTGAATCGGCCAATCACAAAATAAAGCGGGAATTACTATGGGGACAGGAAAATCAATAATCTAGAAAAGTGTTAGAATCTTGTGTCTTGTTGGAGAACGAGGAAGTTGACTTAAGATGTTACGATGATTATAAAATCTCCAAGAAAATTATATATCATTTTGTCTTAATCTGTGAATCTATCATTGGGCGCTAGCCAGTATTACTTTTGATAGAAGAAAAAAAAAATGATTAAATTAACTATATTCGAGTAACTGCGCCGTTAGTGCTGTCTTATGGGAGAAACATGGCGACTAGCATAGAAAGAGCGATGGAAAATCATGATTCTGGAGTGAAAGAAAGTATTATACCGACCGCCATAATGATGAACGAAAACATTCCCGTTACAACACTCAACTATAAATGCAGCTGCTTACCAGCCGATGGATAAATCAGTCGTGACTGACCTTCGCCAAGAAGATCAAGACCATGCCACTTAAGAAGTTCAATGCATATGTGGACAAAAAGCCTGGACTTCAAAATGCCAGCAGACTAGAGCTTGTCAGCCCAGAAGAATCCATCAGTTATTTCTTTTGCTATTGTTCTAACATTCATATACTTTCATCTTCAATTTCATTTAACTTCTCTTGTCAATGGAAAAAAAAAATGTGTGACAAATGTAACATTAAAAATGTATACTTTCAACAGTTCTATAATAATTCTACCTGCTCAATAAACCACAGAATATGCATTTATAATTGTATTCTACAAGATAAATAGTAAATTACAAGTTTTAAATGATTAACTTACCTTTTGATGGCATAAAGTGGCATACAAATTTTACAATTTCTTTGACATGTTTTGATCATGTTTGAGAAATGAGGGTCATGTTTAATACATCAATGTTACCAAATTCAGATTATTGGAAATTTTAACTTTAAAATGATATTTCATGTGATACCATTAATGAAGGTTGAAAAAAGTGGGATGTGTTGTGAGATTATGAAATCAACCTTTATGAGAAGTAACTTTTTTATAATTAATTTCTTTCATGGAAGTGTTGAAAACCGTGTTGTAATAAATTACTCCCTTTAAATTTAAATTTAATTTTTTATAATTATTTACTTATTTGTGCTCTTCTTTTAATTGTTTTATTTCCTTAAGTAAACTGCAAAATTTCACCAAATTTTCTTTCCAGTGTGTCACTGTTTTCTAAGTATGGCAGGCAAATACAGGAGATTATAGGAGACAAACACACTTACCTGCCTTAAAGCAGACCATTACGATAAACGTGACCAGCATGCAATGGAGTGGCAGAAAGAGGGATATAAAACAAAAACTCACACAATGTTATAAGAATTAACCAAACAATATAAATTTTTCTTTTTGTGTATTTCTGAGAGAAACCAAAATGTTAAAAGAGCATTTGCCACAAGTAGTACATCCAAAGAGCATACAAATACTAGGCACCCAGGATGACAGTGGGCCAAGAATAATTTGTTTTGGTGCCTGTATTTTTCATTGATTTGCAAATTTCAATTATAAACTGACTTCAATGTATCTCCTGCTTACACAGCTCAGCAAGAAATGGTTAGGGATTATTTCACACGTTCCATTTTTGGCAACAGCTATTTTAGGAGATATTGTTAGAGCAAAATATTTTCTGTTTCTACACTTCAATGTGTTGCAAATAACTTTAATTGAAGAAGTAAATAAATAAGTATATGAATAAATAAGGGAAAAATAGGTAATCTGAATGAATATGACACTAAACAATGGTTTAATACAGCAAAGAAAGTCCCTGGGAAACAAGGTGCAGGAAGGAAATTACTGATTAAACACTGTTCCAATACCCTGCCTATAGTTGTTTATGACACTAGGACAGTTCAATTACAGTCCATTCAAAAACATAACCAACATCTGACACCTTCTATTTTTGTAAACAATGCCTTCTTGGTTTTGGTATAATCCAGTGAATTCTATTTGTGTACATCAAGTGATTCTGTATGTAATAGTGATATATAATGTACATAAGAAAGGAAAAACTATTCACAGTGTGATGTGGCAAATAATAGTGAATGTAAAAGTTTGTGATGACAAACTGCAAGTAAACAGGTGGCTATTCCTCTTGCTTGTGCTACAGAAATTGCAGTTCATTATACTGGAGTGTCTACTTCCTTAATCAAAACAATTAAAACAATTAGGTGTGTGAGAGACAAAGAAGCTGGCACCTCGTTATTTGGGCACAGTCAATATTGATGATTTTGATATGTATGTAATGAGAACTCTGCAGAAAAAAAAAAGCCAAGCTGTCAGAAGCTGTTGTTAGCATTACCACAAATAATTGACTTCCCTGTTGTGCCGAGACCCTCTGCAGACTGCTACATGTGATGAAATTTAACTGGAGGAAATGCAGGAGTAAGCATATGCTTATATAAATATAATTTGTAACAAAAACTTCATTTAACTTAAGAAAATGATGTTAATTCTTCTTTCTAATTGAAATCGATTTCACAAACTCTTGTCCGCATCTTCAGTCAAAAACTGCCAGTATTTCAAAATTCATTAAGCGATGTTTATTTTTTAAAATAAATATATTTTCCCAAACCATTAAATCTATCGGGACATTTAATTGTTTTAATAATTTAACTTCAGGATTTATATTATGGTTAAATGACCAAAAATGATCTGCTACAGCCGATTTTATTAGTTTGTTTATACTTAATGTTACAAAACTGTTCTTTCGTTCTGATTGTCCTACCAATGTAAACCTGATCACAATCTAAGCAATAAAATTGATAAATACCAGATTTTTTATTTGTAGGGATTTCATTTCATTTCATTTCATTTTTTTTTAAGAGAAATGTAGTAAATTTTTAATACTATATTTGTTTTGAGGAATCAAAGTTATGTCAAACTCTTTAAAAACATTTTGAAATCGTTTATTAAACCAAGGATGGTAAGTAAATTTTTTAAAGGTAGAAATACCATTAACAGTTTTTTGATGATTAAATTTTTCAATCTTCTTTTGTATAGTCTTTAGTAAAACCATTAATTAAAGCCGTATTAATAATATATTTATATTCTTTATTAAATTGCTCTTTATTCAGGGATATATTTATTAAATTTATAAATCAAACTATTAAAAACAGCAGATTTATGTGGAAAAGGGTTGTTAATGTTCCTAAGTTTGTTTCGTTTTCAGATTTTGGTAATACCGAAAAAACATAACAACATAGTAACTTCCTTAACAACAAATTTGTTTTCTACTGTGGTTTTCTTTGACTGAAAATGCAGACAAGAGTTCGTGAAATCGATTTCAATTAGAAAGAAGAATTAACATCACTTTCTTAAGTTAAGTGAAGTTTTTGTTACAAATTCTCATATTTGTATAATACTCATTGGTTCACTGTAGCTAGCTTCATTTTCTGCAGTTCAAAATGGCGGCTGTTCAAGTGAACTCGTGTAATGATGCCATAATTTTTTCGGAAAATTGTGTATCAGCGCTTAATTATCATCAGAAAGCAGTAATCAACGAAGAAAAGGAAAAAAAAATGGAGCAAATAAACAACAAGAACTTCCTGAGAAGCTAACTTTTCGCCAAGTATTATAAAAAAAAAAAAAAACGGCATGAGACTCGTGTGCTCAGGGGGATCGAGATAGAATAGTGTCACTACAAATGATAATTGAGGTGATGAAGAAAGTACTGAAATAAGCTAGAATGGAAACTGAAAAACTGAAACACGAAATAACCAATAAACCGGAATCGACGAAGAGTAACAAAAGTATAGTGAGCGAACGACCGGAAAACAGCTGGATTACAACTGTAACCAAACAAAACCGGCGAGCGACAAATAAGCAACAACCACCTGCGTCTTTCTGCAGCTACAACAAATTTGCAGTTTTAGATAGTGCAAGCCACGAGGACCCTTTTAACAAAAGTACCTCTGCAATAAGTCCTGTGGCCAGCAAGAAGAGAAGAGGTCGTCGAGTGCTTATACTGGCCGACAGTCACGGAAGAAATCTAGAGCAGCAAATGAACAGGGACTCAGATAGTAACAACATACAGGCCTGTGGTGTAGTAAAACCAGGTGCAAAAGCCAATGAAGTGATTAATAACATTAGTGAAAAGTGCCTAAGCTATACAAAAGCAGATAATGTTGTGATATTGGCGGGTAGTAACGATGTAGGGAGTGATGCAAATAATGTTGTGTGTAATCTTGAAAATGCTATAAAAGAACTCAAGCATACCAATGTAGTTATAGTGAAACTTCCTCAGAGACATGACTTAGGTCCGCATTCTTGGGTAAACCGACAAATAATTCAAGTGAACAATGTCATAACATATATGTGCAGAAAATATTCACATGTAAAACTAATTAACACTTTTAATGCCCGACGAGAACTCTTTACTAGACATGGCTTGCATTTCAACAAGCGTGGGGAAAAAAGTGTTGTGCATGAGTATATGTAGGGCCATCTTGGATTACTCTAGTCCAGTAAATAATGATGTAGATACATGTTTAACTGATTCAACAGTCTCTAACTATTCCATTGTATCTAACCCAAAAAACTAGGCACTTCTTCACCAGCAAAGTCTGGGCGTAAGTACTTTAAAACTATACAACAGAATGCACAAAGTCTGCCTAATAAAATTGAAGGGAAACTGGGGAACAAAATGTAGTAGGTACCTCAGAGGACTAGGGTCAATTGGACCACAGAGAGAAGTCAAATAATATGTTAATTAAAAGGCAAAATCCATTTGAATGTTGCAGTAAAAAGGTTAGTAAAGAAAATATCTTTTATCTTTTGCATCAAAACGTCCAGAGTTTAAATAATAAATTGATACAGTTAGAGGTATTATTGGATGGAGATTTTAAAGATGTTGATATATTGTGCTTTACTGAACATTGGATGTCATCATCACAGTTAGCAATAAGTAAAATCAATAACATCATATTAACAAATGTATATTGTAGGGAAAAGCTGGGGCATGGGGGGTCATGTATATATGCTAAATCACATTTGAAAACTAGAAATTATAACTAAATTTAATAGCTCAAAAGAAGACAAAGAATTTGAGATATCTATAATAGAAATCAGTAATCATAATATAGTTATTGTTTGTATTTATAGATCCCTGATAGTCATTTTGAAACATTTTTATCTAAGTTGGACACAATGCTTAACAGTTTAATACAGAAAACCAGAACTGTAATATGTGGTAACTGGAATATAAATATCATGTGCGAAACTGCTAAACTAACTAAGCTTAAGATTTGCTTGCTATTTATAACTTGATTAACACAGTAAACTCGACCACTAGATCAACCTTGTTATTGGACGTAATAATTATTAATGAAACAAAATTTGAACAGCAAGCTACTGTCATAGATCTAGATTTTTCTGATCACTGGGCACAAACACTACAAATTAAGACTCTAGTATCTAAAAGAATGGATAGACCCTTTACTATTTCTAAAAGAAACTTTAGTAAAAATAGTATTGTACTGTTTAATACTTTATTGGAAAAGGAAACATGGGATAATGTCTGATGAAATTGATGTTAACTTAAAATGTGAGAACTTCCTAAACACATTTCTGTATTGGTTTGATATAGCTTTTCCTTTAGAAAAGAAATGCTTTAAATCACAAAAAAAAGAAAGTGTGGATAACAAAGGGAATAATTACAACCAGCAATAGGTTACGGTTTTTGTCCAGGCTAGAAAAACATGGACAAGTAAATAATGAGACCAAAGAGTATATCAACAGGTACCAAAAGAGCTATAAAATCATTATAACTGAAGCCAAAAGAAGGGAAAATGAAATATTCATACTTAACTCTAACAATAAAACAAAGGCCCTTTGGACATTAGTTAACCAAGAAACTGGAAAATCTGCTCCAAAAATCAATATTAATGAATTAAATATCAATAATAATAATAATAATAATAATAATAATATCAAAAATCCAGAGGATATTGCAGAGTCTTTTAATGCTTATTTCACAGACATTGAAGAAAACTCAGTAGCTCAAAATATTAACCATATAGGGTGTCAGGAGAATGGTGACAACATAAAGCAATGCATCAATAAATTTTTATATTACCTGTTACGGAATTGGAATTAGAAGGTGTAGTCCAGGGTATGAAGGCCAAATATTCATCTGGAGTTGATGAAGTACCACATGTTATCATTAAAAAAGATATACATCCAATAGCTAAGCCACTAGTCAGTCTCTATAATGCATCATTGCAATCGGGTGTATTTCCAGATAAGTTAAAAGTATCAAAAATTAAGCCACTTCATAAAAAAGGGGTGAAGAATAAAAGAGAAAATTACAGACCAATATCAATCGTATCATCATTTTCTAAAATATTTGAAAAACTGGTTCATAATAGAATATCATTCATCTCAAAATACAATATTCATTCAGAGGCCCAAACGGATTTAGAAAAAACAGATCCACCATAACAGCCATGGACAGTTTAATAAATAAAATTCAAGAAGCTATTGATAAAAAATTAGCAGAAGTGGGTTTATTTTTAGACTTAATGAAAACATACAATGTTTTAGATCATGAAATACTACTCAGGAAATTAAATAAATATGGTTTTAGGGGTATTATGAATAATTGGGTTAAATCCTATTTAAGCGATAGAAAACAGTTTGTAGAACTTCAGTTTGAAAATAAAGGAAAATTAAATACACTTCAGTTCAAAGTGAGAGAAGTTAGGCGAGGAGCTCCACAAGGATCTGTCCTGGGCCCCTTGTTATTTTTGTTGCATAAAAATGATTTGCGAATTGCCATTAATTTCACAGATGTTATTTTATTTGCAGATGACACTAACATCCTAATAAAAGGAGACAATCAAGAAAGCGTACAGACCAAACTCAATGATACTCTATGTAAACTGTACACATGGTTTCAGACGAATGAACTAATTATAAATAAGGATAAGGCTATTGCTATTTCATTCCATACTTGCCAAAATAGAAATGTGGTCAAACCATTTATAGTATTTGATAAAACAGCCACTAGTTACAATAATGAAACAAAATTTTTGGGATTACATATAAATGAGAACATGACATGGACCACACATATTCAACATTTAATAAATAAACTTGAGTTCCATTTGTTATTTGCTTAAACATTTAAAAAGTTTAATAAATTTAGCAGCATTGATATATATATGGGATAGTGTTCTGGGGGGAAAAGGCAGATAGAGTCTTTAAACTTAAAAAAAGAGCGATAAGGATACTAAGTGGGGTGGATAACAGAACATCTTGCAGGCCATTATCCAAAAAACATCAAATATTACCTCTAGCATGTATGTATATTTTGGAATTAGTGATCCATGTAAAACAAAATAAACTACAAATACAAAATTACAAAAATACCGAAATTCACAAATACAATATACGTCAGAAAGATGACTTTCACATTTAAAGTTGTAGAACGAAAATCTTCAGGTCCAGTGCTATCAATAAAGGTATAAGATTATACAACAGACTACCAGAAAATATTAAACAAATGAAGAGCCTTATACATTTTAAAAAGGGAGTAAAACTCTTTACTGCAACATTCATTTTATTCTGTAAATGAGTTTTTAAATGTTAGTTTTAGTGACTGTAAGAAATGACAATAGCCATTAATGTAATTTTTATGCTATGACGTGTCTGATATCAGTGTATGATCGAAAGGACAAAATAAATTGAATTGTATAAGCTTCCTATGGAAAGGTTAAAATTTATACGTTTGCACTCAATATTTATGAAATATCAAGCAACTCTGAAGCGAGTAAAAGAACATTTTATTTGGGTTAATATTAATATTAATCTCACTTTTTGCAGGTGTTGGCAGAATATCTTCAGCATTTGTGCAAATCTAGATATAGGTAACAAATGTGTGTGTAGTGTTTAACGTCCGCTTTTACTACATACAACACCGCAGGCAATGACACTGATGATACATGAGATGAAGATGGTGCACTGGTGGAATGAGATGGCGGGGGAAACCGGAGATCACGGAGAAAACCTGCCCCAGTGCTGTGTTGTCCACCACCAATCTCACTTTGCGGTCGCCTGGGATCGAACCTGGGCCGCCTTGGTGAGAGCCAAGCGGTCTAACCACTGAGCCACGGTGTGGCCTAGATATAGGTAACAGACTTACAATTATAACTCTAGGCTTCCGTTCTGGATTTTTAATAAATGTAGGACAATTTATAAAGGTGGGTCTGCAGTGGAACATTGCTGTGGACAAATGAGCAGTTTAAATTATGAAAAGTGGGTCACAAATAAACTGTTAAATTGTTTGCCACAAATGATAAAGGTTGACAATCCACCATATCACAATGTACAGCTTGACAAACCTCCTTCCCAATATTAAATGAAGTCCAATAATGTTTCATGGCTAACGTAACATAACTCGCAGGCAACATAGTAATGAGAGAAGATGAATTGTATGAGCTGAACTGTTTAAATGAAAATAGGGAGAATACTTTTATGATAGATGAACTTTTGAAAGCACATGATCATTCCATTGCCAGATTGGTGCCTTACACGTGTGACTTATGTGCTATCGAATATTAATATGTAAATATTCAAGCTACTGACAGTGAAGCAATACAAATATTACAGTATAATATCTAGGTATAATAATGTGTGACAACTTCACTTATCTTTTTAAACAATTATAAATTCTTCCAAAGGACTAGTTTCACAATATATCTATTGCATCTTCAGCTTTATTTAACGTTTATTTTCCTGTGGTTTCCGCCTCTAGGTGATGGATAGTTTACTATCATACTGCCATCTACTGGAAGCTAAACAAATTTATGTACAGAACCAATCGGCAGTATTTCAAAATTCATCATACAATTTCTATTTTTCAAGATCAATATTTTCTCCCATACAATTAAATCTATTGGTCCATTTATTTGCTTTAATAATTTAACTTCTGGATTTATTTCATGTTACATGATCAGGAATGATCCTGTCACAGCTGATTTATCACTCTGTTTATATTTTATATTTCTAAAATTTTCCTTCGTTCTGGTTTCCAAATTACGTTTGGTCTTTCCAATGTAAACCTAGTCACAATCTGAACAGTTAAATTGATAAAAGCCAGATTTTTTACTATCTGAAATGCTATCCTCTTAGTAAAAAACTTAATAAATTTTCGATATTATATTTATTTACAGCTTCACATATGATCGTTTACATTTATTCAATAAACTCTCACAGAGTATAAAGAATATTGAGTCCAAACCAAAATTCAAAAAGGCTCTATTTAATTTCTTAATGAAAAGAAACTTTTGAAGTGTAGAGGATTTCCTCAATCATGAAATAGAGTAAACTCCACATTTGTGAACAATTACTTTTATATAGCATTTCTCTAGGGTCCTTATATATTTTGTTTTTATTTCCTTTTCTACTTTAGACTTTTGTTGGATCCTGTATCTGTTAAAGTTTTTAGTCGTATGTAACTTTTTATATTTATCTTTTTATCTTGAACTGACGTGTCCTATAACATATGTATTAGGTTCCAAAGGATGAAATAAATACAACTACGATAATACCAAATTTAGATGACATTTTTGCTATTGTTCCTGATAAACACATAAAAGACAATTTAAAACTTGTAAATTTACAAGAAAAAGTCATAAAGTTCATTGAAAAAAGCTATTTGTAGTTGGTTTTTAACACCCTGTCACTTACATTTTATAAAGAGTTTATACATAAAAAGATTGAAGCATTTAAATATCAAAAAGCTGTACATGAGCTATACCTTTGAAAAAAATGAAAGATGATTCTTGGGCTAGTAAAAATTATAAAAATTTTTAAAGAAATAAATCCAGAAGTTAAATTATTAAAGCAATCAAATGGACTGATCGATTTAATGTTTGGGAGAAAATATTTATCCTGAAAAATAGAGATAGTGTGATGACTTTTGAAATGCCTGCGATTAATTCTATACATAAGTTTGATTTGCTTCCTGTAGATGAAGGTGTGGTAGCAAAAACATCCATTACCTGGTGGCAGTAAACACGGGAAAAGAAAGATTAAACAAAACTGAGGATACAATAGGTATATTGGGAAACTAGTACTTTGGAAGAATTTATAATTTTTTAAATGGATAAGTGAAATTTATCACAAATTATTATATTTTATTATAATGCTACTGAGTATGCATTAGTATAAAGTAAAACATTAATCTTAGAAACTATTTGTAGTTGGTTTATTATTATTGTAGTTGGTTAATTTTGACGTCACTGTTACTAAATTCTTTCAAACACATATCAGTAAAACATTATTTGGAAACATAATGTATTGTAACTTAAAAAATAGGCAATGCAAGGAATCACAGCAGAAGATTTAGGTGGTCTTCTGCAGCCACATTGAGAAAACTCGAGAGGAGTGCTAATACAGTTATGGGATCGTGTCACACATGATTGATGCCATTATCATCAAGAACCTAAACAATGACAACAGCGACACCAGTGAATCTGAAGACTTTTCTCGTTCTTAACTTGTTCAACCCATTATCACATATTATTTTGTATGTGCACAATGGAAGTTCTGTACCACAATAGGGCGCATGTTTTTTTAATACTTTTACTCCCTGTGTAGCATGCATTCTCCAATGCACATATTCATTGTCCTTGTCAGACTGTTTTGAAACAAGATTAGCACATTTCTGTCAGGAAAACTTTTTCTCCATTGGCAAACAGTATTATATAGCCAGAAGTTCAAATTCAATATAAAGTTCTCAATTATTCCTTCTGTAACTTTAATTTTGCTTATGCTCCTATTTTCTGAAATGTATTTTTATTTAGATGAAATTTATGGAAACATAAATAATGCGAGAGCCCCTAGTGGTCTACTGGGAAAATATACGAGTCAAATGGAGAATTTAATGTCAGGACGGCACGTTGACCATGGCATTGTATTTTTCATGTTGACTCTATCCATCAAAAACCTTAGCTTATACACGGCTAGTGTGAAGAAATGATTAATTTCCATCAATTAACCAAAATAATAAGAGTTAAATGATGAAGCCTGGGACTCAAGTACTTACAATAGTAAGTCGCCACAAACAGTGTATCTCGGATGCAAGAGCCCCTAGTGGTCTACCGGGAAAATATACGAATCAAATGGAGAATTTAATGTCAGGACGGCACGTTGACCATGGTAGCTCAATGGGTTAGAGCGACTGGACAGAAACCAGGAGATCCATAGTTCAAATTCCAGCCATGGCATTGAATTTTTCATGTTGACTCTATCCATAGAGGAATAAGTTTACCTTCAATACTTGGGAAAGTCTTCACAGGAGCATTAACAAAAAGATTACAAAATTGGACAGAGAAAGAAGGAAAATTCTCACCATTTCAACTACCATTTAGAAAAGGTAAAAGAACAGCAGAAATTCTTATAATTAGAACATTAGTAGATAAATATCTCAGCATCAAAACAGGGAGATGATATTTATTGTTCCTAGACTTAGAAAAAGATTTTGATACAATTTCTAGGGATGCACTTCGGATTAAATTGAGGAAAGAACTTTATAAGAGTAATCTAAAGTATTTACAAAGAAAATGAATTTAGTATAAAATATGATCGGGGAATGATAACAGAAAATACCAAACAATGTAGGACTTAGACAAGGTTGCAAATTAAGTCCAGTGCTATTTAATTTATTTATTGATGATATTTTAGAAGTAATAAGTAAAAATGTTACGCATTTACCAATTTTAAATAACAGAGAGATACCAGGTCTGCTCTTTAAAGATGATTTAGTAACAGGTTCCATAACAAGTATAGGCTTAAAACAGTCCTTGGAAGCAATAGGCAAGTTTTGTAAAGAATGGGGTTTGAAGATAAATGAAACTAAATCTAAGATCATGGTGGTATAAAAAGGTTTCAAACTAAAAAGACGAAAAATGGTGGTGGGAAGGTTCAGAAATTGAGGTGATAAAGAATATTGATTACCTGGGAGTAAGATTATCTAGTAATGGTGAATGGACTGACCAGAAAAGGAAAGTACTGGCAGATGGAAAAATGGCTATAAGTGTTATTAGATAATGAATTAACAAAATACCAAATATGCAAGTAAAATGGTTAGAACGGCTCTTTGACTCAATATAAGACAGCAGAATGATATATGGAATAGAAATATGTGAGCCAGATGAAGGATGGAAAGCAATAAATGTTATAAATAGACTATTTTGTAGACTTGTTTTAGGCTAGATAGATAGTCAACGTGAAAAATTCAATGCGATGGCCGGGATTACAACCATGGGTCTCTTGGTTTCCGTCCAGTCGCTACTATGGTCAACCAATTGAGCTACTATGGTCAACGTGCCGTCCTGACATTAAATTCTCCATTTGACTCAGGATGTGTGCATATGGGGGGCTGAAAATCCCCATATGTCATGGAGCATGTTTGAGACTCACTGAAGATGAAGGTCTTCTGTGCCATTTCGAAAAAGAAAGTGTATGGGACATTTTTCTTTGTGGAATCAAGCTTCAATGGGATGGTTTACTTAGACACGCTGGAAACCTGGTTGATGCCTCAGCTGAATAAAGACAGTAATGATTACATTTTTCAGCAAGATGGATGTCATTACAAAGATGTGCAAGCCTACCTGAATCAACATTTACTGCACAGATGGATTGGACGAACTGGACAAGAAGACAATGTATTCATGAAATGGTCACCACGATTACCGGATTTAACTCCGTGTGACTTTTTCCTGTGGGGCTTTGTGAAGGACAATGTTTATTTGCCTCCACTCCCTGCTAACCTTCAGGTACTTTGCCACTAGATTAAGCTGCCATGGCTATGGTCAGCTGTGACATGCTGGAGTATGTCTGGGGAGAGATGGATTACTGCATTGATATCTACCATATTAACAAGGATGGACACATTGAGCACTTGTAAGGTATGTAACAAAGCTTGTAGAGTTCCTCTTCATTTTCGTGCAAACATTTTCATCATCCGGTGGGTAGTTTAGTAGTTATGAATTTTTAAAATGTTTCATGGACTTATGAATAACCCTGTATAATACAAAAGAGAAACCCACAGACAAAAAGTCAGGTATGTACCGGATAAATTGGCAAAACTAAAAGGAATTTGAACATTAGGCTTAAAGAGCATTTTAGGAACATCAAGAAAAAAGAATTAGACAAATTAGCAGTAGCGTACTTTATTTGGAATGATAATCACCACATAGAACAAGAAATCCATTTATTAAAAAGTTTTCAGGGTCCAAATGCATTAACCACATAGAAAAAGACATTCATAAAGAAATATAAAGGAAAACTGTTCAATTTCGACACCACCTTTGACGAGAACCTGAACTTCAAGTTTATCAAGATACCAAAAGAGGTGCTCCTATCGCCTCCAAGGAGTTCACCAAATCAAAATTCAACAGTCGACATTAGCTGAGGATGTTAGGAAGGCCCTAATGAAATGCATTCTAGGTAAACACTAGCAATATATGGAGCATCAAGTACTAGTTCGACTAAAAATTATATTAATCTTGTGCTTCATTTGATATAGTCCTTACTAATAATAACATTCCATGTTGTTTGCCTAATTATGGAACATGTATAGATAAAATGATCCAGTGCCTATGGCTTAATTTATATGCAAGTATTTAACTCAAATGGTTAGAAACGCTCTTTATGCAACATACGAGGGCTATCCAGAAAGTAGATTACGTTTTCGTCTGTTTCCGCTAGGGGCGGGGCTAGCGCGGCCATCTTGGGGTCAGAGCGTTGTGCAGCTCAGTCGGCATCTAGCCGTGCTAGTGAGAGGTTCGTGCTGTGCTCCGTTCAGATACTGTGACGGTTTGAAATGTCTGCGTTAATTGAAAATACCACGAGCTGCGAGCAGTAATAAGGTTTCTGACTGCAAAAAACTGTAAACCGATAGAAATCTATCGGCAGCTTTGTGAAGTGTATGGGGACAACATTATCACTGAAGGTGGAGTGCGTCAGTGGGTCATCAGATTTAAAAATGGCCGAACCAATGTTCACGACGAAGATCGAAGTGGGAGACCCAGCATAGTGACTGCCGAACTTGTCGAAAAAGTCGATGCTAAAGTCCGTGAAAATCGAAGGTTCACAATAATGGAACTTTCTTTGAGTTTTCCACAAATTTCACGAAGTTTGTTGACGACGCACAGCTGCAAGAAGAGGTAACGAAGTGGTTGAAGGCGCAGGCGGCCGAATTTTTCGACGAAGGAATTTCCAAGCTCGTACATCGCTACGATAAATACCTTAATTTGAATGGTGACTATGTCGAAAAGTAGTATTTGAGTGTGGCTTTCATCTGTATATAATAAAATTTGTTTCCTATACTTTGTTTACTTTTTATTCCAAAACGTAATCTACTTTCTGGATAGCCCTCGTATATATATATGCCAAGCATTCATAAATGATACACTAACCACCGCTTATTACAACTGAGAAGATTACCATTCAATCAACATTCAAGTGTATTTTAGTGCAGTAAAATTTGGATAGATTTTTTTTTTTTTTTTTTTTTTTTTTTTTACAAATTTTACATGTAAATGAAAATAACTTTATTGTTCTTTCCCTAAAGAAGTGACGTCCAAGATTAGAACTCGCATTTTCTTATTTTGTTTACGTGAGTGTTTACACACATAAAAGTAAACAAAACGAAATGCCAGCCTACAAACAAACAGAGTCAGAATGAAGTAATAAATCTCTCCAATGAAACTTTCACACACGTGGAAATAGTGTTCTTAAACAAAGGGTTAAAAACTTGTGTAGATTTCTCCGACAACATAGAAGATTATATAGTTGACATTGAAGTCGCTACCGAGGGTCTAAATACTGGGCAGAAATCAGCAATTAGAAGCAAATGTGGGAAGATCTTAGAAAAAATAGAAAGGGAAAGCAGTAAACCCAAACCATACTTTAAAGTACTTAAATCTCTAAATAAAAACAATGTTTATACGAAAGCACACAAAGGAAATAAAACAGTCATCATGGACAAACAGGACTACCTTTCTAGAATGACAGATTTATTGGCAAGTGATGAAAATAAAGTCTGAAGTCTGGAAATAAAGTCTGACCCTTTAAATAAGTGTGTAAAACAGTTAAATGAAACAATCAATGATAAAATTATCATAACAAAAGAAATAAAACAAAGTTTGAAACCGGACAATCCTACAGTAGCTAACATGAATGCATTACCCAAAATTCATAACACAGGAAATAAGATGCGCCTCATCATTAACATAAACACACCCTACTACAAACTGTCCAAATGGCTAAATAAAAAATTTAAGGAGCTACCAAAATTTGAAAGCCACAGTATTAAAAATTCGTTGGAATTCATCAACAAAACTAAAAACCTAGAATTTTCTCCCATCTTTTGATGTAATCTCTTAGTTCCCATGTGTGCCAAGAGACAAACTCATGGAGTACATGCAAATATGGATTCAGTCCCTACAGTTAGACCAAAATATCATAGAGGAATACCTTCACTTAACAAATATTTGCATTGAACAGTTCTTTTTTACATTCGATAAAAAAAATTTTCGAACAAAAATCAGGACTACCTATGGGCAACCCATTGTCCCCATTTTTGGCAGACCTCTTCATGAGCTTTTTGGAAACCCATATCACAAAGGCATTTCCACTAATTGTCAAACATTGGTACAAATATGTGGATGACATATGGGCAATAGTAAATGAGGAACAAGTGGATGATGTGTTAAAACTACTTAATTTACAAAATCCTGCAATAAAATTTCCCATAGAAAAAGAGACAAACAATGAAATCCCTTTCTTAGATTTGAAACTAATCAAAAAACATACAAAACTAGATTTTGGCATACAAAGAAGGAAACACACACACAGAAAATGTTATAAAATTAGATAGATATAACCCAAGACAACACAAGCATGCTGTTATCCACATTAACTTACAGGCTGGTTAATGTACCTTTAACCAAGATGGAATATCAAAGTATAAACTTGGAAGAAGCGTAGGGACAGTGAAGCACAAATTAATACAAAAGTGAATCGAGACTAGTGCCACTAGTCGAGTATCAGCTGATGATAGGAGCGAGAGCTCTTGAAACATGTCCTGTGAATAAACAGTGTGAGTGAAGCAATGTGTCAATATCTTCTCGATTCACTTTTGTATTAAGATGGAATATATCAAAGAGTACAATAATGTAATTCACATAGCAGAATACAATGGATTCAGTGCTGAATTGGTCAAAAAGAAAATTTATACATTCAAAAGACAACAAAGATGCAAACAAATAACTACCCTTTCTCCAATCAGCAATGAAACTTTATACAGAAAATTTACATATAATCCCAGAGCTACACCCCTTTTCCAAAAAGTCTTCAAAGAGCACAACATTACTTTGGTCCCACAGAACAAATTCAATGTACAACACCTTTAGAAATCACATAATACAAAGGAAATACCTACAGACAAAAATCAGGTGTGTACCGGATAAACTGCAAAGGATGTGACAACTTTTACATTGGAAAAACTGAAAGGAATTTGAACATTAGGCTTAAAGAGCATTTTAGGAACATCAGGAACAAAGAAATAGATAAATTGGCGGTAGCGTGCCATTTTTGGAAGGAGAATCACAATATAGAATGAGAAATCCACTTATTAAAAAGTGTCCAAGGTCCAGCTGCATTAACCACATGGGAAAAAATTGCCATAAAGAAATATGAAAGAAAATTGTTCAATTTCAACACTAACTTTGAAGAGAACTCAAACTTCAAGTTCAAGATACCGACAGAGACCCTCCCTATCACCTCCAAGGAGTTCACCAAACCAACATCCATTAGTCGATAACAGCTGATGATGTTAGGAAGGTCCTAATGAAACGCATTCTACGTAAATACTAGCAATAAGTGAAGCATTGAGTAATAGTTTGACTCAAAATTATATCAATTTTGTGCTTCATTGTATCATAGTCCTTACACATTGGAAAATAGCTGGTTAAGTTACATGGATAAATAATTTCCATTTTTCATTTAATGTGAAAGCATTTATAAGGTAACAGTAAAACTGTTATATCTCACCCTTTGATAAATGGATGGCCCTGGACTTCGCGATGCACTGTTCATATTTGTAGACCGTTGCATTGTTCGATCCTCATATCGGGTGCCACCTTGACTTGCCATTGGACGATTTAGTGTACTGTTGGCATTGTTTGGAGAATTTGGTCCAGCATTTCGTGCAGCAACAGTTTTGGTGACAAAATCTTGTTCCTTCCAGCCATGCTTTTTGTACACTTCTCTCAGTTCTTGGTGTTGCCACATAGTAAATAAAACCTGCCCTGCAAATTTTAATACTCGTGGTGTGTACTTCTGTCTCTGACGAGTTATGTTCATCAACCGTTCCACTCCACCAGCTTCCAGTAACGACCTAGAACATGGAAACAACAAATGTTAAAACAGCATAAAGAATTGGATGCATGCATACATAAACACATCACTTATTTAGGAAGCTTTGAATGTTGGATTAATCTGAACTGAATAATTCTCCCCCTATCAGATCCAGTTTGTCAATCATACCCAACAAAGATAGAGACATAAAATACAAGCCAGGAAGGCTTACTTCAATATAAACCTATTTTTATGGCATTGATGAGCCCAAAATACCCTATCCTTACAATAGTACAGTATGCAGTTCATATATACTTAATCCACAATAATCCTGAACTAATTTAAATGTCAGATTTACATTAAAAGGTGTATTTATTAAAATATTTTTGTGGCTTCATTGAACTGATTACAGGATTGAAATAAATGACACAGGCCATGCTGTATAGATCAGCTGATTGATATTTACTTCCTAATTCTAACAAAGGGAATGCTAGCATTTTTTTTTTTTTTTTACTCTAAAGTAGTCTAGGCTCCCTGTTACGTTGCCACAAAAAATGTGAAATTTTCACTTGTCAGTAAAGATGAAGAAAGGTAACTGAAGTAAAAATAACATAAGTAAGCCAAAGTTAAAAAATATCAAGTGAAAAATAAGCCAATTTTGCAACTACACTCATTTCAGAAATCCTTAATGTAGAAGATAGATGGATCAAAACCATTATTTGTGACTTTAGATCAAAATGTATTTTTAACTTCAAAATAATCCATAAGGATTTTTTCAAGCGATAGGTGTAACAAATAATTTAGAACTTTTGCAGTCCAATGCATCAAACAACTTCTGTAGCAAAAAGAATGGTTCACATTATAGGCATTAGTACAAATAAACTACCTCACCCTCCCAAAGAATGCACATGCATAAGCAGAACTAAGTACAAATATTGTCAGCCACCTCATGCTTGTTGGGTTCCATGGCCATTTAGTTCTAATTGTAGCCCAAATTACTATTTCTTCATTATCTCTCCCTCAATTTTTTATCCTTCCTAAGCCTTTTTCTTTTACTCTCTCCACATCTTTCCCATTCTTCAATTTCTTTTTTCATGTTTTACTGTAAACATCTTTAGCCTTTGGAAGGGTAGAGTCAGACTGAAAAATTCAATGACATAGTGTGAAGGGTCAATTAATTTGTATTAATTGATCTTTAGTGTTACTATGAGTACTGTTTTAATCTCCCATTTTTTCTCCAGTTTTCTCTTTGCATTCAGCCAAGTAATGCTCCACACTCATTTCTTCTCACATAGTAAATTCCTTGTTAATCCCCCTCTCTTGAGCCCCAGTCCTTAACCGGCTACAACCTGTCTTCCCTACCTATCACATATTTACATCATTTTCTCTTTCCCAATTTTTCTTCATTTTTAAATATGTAACTAATGATCTCTTTTTGAACAGTTATAAATAAAAACTTTGTTAACAGTAAAGCTAATTTCATGTATAAATACTAAATTTTAGTCTTTATACATAATGATCTCTTGCCAAACAAATTACCCTACACCTCTTGTTATCCATATCCTCTTTTCTGTTTTTAACCATTAACCAAAATCCTTCCACATTTCGTTCTCCTTCTGGCCATATATCTCCAATCTTATTTTCTGCGGTCCCTCCCCAATTCTGCCCATCAACTATTCTTATACACAGACACCCAAAAACATAGGAACCAGCTGCAAGTGTTCTGCCTGTCAGTGCACTTGGTGCTCGTTGCCATCTGCTGCTATCACAAAAAGGCGCAGATGAAACATGCAACATTTTAAGAACAACTTTTAAAGGCTTTACTTACCCATGTTATTAGGAGATGCTCATTAGGAAACTATCCATCACTTGCCGTAATTCACATTGTGTTAGTGGAGAAAGCGTTAAAAGCCCAATTATTTTCAAGTCAACAGTAGAAGCCTACACATTCCTGTGATTTCTATCTCTGGGGTTACTTAAAGCATAAAGCATACAAGACAAACCCACACACCCTGGAAGGATTAAAACAAAATATCTGTCAGGAAACTGCCAGCATTTCTCAACGTGAACTGTAGCGAGTGATGAATAATTTCTTAAACAGGTGTTAAACATGAATGAACAATGGCAGTGGCCAGTTTCAGCATCTCCTTTAATAATGTGGGTCAGTAAAGTCTTTAAAAGTACTTCTTAAAATGTTGCATGTTTCATCTGCATCTTTAAAAGTAGTTTTAAATATATTGCATGGTTTCATCCATGCCTTTCTATGTTAGCAGAAGATGGCAACAAGGTTGCAGACATGCAAAACACAGCACAGCCAGTTCCTATGTTTTTGGGTATCTCGGTAGTAGGAGAAATAATCATTGAGGAGCACTGAAGGCAATATTTTAATGTATCTATTAATGTAAACAGAATTAGAAAATTCATAAAGTAACATTGGAATATAACTGGTGATGGAAAAACTAAATAAATAATTGAATACATTTCTTGTAATGAAAACACTCTTTCCCCTCCTAAGTTATATTATTGATACTCTCCATGGTAAAATGTACAGGTAATCTATTTCTTAAAAATTGACATGGGACTGTCACTTTTAAGCACACTTAAAAACCATTGAATGTAACCCATTATTTTGGAATAGTAAGCCAGAACCTAACCAACCTTAGACTGATGATAGTACACAGCTAAGGATTAAAAGTGCACCTGTTTGTTTACTTACAGCTTGTTATAATACCTGTTTTTGAGATTTAGTTACTCTTATATTAAAAATCTCAGTTTGTATGCAGTTAACAACAGAACCAGCAGAAACATGTGTTGGCAAAGAGGTTAAGGATTTTCTTTCTCCTATTTGAATACTTTATTTTTTAAAAAGAAAATTTAATTAGCTGGTTATTGAGATATTATGGTCAGGAGAGTGAAATGCAAATTTAACTTAAGAGCAAATAAACTACTGAATTCTACAATGCATAGCTTCTAATTTACGAAAACATAACGCCTACTACATTTACATATAAACTACAATACTGTAACTTTAGCAACACTGCTGAGTTGACAATGAGCAATTCTGTTTATAAACAAAAATTGGGTATAGGTAAAGAGTAATCCATAATTTTCACTTTCCTGCTGTAGGCTTCCTTCAGCAGGAGGGTAATTTCAGAGCAACTGAGGAACCACAAATAGGTACTAATTGAATAGCATAAGAAGAAAGAGGGCGGGGAAGTGTTTCTACATCTGCCTACCAGCCTGTCTTCCTGCATATCAGCATAATAATCCTTAAAGGTTGTTTGCAAGATACACTGCTGCTTGCTTCTATGACTTACTAATGTAACCTCACAATATAAATTACAATGGTACTTGTCCCTAAACACTACTACCAATATCAACATCACCATCACTACTCCTCTGGTCATTTGCTGTACATCATAATTCAAAAGAAGTATATTTTGATTAATACCTTTTAGTTCTAATTTAATTACAATACACTGTATGTTTCCAAAGCTGAAGAACTTAGGCATGCTGCTTGGTTTATAAATACAAATATTCCTACATAACTATAGGGATTCTTAAGACATTTTACCACATTATCTGTATCTGTATTTAAGTATAAAAGATAATCACTATTGAAAATTAATGCAATTTCAACATACAGGAGAGTAGTATCTCTTACCTAACAAAGTAACTTACCGTGAAAACTCTGCGTTCTTCTTAATTACTTCGTTTAATGTAGCAAGAACAGCTGCTATCGTATCGTCAGAAGTTCCTTGATCATGCTGTGGATTTCCTGATGGCAACTTTTGAACAAGATCCCTCATGGCATATTTACCTGAAATGATGGAGAATTCGGCAAAGTTCAAAACTGATTAAAGCATTTAACTGGTTTTTGAAGGAATTTAGTAGCAGTGACGTCCAAATTAATTAATAAAATTCAATATTTGGTTTTTCATACATCACTTTATAATTTTGTGAGCAGATGCTTCCCCTTTTAACCTGGATGTGGACCTTTAAGGCCAAAAATGGAAGCAACTGCTCCTAAAACTATTACCTCAAAAATTAAAAACTAGGTGACGTGAAAAAACTGACTGCCAAACATTAACTAACTACAGCAGTTACATATGAACTGAGTTTTGTGAATTTTATCAGAAATAATCAATTTCTAATTCATATGGAAATAATATTGGTTTTAATATTTTACAGGTTTTTCTAGGTTCCCTCCTAAAACAATCACCACAAACCACCAGTGAATTTGCAATATAAACATTCACAAAGACATGCTGAAACAAACTTGGAACATTGGAGATTTATTGGGGTCATAATTTATTAAGTCTTTTAATATGAAATTAATGTCACTTTTAACAACACTTTTATTCATGACTATTTCAATAGAAACACTGGAAGTTTGGATAATAGGGAATGAAGTGCATATGGAAAAAGGAGGTTACATTCAAGTTGGCAACACATCAGCTGGTTTGCAAGTGTTTTATTTCACTCTGGTAAATTAAGCAATTTTCCAAAATGTTTAGCAGATTTTAGAAAATTACGTTGTTCTGCATTTCAAAACTTGTTTTTCTTTTTTTTAAAATATAATTTGAAAGGTGATCCCATAACACATTTTTTTTTGTGCTGAATTAAAAAATGATCTCCACTTTCCCCCATCACATCAGGTTTTCAAACTTTGGAAAAAAAAAAAAAAAAAAAAAAAAAAAAAAAAAAAAAAAAAAAAAAAAAAAAAAAACCAGCAGTAATGAAATTAAAGCTTTCTGAAATGTAATAAAAATGACTTTCAAAAAGAATTTTGTATGAAAAACTAGGCCATAATTATAATTTGTTATATGCCACTAATTCATTATTAATTAGTAATTATAATTACATTTATAACTTTACTTAAATATAGCACTTTAAAATTTCTCCTTTTTGACCTTCTTGCATGTTGTTCAGGGCAATCCCTTTTTAACATCCAACACTAGTCTGCCATCATGAGAATACTCCACTTCCATTGATACCTTATTTCCAAACTTTTTATATCTTGCTCACCCTGTTCCTCACTAAAATCTCCTAAATTATCGGCGAAATAATTTAGATGCGAATGAAGAAAATGTGCTTTGTCACTCATGTTTCAACCAATCTGTTTGAAACTTTGTAACATAACTTTCACTATGTTAACATAATTTGGGTCTTTTTTATTTCCAGGAAAATTAAAAACATTTCTGAAAACATTCTAGGCATCCTTCACCTCTCTGCTCATAATATTCTTGAACTGACCGTCCATCAGTTTTCAAATTTGTAGGCCAATGAATACCAGCTTTAATTTTTTCATTGGATAATGAAGGAAATGTAACACAAAGGTATTGAAAGCACTCACTATCTTTATCTAGAGTTTTCACAAATTGTTTTGTTAAACCTAATTTTTCAACAATACTTTTGAGGGATCAATAAAAGGTTCACTTTTTATATTTCTTTTTGCCCATTGTTAAATTAGTCCTACTTGGTCACTGTTCCCTTTCCTGGTGTTCTGACCTAGCAATGCCACACAAGAAATGTCATTCACATAAGAAACAAGAATATTTTGTGAAACCAGCCTGCTGGCCAAGTACTAACCCAACAATCTTGAAATCTCCACAGTTTTTATAACAAAAAGTTAACATTTTCATATGTCTCCTTTAAAACAAAAGAGTGGGCTACAGGAATGCACGGTTGAATGTTTCCATTATAAAGCAAAACAACTTTAAGACTTTGTGAGAAGAACCGATGAAGAACCTCCAATCTTAGGAATTATTAATTTTAAGAGGAAGACACATTTTTGCACATCCCCTAGGGAGGATATGTGCAATGTTGTTTTAAGCTTAATTTTTAAAAACTAAATAAATGTGTAACCCCCCCATCAGCCTAAGTTCCTTAACCTGGTTCAGGAAGAGGGGAGTGGGCATCATTTTCCATTTGGTATTATCTTGAATTCTGAGAAATACATTATTCTTGCTGCACAGTATATTCAGTGCCTCCTCAGCACATTCTGAGGTTAGCAGGTCCATTTTCATTGAACTGCTACATATATAAAAAGTTAAGAGTAATATAATTTTAAAATGTAGTTCTTTAATTTTAATTTTATAATGTATGTAACACACATGCAATTAAGAGGTGTTTTTCATGAATTACCAATAAGTTCCTTATTCCGCTGATCAATAGCTAAGTTTCGTAAAGCAGTAGCTACAGCACAAACAACTCGGTCTACCTCCATCCTTAACAGTTCAACAAGAATAGGAAGACCCTTTTCTTTGCGCACTGCAGCTCTGATTTCAATGCTTGGTTGCCAATAACAAGCTGCCAGATTCTGAAGCGCTCCTGCTGCAGCCTCCAGTGTCTCAGGGTTTGAACAACTTTGCAGCAATGAGAGGTATGACTGAACGACCTGTAATATTAAACCACTCCAGTAAATT
Source organism: Mantis religiosa (assembly GCA_030765055.1). Lineage (NCBI taxonomy): Eukaryota > Metazoa > Arthropoda > Insecta > Mantodea > Mantidae > Mantis > Mantis religiosa. Next base: position 27,859,007 of record CM060950.1, on the reverse strand, counting down.
GAAACATATACACATATAAAATTTATACATGTAAAATATGAACAGTCAAATTCTATTTTCAACTATTATTTTGTTAATTGTCTTACTAACATGTGGTATGCTCTTGGAATGCATATGAAGATTTATACATATTTTCAGCGTCAATCAGCAAATTAAAATTCCTATATTACAATATTAAATGCTAACAATATAGAAACCATGAATCATAGTCAAATGTCACATCCTTTTACAGCATTCATAATAATGGAACCATATTTCAATAGTATTTGATAATAGTAATATAAATATCCTCTCAAACCTTAAATAACAATAAAAGTCTATATATAGGGTAGTTAAATTGTAATCGATCCCACTCATGGCTTCCTTCTACTGAACGAGATGGCCGGCATTCACCGGGGAACTTCACCGGCAGAGGCGGACTAGAATCCTTACTTATAACACATGCTGGAAATGTGACCTTCTGTTGTCAAACGGCAGCATATCTCATGTAAATATTCTCACTCACTCTCTGAAGCTCACAGCAGGTATATTTGTGATTTCTTGCACAATGCACCATTCTCTTTCCATTTAAAGATTTAAGCAATATATAAGCATAACTTTGAATATCCAGCTTTTATCCTAAGCTTCCCATAAAAGAAATATTTAATCTGAAACTATCAATAAAATACATGCCAATAGTAACATGCGAACAATTGCACAGCATAGCATTAATGCAGCACATTCTTCTCACATGAGCGGCTGCACACTGTACTTGTTTTTATAGCAAACTGTGAGAAAAGCAGTACTCTTGCATTGCAAAGAACTTTCATTTGCGCCGCCGCTGCCGCCACCGCCGCCACCACCCCCACCCGAACCACCGCCACCACCATCCCCACCTGAACCACCACCACCTGCTGCTGCTGCTACAGCACTACTGCCGAAGCACACAGTTAAAAACTCTGCTGGAACTTGGTAACTTAAATTCCAAGAAAAAGCATGCTTTATGAAGCATACAAGTAACATACATACATACATACACATAAACATTACACTCATAGCATTACCAAACTGTAAAAGTTTCTGGAAACATAATGGTTTAGTGGGATGCTAGATTATAGTTCAATTTTAGTTTTTCTTTCTATCTCCCCCCTCCCCCCCCCAATTCTGAGTACTTATCACTGCCATGAGAAAACACCTCATAGGAAAGAGGTATAGGTGTAAAATTTCTTTTAAAAATATAGTAAAGTCAAAAAACACATACAAAAACATGTCTTATGGTTTCCTAAAATGAGGCTGGCTCTTAACTCATAACACACCTCTAATATGTCATAAAAATATACAATTAATACCTCTGGTTGCCACAGAAGTTCCATGCCCTTAACAGGCTCTGTTCTCTGAGTTGAGCTGCGACTAGTACTTGCAGTTTCTTTTTGTTGAAGAGGTTGTGCTTCCTTTTTCTTTTTACTAGCACCAAAGCATCCTAGGTTATCTCCTAAGAATAGTCAGAAAAAAAAAAAAACCATTTTAATACTTCAAATTTTACTCTGTGTTTAAATTAAGCTACATAATTTGTGACAATGCATACCACAGATTAACTATATGTATGTTTTACAAGAACAAATGGTACTCTAAGTCACGTTATCCTTAGCATGAAACTAAAATGTACAGTCATTCCAGTAATGTAAACTTTTAATATTTATATAAATTGGCCAATGTCAATAGATTAAACTTCTTTTGAAATTTTTAGATATTGACAATATTTTATGATTAGATGAAATTAAATTTTTCTGGCAAGGCAGGTATCAAAACACTTATGACAAAACTGACTTCAAAATTATGGTTATAAGTACTACTACATAACTGCATGAAAGAAGCATGTAATGCTGATTATTATAAACCTAGGTGTTAATTTCAGTATATATTTCTTCTTTTACATATTTACAAAAGAACACACAAAAATGGTGTTCAGGTATTGAGGGTAAAATGTTTAACTTGGAACACATATGCACAAAGAAGTTTTCATAAATCTTTGATCAGGTAGTTGATGATGAAGTGGAGAAAAAAAAATCTCGCACATAATGAATGATTTAATCTCTTTAATGGCAAAAATTCAAGTGAAACTTTAAAACTTGTAACTCCCACATTATATTTGCAGATAGGCATCCGCCAGTCTTGTAACTACAGGGAAGTGTTTGATTTTGTATCTGAACATAATTATCCCTGCCTTGTTTTTCATAATGGCTGTATAACATGCGTCTTTTATGTTCAATAGCCAATTTTGTATGTTACTAAGTCATGCATTTCTTTGACATGTCCAATGTTCATAAGTCTTTGTGATTACTAATTAACTCACTGAATGACAAATAAATAAATAAATAAATAAAACAAATCATGTATCATCTTTAAACTTAACATAAAATTTACAAATTTTTTTACCCCTTCTTGGAGTTTGTTTCCTCCCATTATATTTAAACTTCTGTTGTGTATGTAATATGCAAGTTTAAGACATCCTTATTTGTTTTTACATCTCTACTTTTTTCTGTATTTTTCTGCTTTTCTTCACATTTCTTTAACCATTTTAATGATACTTTTCCTAAATAGTTTCCTGCTTTTCTGATCTTGCATTAAAATTCTTTGTAACTTTTAGCTCTAATGGAAGATCTTTCCATTTTGCAAACACTAAATCCTCTTTCCCTTTTTCCATATCACAGTATTCCAGTACATAATGCCAATTACAACACATCCTACCACATTTAGTGCATCTATCCATCCTTTTTCCTCCTTCTTAGGCCATTTAAATTCACTACACCTGTCCTTGTTCATGCATACCTCATTCTGGCCTCTTTGTTGAATACTACTTTTTTTTTTTTTCGAACTCGAGACCTCTTGAACGTGAGGCAGACACGCTACCATCTATCCTACCGAGGCAGGCGGTGAATACTTAGATGCATTATTCTCTTCCCCATTTCAATTTTAAGTATCTATAATCTATGAATAGGTACAATAAGAGTGAAAAATTCAATGCCATAGCCAGTATTTGAACCATAGATCTCCTGGTTTCAGTTTGATTGCTCTTAACCATTGAGCTACCATAGCAACTAGCAGATCCATAGTTCAAATCCTAACTATGGCATTGAACGTTTCAGTCCGACTCTACGTATGCAAACCCTGCTCTACACACCTATAGTCTGGAAGAACAACTTCCATCAATTAATCTATAATCTATTACTAAACTGTTTTCTTTGTAAATGCTTACAAATCCTTGCTTTTCAATATCCTCTGATCTTGTTTTAATTTATTTCCAAAAACTCTTTAATTTTGTTCTTTTTTGCCCATGTTTCCCCCATTTGTATTTCTTCCAATGTTATCTGTATCTTGCCCATCCATTTTCTTTTCTTTCTATTGCCTACTGTACAACCATTTACTTTTTCAGTGATAAGTTTCCTCTAACAGATTTATTCTAAACCAGTATCTGACTGCTCTTTCTGCTATTTTATCTTCTACCACTCCCTCTACTTCTGCTTGCCCAACTCCATGTGATGAACTTCTTGGTAAATCTATGGTTATTTTGCAATGTTCCCAGGTATTGCATCATTTTGGCAGCCTTTTTCCAGCTCCTGTACCTCCGTGTTGTAAAAAATACTTGCTTCTATCACTGTGCACCTGTACATAAGTGTGGTGAGATATTTTGGGTATTTAGGGCTGGATTCACTGTCAAAATTTAAGCGTGAACTGTTTTGCTTACTACAGGTTAATGCTTAAAAACCTTTGCTATTCATACATAAAAGGGCATGTAATCTGTGAACTTGAACCAATGTAAAAAGCACGGCAATATGCACAGATTTGTGACATTTCTATTTTTGCCATTGGTCATTTGGCAACAAAAACATGACTACTGCTTTTTCATACATGTTTCCATTTTATTTGGTTGCTAGTGCAAGAACAGCACATGTAGGACCTCTAAGATTTTCGTATAGTTTGTGCTTTTGCTTTTTTGAGAGAAATGTCTAAGCGAGCAATACTGGTAAAGCTTGTAGCTCTGGACAAAGAAAAATTTATGAGTAGATGATTTTAATTTATTATGACTAGAAACTATGTAGAGTACAGTAGTTTCACAATAATGTATGATAAATGGCTCAACTTTCAAAATGAAATGTGTAGTGTTTAACGCCCGCTTTTACTACATACGGCACCGCAGGCGATGACACTGATGATACATGAGATAAAGATGGAGCACCGGTGGAATGAGATGGCGGGGGAAACCGGAGGTCCCGGAGAAAACCCACCCCAGCGCCGTGTTGTCCACCACAAATCTCACTTTGCGGTCGCCTGGGATCGAACCCGGACCGCCTTGGTGAGAGCCAAATGGTCTAACCACTGAGCCACGACGTGGCCCTCAACTTTCAAACACTGATGGGAGAAATTTTCTAAGTCCAACATGACTGGAGTAGTTTTTCCAAGTACAGTTTGCCATTTGAACTAATATGCCATTGATTTTTAGTTTAATTTATGCTGGAAAATATTTTCTTCATTTATTTACATACTGTGCATGTAAAGCCTACTGAAGAATGCAGTGCAGCCCAACTCTCATTTTTACTTAACTTAAAACAATGCAGGCACCGGTGCTTTTTATTCCTAACTTATTGATTAGCCACGTACTAATTCATTAACTTAACCATTCCTAGTTTAAGCTTTTAACTAAATCTAATCCCCTCACTAGCTTCAAATATCTTCCTTAAATTACTGGAATGAGCATACTGAACAGTTATTATGATCAGCATGCCAAAACACTCAAACATGAGTTTTCACATCACTCCCAAAATGCTCTAAAATTAAACTGCACAGTGTCTCTACATCCCTACAATTATTAAGTCACAAGTCATCTACATCTGATTCATTTCCAAATCTGTAATTGCAAGAAATCATTAATAATAATAATAATAATAATAATAATAATAATAATAATAATAATAATAATAATAATAATAATAATAATAATAATAATAATAATAATAATTTTATTGTCACTGAGCTTTACAGCAATAGACAACGTCAAGAAGATACAATACAAATTATTACACTATAATACAGAGTATGTACAAAGTTAAGCTAAATAGCAATCAACGTTGAAGAATAACAAAGATTACAATACAGATGTTTCTATTCAATTATACAGAGAATGTACAAGAGAAAGTACAGTATTGTACACAGCCAAAGTTACGATCTGTACTGTACAGGTGCCTCAAAAGTTCCCACTATATACATATGCAGAGTAACATAGATAAATGAATCAGTCAACAAGTGGTTATAGTGAGGGTATTTACATCTCAAAATACTCCTGTAGCGAGAGTAAAAAGGTGTGGCAGTAAGCCAGTCATACAATTTCTGCTTGAACGCTGTTGCGGGACTATGTTTTAGTGTTATTCGTAGTTTATTGTACATTTTAGAGCCTAGCACTTCAAAGCTTTTCTGAGTTGTCGTAGTCTGCAATATGGAATATCTATATCTTGACGAGATCTAGTACTATAGGTGTGTACCAGAGCTATAAAATAGACTAGATGTACAATATAGTACTAGATCTCAACAAGATATAGATATTCCATATTGCAAACTGACAACTCAGAAGAGCTTTGAAGTGCTAGGCTCTAAAATGTACAATAAACTACGAATAACACTAAAACATAGTCCCGCAACAGCATTCAAGCAGAAATTGCATGACTGCCTTACTGCCACACCTTTTTATTCATTACAGGAGTACTTTGAGATGTAAACACCCTCACTATAACCACTTGTTGACTGATTCATTTATCTATGTCACTCTGCCTGAACTGAGAACATTATCTTTATTAATTACCCTGGATAAATACTTGAAAATCTTATCTCAAGCACAAATAAACAGTGCACCTACTCACATAGTATGAAACAGACTTGAGTTAATGTTCAGTTCGTTTCCATAGTAGTGGTGCTTATTTTGTTAAAGTGAACATCATTAAGTCGTGTGTTTAACTCGAGCTGAAATATTGTTAATATTACATTAAAATATTATTATACCACATCTTTTCTCCAGTGTACGTGATCCGAGTGCGTGAGCATGCCTGTCGAAGCTGGGACAAGTGATTTTTTGATCAACAAATGTGAAGTGATTCACAGAAAAATTATAATATAAAAGTGAATCGAGAAGATATTGACACATTGCTTCACTAACACTGTTTTTCACAGGACATGTTTCAAGAGCTGTTGCTCCCATCTTCAGCTTCAATCTGAGTCGAGACTCAGTTGATCCATGGGAAGGCCTTTTAAATTTGTGTTTCAAATGCACTCACAAATAAATTTGCCAAAAAAGGTGAAGGTGGGTTGCCCATTGATAACCCTAATTTCTGCTTGTAGTGTTTTCCATTAAAGCTGAAGAAGTTTTGTTCAACAGTATTTTTGTTAGTGAAATGTATTCTTCTACTTCTATTGTTTCCATTTCTATTGTAGTTAGCCATTTTTTAAATAACGTCATAATTTTTCTGTTGGTATGCTTGGAAATAAAGATGTAACATCCAATGAAACCAGTCTGTCATTTTTGTCCAAATTTATATCTTTAATTTTTTCTTACGGATCTGAAGAGTTTTTTAAATTTGCACTTTCAAATTTTGGGAAACTATTGAATTTGTTTAGTAACCATTTGGCCAAATTATATGTGGGGGCATTTATGCTGCTAGTGATAGGTCTCATGCCTTTCTCTGTTTTGTGAATATTTGACAGCCAATATACTCTTGGTAATGTTGGATTATCTACTTTCATTTTGTGAAATTCTTTTATGTTGATTATTTTGCTCTCTTCTAAAGTTTTAATTGCGGTTTCAATGCGGTACTTTAATGGGTTGGTTTCTACTTTTTGGTAATTATTGTCTAACAAGTCTTCCATCCTTTTAGTGTAATCTGCTTTTTCCAAAATTACTGTTTATTTCCCTTGTCTGCTTTAGTATATAAAACAGGTTTCTTTTTAAAAGTCTTTATGATTTGGTTACTAAAATTAATTTTCTTTTCATTTTTAATTTGTTCTACTATTTTGGAGCATTTGTTTTTTACTGTGTTTCTATTTTCTTCATTTAGTGTTTGTGTAGCAATTTGGATGTCAGCAATATAATCTTGAACTTGGTTAGAATAGTCTTCACATGTTTTTAAACCTAGATTAAGCATATTCAAGTCTGATTTTGTGAAACTTTGGTTTGATAGGTTAACATTGTTTGGATGATCTAGGTCTTGTTCGGCTTTTTGGGTTGGCTTTTCAAAAGTGCTTCTTTCTGGCATAAATTTTTAAGTTAAGTTATAGTTTCTGAGATTAAAAGTTCAGGTTACAAACACTAAAAATTGCTCTTTATTTCCGTAGAAATCAATCTGACAGTCCAGAATTACGTCACATACACAATACAACTTGCAGGGTCATCGACCACAAACACACCTCACACAGCAGTTCACGCGCACACGTCCAATTACCGACTGACTCACTGTGGGGCGAGCTCCCTTTTTATAGATTACTCACTATCTGGAATGTTCTCAAAAAATCAAGATGGCACTAGAAGACAAACTCTCTAGAAATCTGTCGCCCCCACCGTTTCGGCGAGCTTTTATCTCCGCACTGCACTGCCCATCTCTTTGAACTCGTCACCCGCGCCGTCTCGAATCAACAATGCATTCACGACAGTATAAAAATCCTTGGAAGGTTGGACTTTTTTTTTTCTTTTCTTTCTTGTTCCATTTATATAGTACCTTAGATGCTTTTGACATCTAAGGCTATAACACTGACATTTTACTTTTGTAATGATGTTCATATTAACCTTTGGTTTGGTATTGCTTTTGCTTTTTACATTAAATTCATACCATTAAAGGATCAGGGAATAATTCTGGCTAAAGAAAAATTTGTGCTCTGCAATAAAAAATCAAATGCTGGACCTCTGGATATCATTTTTTATTTAATCAGTTTGCTTGCTAGTAGGCAGTTGCATTGAAGTTATTTATCTGTTTATGAATTTTGGTTAGTCATTTGGCTAATCCATAGGAAATGGATGGATTGTCTAATTTGATTTTTAGGTATGTGTTATGATGTTCTGCTTCATTTCTAGTGCCTTTTTTTTTTATGGAAGTTGTGCATTTGTATATATGGTTGAATTTGACTTCACTAAGTAATTACTCTTTAAGGCTGCTTCTGTGTTCGGTATTCCATATCTTTTTTTAGATGATTAGTTTGTTTCCCTCATCTGCTTTGTATACATATGACATTTTTCACTTATGGATTTTATTATAGTATGTAGCTATGAAACTATATACATGGCCCTGAGACCTTCATTGCATTTCCCTGTATGTGCATCCTACGTCTGTTCTATTCATTTTATGTTGAAGTCTTACTTCTGTTCTAGGCCTGTTCACATGAAATAACTTTAAGAGTCTTTAGAAGCATTTTCAAAATGCCTCAATTACAGCATACAGTGCAACAAAGAGAGTTTATATGTGATACATATGTGCTTACATTATCTTGTAGGAAGGTTGTAAGGCAATTTTAAGCTAAATTTCCTGGCATACATGTTCCAAGTAGAGGCTGTTCGTTTGTTTGTAAATAAATTCAATAAAAGGTAAAACATCATGTGCTTACAGAACAAAAGTTAGACAAATCAGAGAAAAGTTAGAATGGTTACCTCAAAAACCTCTTAGGGCTCTTGCACAAGAAAGTGATATTTCAATAGCTTCAGCTTAGAAAGTAATAAAACTTTTAAAACCAAGAAGGTTACTGTTATCCACGAACTACCATGTGATCACCAGAGCCAAATACATTTCTTTAACTGGATTTAGAGGAATGTTAACAATGGAACAATTGATCCATGATTAATAATGTTCAGTGACAAGGTATGGTTTCATTTACATAGTCATGTGTTATCACAACACAACCAACATTATGCTATAAAACAAACCCTATTTTCGAGATTCAACTGTACGCGACTCATCTAAAATTTAATAAACCCTATTTTGTTCATGAAATTTCCTTACATGGGTATGGTACACAAATGGATACAGAATAATAAGGCCTAATTTTTATGAGTGTAAATAAATACAGAAAGATACAGAAATAATATATGACACAATATTTCGACAGCAAACAGATATTGATTGTCACTCTGAATATTTCCAGAAGGACTCTACTACCATGCATATAGCTGATAAGTCATTATTACAGTTAACTGTGAACATTTTTTAGGATGGAATCAACAGTGGAGGTTTTATGGCCTGCTTGGTCTTGGATCTTAAGGCATGCAATTGTTATTTATGGGAATAACTTGAAAAATGAAGTGCATTTTGAAGTACAAAAACTGATGAAGTATAAATGAAGTATGAAACTAATTCCCACAAATTAGAAGAACTAAAACAAAATATGATTACAGAATGCTATTTCAGAAACTGAACAAATGCATGTGAATGGGAATTTCCTCAGAAGATGATGTAAATATAATGGAGATGGAAGGCACTTCCAACATTTCCTGTGATAAGGTATGTTTTGTGTTAATTCCGATGTTTGCTAATGTGATTTGAGATTTGACTTGACACCCAAGATTATGTGACTGGGAGATTAGTTATGTAACTACAGCCAAGTTGTACAGTGCGTAACTGAAAGAAGTGCTGTGCGCCTGCCACCCAAGATTATAGCATACATAGTGTACCTTTTTATATGGATTTCTTTTATATTTCTCTTTTTGCATGTTCACTAAGACTTTTCCACATTTCTACCTTATTGTAATTTAATTTATGTATTTATTTTTTTAGGCTGAAATTTTGCCTTTTATTGCTACATTCTTTTGCTACATTTTGGAACATTGAAGGAAAGTTTTATTCCAGATTTCATCCAAAATGTGTTGTGATTCAGTTTATATGTGGTTTCCAGCTTAGGTTTTTAAATTACTTATTCTGAACTGTGACTTTTGTTCAGTTACTTGTGTAAATTATTATTGAAGAAATTTAGTTCAAGTTTTATCAACAATATATTTATTTACTTATTTTTTAAGGTTGGTTAATAATAAAAAAGATCATCAGCAGCCACTAGTATTCTTACACAACAGAGCAAAATACAGGCTGTTTTAGAATTTGACCAATTAACTTTAAGGGATTAATGAGGGATATTGAGGAAACAATTTGAAATAGGACACTCAGGGTCCAGAGCACGTGATTTTATGCAATAAATATGGGTCATTATACCACTGATACTACCTCAATCGTATATTTAAAAACTAAAGAATCATGTAGGGAAGCCTTTCGTCAGCAAAAAATAATGACGCTGACAAGCCTGTACATCTACAAAACAATTTTATATATGATAAAATACATCCCATTGCAAACAAATTCGGATATTCATAACCACAACACAAGAAACAAGAATAATTTCGCTACTATGATGTATAGACTCCACCTGTGTGACAAGTTGCCTAGTTACATGGGAGCCAAGCTATATAACAAGCTCCCAGCAGAAGTTAAAGTGTCTAGTAACTTAACAAAATTCAAATTTTTCTTGAAATCATATTTAATTAATAATGTTTTTTATTCACTTGATGAATTTCTAAACTAAGACTACAACTTCAGAATTTATCGTTTGAGTGCTAGTTTCTTATTTTACAATACTTATGACTAATACCTAGACATTGTATTAGGTGTACAAGACATTATACATTTAGAATAACATCACCTAAGTTTTAGTTTCTTCTAATATCTGTATATATATCAAAATATCCAGCAACTTTAATTGTATATAATTGACGACTTGCCTGTTTTCAACAATGCTTGTAAAACATAAGGTGATAATAAAGTATTATTATTATTATTATTATTATTATTATTATTATTATTATTATTATTATTATTATTATTATTATATACAAGCATTTGCTGCTCCACTAAGAAGTGTGTATGTCTGGCTCAGTGATAAAGTAAAGAGTTCTCAAACCAGCAATGCCACATTCCAATTTCAAGCTTTCTCTTTTTAATTTTTTTTCAAATTGTTGATTGTGAAGGACATGGAGTACTGCACTGGATCAATTGTTATTACTGCTGTCAAATGTAATCCAATGAGTAGGTTTTGAACAGGAATACATAATATAACCTACTGTGATGTTCTAAAGAGACATACATGATATGTTATCAGTGCAACTCCAAAAATAGTAATACCATGATCTGGGACTAATACACTATTGTACTTATGAATTGAAAAGAATGCACTGTTAGTTCTAGAAAAGAAATAACTGATGCACAAGGCAAATCACATTCACAACCCTACATAAACTTTCTTTATTCACTTCCAGGTACTGCAGAAAACCATGTATTTTTTTCTTCATACAAAAAGAGAGGTAACAATGGGCATTCCCATCTGTGAACAATGATTTTCTAAAATATGTTTCTTTTGGTAGGTGCCAGTAAATCATGAGATAGCTTTCCTGTACATTTGGAAAGGGTCAAATATACCTATGAACACATATGTTGTCACTAGCATGGACAGCTCAGTGTGTAACACTGTTGACTATAGTGAAATAGTGTTGTGTTAGATTACCTTTGTAAAATAACTTTACTTTTTATTTTCGTGTTATACGAATAGCAATGGTAATTTTTTAAGTCTGAATAATCCAGAAGAAAAGCTTTTACATTTTGTACAATAAAATCCTCTCTATGCTCATTGCTTTTTAACATGCAATGTTTAAATGTATTGCTCAGAACTTAATGTTACTATTATTTGACAATGCGGTTGCAATGCCTAGACACTTGTTGCTTTCTGAAGGTCACTGCAGCTATATTCAGTGATATTTAATTAAAGTGGCAATTAATTAGTGATAAAACAGTTGTACCAAAGAAACAGCAATAAATAGTTACATGGATACAAGAAATAATTACAGAATTATATGCTACATGCTTTTAAACAATGCAACAGCAATATGCTAATTTTTAATTCAATTACATGCCAATCACTAACTCAATTACATGACAATCACTTCCGTAAAGCATTCTCATTACATATCATATGTAGGTTTAAAACATTACAGTATCTTATGTTGTACATTGCTGTTCAAAATTCATACATTTGATTTGCTATACCATTTTTGACTGCAGTGGTCATAACAAATGGAGCAGCATTCCATATCCTTCACAGTCAACAATTTGAACGAGAATTTAAAAAAAGGCTGCATAACTCCTTTAACTTGAAATATGGTGTCTCTCTCTTGCTTGATGTCACCTTATGTCACCACAGAGCCACACATGTACACTTTTCAGCACTACAGCAAAATGCTTGTATATAACACTGAGGTGATATCAGTGGCTTGCTGGCTCACGTTTATTACATAAAACATGCACTCTGGGACCATAAGTGACCCCTGGGACCCCTCTATAACCCCTTAAAGTTAATCTCAGAAGTTGGTTGAATTCTGAAACATCCTATATAAACTACATTTCATACAAATGAATTAGAAATGTGGTCATAAATTCTTGAATTTGATCTTTGATCCAGTAAAATATAGCATAGGCATATTGATAAACAATTATAGTAGTATCAAAATCTGGCTTAATAAAATAAAAAAAGAAAGAAAAAAATACAACAGTTGTGTTATCTGCAATAAGTTAATAAGCTTTTCTGCATCCTTTGGCTGTGTTAAATATGGAATATAGGTTACTCTTAAGATTGAATTCCCTTCATACACTATGGTTCTTCTATGATTTTTGAGATACAAATATGTCTCCTTAATGTGTAAATCTACTAAGGTGCCATTGTGTCTGGATTATTCCATCTGAATGATTTTCCTTTCAAGTACTTTTTATTCACATGTTTTTACTGTATATAATGGATTTATTTACAAACTTTGGACAGATAATTCTTCTTAATCAGGTACCGAGGATGGCCATGGAGCTTAGAATGGCCGAAAGCTCGACTTCAGTTACTTTGACATGGCTGATCACCCATAAAGCTTTAAATAATAATGCTTGCCATGAAACTTTAAGTCTTGCATTAAATTATATATCTGCTGAAATTAGCCCCTGTTCTTTTAGCTTTAAATAATACTTCCATCTCCTTTTTGAAGCCTTCAAGTTTGTGGTTGGCACTATGAATGGCACCTTGATAATATGATAGATACCCTGTGGTTCTGAAGTATGTCTAATACTTTGAGATAAACACTTGCTACTTTTTCAATACTTTTAAGCTGTGCATTATTGAAAGATGTTGCACTTAATTTTATGCTAAATAAGGAATGAAAGAGCCATGTTATTGCCTCACACATGTCCCTAAAGAGTTGCTTGACAATAGCTCTTGATCAGCCTTGACTGTTTCCTGTGAGTGAATGATTACAGCATTCTACAGACTGTGTCGAAATGAAAACATAGATGGAGTAGAGGTATCATATAATTAGAGGCACTCTTTCTTCGCATTAACGAAAAGAGCGATAGACACAATATTAAAGCGACTTGACAATAACTTTCTGAATTATATGATGTTGGTCAATAAATTAATATTAATTTAGCAAATTTTCGCGATAAGAACAAAATGAATCAAAATTCTCTTATTTTGCGAAATTCCAGCAACCGTAAGTATAATTAAGTAAGAATTCCTAAGAGTGTGTATTTAGTTGAAAAGATGAGTGAGACAGCATAGCAGAGCGAAAGAGTTTGCTAATGAGGGTAGATATGTCGGAAAGCAACATTTTGATGTGCAAGTTTTGTGACATTCGAATAGAATGGGACAAAAAAGACACTGTATCAAAACTTTTTTTTTAAATAAGGTACTTTTGAAACGTATATCAAACACAATAGCTGCGAAATGCCAGGCATCTATAGATGTTTCAATAGAAGGACAGAAGGAGGCTAAAACGGGGAGGGAAACAATTTGTAATGGACACTACAGTGATGCTACTGAAAGCCAACATTCCAGTGGAAAAGAGAGGTGGTGATCTTGCAGTACATCAGTGGATTCAAAAATATGTCCCAGGTAAAAGCAAAACACTATTACACCGATTATGCACCTATGTAGGTACGATGGTATGACCGTTTATAAATGTTTGCTTGTGTCGGACTGTTAAGAATCCAATTTAAATTTATTTATTCATTTCTGCTTTATTACTAAGATAGGGTGACCCCACTAGAGCCAACCAACTAACAAGAGAGTACGTCCCTCATTGCGCAGATGAAATCTGAGCACATATTGAACAATCTTTGGAAGGAAATCGAGATTTGGCATTAATATGTGATGAAACTGAATCAGCAGGCCGCTCTGCGTTCCTAACATTAGTCAAAACTCAAGATCCAGTATTTCAACAGGAGATTTTCTTGTTAGATTCCCCAAACAGCAAGACGTGTTCTCAAGCAATCCTGAGTACAGTAGTGTCTCGGTTATCCAAGCTTTGGTAATCCGACATTCCATATTATCCGACTCTCACCAGTGCTTGGTCAGCAAGATATGCATCCTCGGACCTTCAGTGAGTGTGCAGGTATAGCTTGAGTGCGGATGATATTGTTTTCATTTCCTGTAAGTACAATATGGCTAGTAAAAGGAGAAAGTGGTTGTTTGCATCGAAGATAAGTTGACGGCATTAAAGAGACTGGACCAGGAGGAGAATAAACTCTTACTGAAGGATTAACTGTTGAACATAATTTTAATTGTGACGAAACTGGACTAAATTTCAAGATGCTGTCATCTAAAACTCTTGCAGCCCAAGCAGAGACATCTGCCCCTGGCTACAAGCGTAGTAAGGAAAGGGTTACTATTCTTGCCTGCAACAATTCTATGGGGAACTTCAAAGCTAAATTGCTAATGATTGGTAAATCTAAAAGACCTAGAGCATTTAAAAACATTTCTGTTAATGCTCTACCAGTACATTACACTAACCAGAATTCTGTCTGGACGTCTGCTGCCATCTTTAAAGACTGATTCTTATACAGTTTGTGCCATCTATAGAGAAATTTCTAGCTTCCAATAACATTCCAAGAAAAGCTCTCCTTCTGCTACACAATGCACCATCACACCCAAATGTAGAAGAACTTAGAAGTGGTGATATCAAGGTCTTGTTTCTCTCACTGATGGTGATGTCATTGTGCCAGCCAATGGAACAAGGTGTGCTGGAAACATTGAAAAGAAAATATTGGCGAAAACTCCTTTTGTTCCTGATAGAGGAAATGGAAATGGCAAGGAAATGTTGGAAAAGTTAAGATCTATCAACATGAAAGAAATTGCACACTGGGTGGCTCAGCCTTGGGAAGAAATCAAAACGACATTAGCAAAGTCTTGAACCATACTATTAGGTGATGATGAAAATAAAGAAGAGATAGTACAAGAAGACATAAATGAAAGACATTGTTCCCTTACTGAGCCGCATACCTGGCTGTGAGGATGCTACGGCTCAAGATGCAAATAGCTGGTTTGCAGAAGATCAAGAGTTTGAGCTCACAGACTCTGATATTGTTGATTTCATTAATGGTAATGACAATGAGAATGAAGCAGAATGGGAAATTGAAGAACAAAATGAAAAGATGAGTCACGCTGAAGGTTTAAGTGCTTTAGAGATGGCATTAAGATATATGAAGCAATAGTCAAAGGCAAGTGCAACTGAGGTATTGATGTTTTGTCGATGGCGAAATCTTGCAGCAAGGAACTGTCACCAAGCAGCCACACAGACTTTATTGAAAAGCTTCTTTTCTTAAGACATTTGGAGCTTCTTTTTGTTCAATATTGCACGTAGAATAAGTTTGATTATTCAGTAAATAAAGCAAAACCAACAATTCTTTTAATAACACAGTATACCTACAATGTTTTACTCCATTTTCTAACTTATGTTGTATTATTTTAAGTTAATTGATGGAAATAAATAATTTCTTCACACTAGCCGTATAGAGGCTAAGGTTTTGAATAGACAGAGTCAACCTGAAAAACTCAATGCCATGGCCAGGATTTGAATCACAGATCTCCTGGTTTCCGTCCAATTTAATGTCAGGACAGCACATTGGCCATGGTAGCTCAATGGATAAGAGCGACTGGACGGAATCCAGGAGATCCGTGTTTCAAATCCCGGCCATGGCATTGCATTTTTCAGGTTGACTGTATCTGTTATGTTGTATTATCCGACATTTTCGGTTATCCGACCTTGTCCAGGGCCAGTTTAGGTCAGATAATCCAGACTCTACTGTACTTTGCATATATTTGAAATTGATCATGAAAATGTGAGATATTTTATCACTAATTCTGCTGCATATATGATAAAATGTTAATTATTGCAAGGAATCATGGTAGAACATTTGATTCACATCTCTTGCTGGGCCCATAAATTTAGTTTGTTTGGTGAAGCCTTGCAAAAGAATTTGAGAGAACTTAATACCATTGTCTCAATGATGAAGAATTGTTTCCACATGTCCAGGAAAATCAGACACGAGTATGGTTCATATTTACATGAAAATCGTTTAGATAAGGTGATTCCTTTGTATCCTGAGCCTGCATTGTCTAGATGGGGAAGTTGGTTCAAAGCAGCTGAATAGGTACACATGCATTTAGACATTCTGAGTATTTTTTATAATAAGTTATGAAAAAGGTCTGCTCCTGATGCATTTTGGTTGAAAGAAATGGGAAATGTAAGATTTTCTAAATTAGTATAATTAGAGGCAGTATTCGTTTTTGAAAATTGTGAGTTTATCGCTGATGCAGTGTTGCAGTTTGAAGTGAGTAAACAGCTGTACTCACATCTGCTGGTTTCAAAGATCAATGAATTGAAGAGCAGAACAGAAGTCATAGTTTCTGGTCACACTGGGGAATTTGTTGAAAAGATTACTGAAGAGTTTGATTAATTACTTCAGGACAATATCAGACAGCTTCTAAGAAATGTAGGTTGCATTGTTTTACAGAAAATTGCAAAACACACTTTGCCAAACAATGACTAGTTTAATTTTGCCACTGAATGATTTATTTCATCCAAATAATGTTGTGCAAGTAACCACTTCAAACATTTCAGCCATTGGTTATAAAGTGTAGCAACTGCCTCACTTCAAACTGCTTAAAGAATGTGACACTATTGCAGGGTATTTAGGTTTAAAAGAGTTAATTGTGAAGCAGTTTAATGAGAATGATAGTAGGCAACTTGGTATTATGCAGTCATTGCTAGCCCTGAAATAAATGCATTTAGACTTTCCAAATGCAGTATTAAAATTCATTTGGATTCCTTGTTCATCAGCTGATGCAGAGATATTTTTCTCCAAGCATAATTTAATTAATCACAAAAACAATTTTTAGTTGGTTTATTGATACTCGTCATTTACTTTTTTATATTATTACGAGACTAGTTTCAAAGGCAATCGCCTCCATTTTCAATCTCTTTCCAACTAGCATCTGTTTTTTGCTCCTTCTCTGGTGGTGGAACTATGAACTTTTTTGTCAAATTATCTACTGGTGGGATTTCAACGCTCATTACGTGATCCTTATTTTTCCACATGAATATGTTCTCCCATGTGGTCAATTTATTTTGGTTTATCGCTCCTTTTAATAATTTTAGATTTGGATCAATGTCATGATTTCCATTCCAAAAATGAAATGCTACTGCTGACTTATGTTCTTGTTTCAATTTGATGTTTCTAAAGTGCTCTTTGACTCTGGTTTTTAGATTTCTTTTAGTTTGACCTATGTAGCATTTTTCACAATTCTTACAACTTATCTGGTATATTCCAGATCTGTTAACTGATGGGATTTCATCTTTTGTTTTTGAATTTAGCAATTGCTGTTGAGTGTATTAGTAGGTGCCAAGGTGATATTTTGTTCCTTGAAGATCTTTTTAAATGTATTAAATGTTTTTGGGTGATATGTGAATGAACTGAATATGCTGTTGCTTTCTTTATCTATTGTAAATGTGATTGCTTCCTTAATGATTTTCTTTAGTTTAGCTTTTATAATTTTCTTCAAAACCAAACTTTTGTTGCATCCATTTTCTTCTGCTATGTGTAGTACTGTTTTTTGTTCTTTGAAATATTCTTCTTTTTCCATGGATATGTTGACTAGACTGTGTGTAAGGCTGTTTATTATTGCATGTTTATATGTAATTGGGTTGTGGCTATTATTTTTTATGTAATTTTCTGAATGTGTTGGTTTCTTGTAAATTCCAAATTTTATTTGTGTGTTGTTCCTGATGATATTTAGATCCAAGAGAGTTGTCCATTGATTTCCTTTTCTATTGTGAATTTGATAGTCCTTTCTTGCAGATTGAGTAATTTTAATGAATCATCTAAATGTTTATTTGATACAATTGCAAAAATGTCGTCAGCATATCTATACCAAACTTTGAAGATCCGTGGGAAGGTCTTTTTAATTTGTGTTTTAAATGCACTCATAAATAAATTAGCCAAAAAAAGGTACGTGGGTTGCCCATTGATAACCCTGATTCCTGCTTGTAGTGTTTTCCATTAAAGTTGAAGAAGTTTTGTTCAATGCATATTTTTGTTAGTGAAATGTATTCTTCTGCTTCTACTGCTTCCATTTCTATTGTAGTTAGCCATTTTTTAATACAGTCTGTAATTTTTCTGTAGGTATACTTGGAAATAAAGATGTGACATCAAATGAAACCAGTCTGTCATTTTTGTCTGAATTTATATCTTTGATTTTTTCTACGAGATCTAAAGAGTTTTTAAATTTGCACTTTCAAATTTTGGGAAACTATTGAATTTATTTAGTAACCATTTGGCCAAATTATATGTTAGGGCATTTATACTACTAGTGATAGGTCTCATGCCTTTCCCTGTTTTGTGAATTTTTGGCAGTTCATATACTCTTGGTAATGTTGGATTATCTACTTTAATTTTGAGAAATTCTTTTTTGTTGATTATTTTGCTCTCTTTAAAGTTTTAATTGTGGTTTCAATGCAGTACTTCAATAGGTTATTTCCTGCTTTTTGGTAATTATTGTCTTCTAACAAATCTTCCATCCTCTTAGTGTAATCTGCTTTTTCCAAAACTACTAGTTTATTTCCCTTGTCTGCTTTAGTATAAATAACTGGTTTCTTTTTAAAGGCTGTTATGATTTGGTCACTAAAATTAATTTTCTTTTCATTTTTAATTTGTTATATTTTGGAGCATTTGTTTTTTACTGTGTTTCTATATTCTTCATTAAGTGCTTGTGTAGCAATTTGGATGCCAGCAATATAATCTTCAGCTTGGTTGGAATAGTCTACACATGTTTATAAATGTAGATTAAGCATATTCATTTGAGATTTTGTGAAAATTTGGTTTGATAGGTTAACAACATTGTTTGGATGATGTTTGTTTGTTTGTTTTTTTCTTCTTCCCAAAAGTGCTTGCTTTCCTGCATAAATTTCTAAGTTTATTTTTTAAATTCACTGTTTTGCTCTTCATTTTTCCATTAAGATATACAAATAAATCATTTTCAAAATTTTTCCCAAAATATATTTCCTAATTGTTTGTTAAGTTTTTGATGCAAATTGTATAATACATTTATATCTTTGATTTATATTTTATATCTTTGATTATAATTTAACTCATAATTTAATTATTATTGATCGGAGGCGAATTATGAAAGAATTTGCTGTTATCTTTCACAAAGTAAATAAGTCGGTAAGGCGTTTGTAATGTCAACATTGTATAAATAACAAATAAAATTAAAAATACTTTACTATGTTGTACTTATTGTAATTTATTGAACACATCCATCTTCTGTTATTACATTGAATAGCTTGGACCCTTATTTAATAATTTTAATAAAAATAACAAATAAAGTGAAATTAAAGCAATAATACCAGCCATGTAGTGTGAAGATACACAAAAATTAAAACTAAATCCACAAAATTATAAAACAAATAATGTGAAAAAAGATTTCCTCTAGATATAATATGCAGTGTTTAACTTGCATACGAAACAATTTAGCTGACACAAAAAATCATGTTTCTGCAAAGCCTGGCTTTGTGACTGACTGTAGGCAGTAACATTTATCTACTAAAATGAACAAAATCTGTAAACATATCACAAAAAAAATCAGAACTTAAGATATGGATATTACAGCACTTGGAAATAATTGTTCTTTCCTGCCATCTGTTAGATGAGTTTCGCAACTCAAACTTGGTTCACAGCTTTAACTTACAAGTATAGCATGAACTAATTTCCATAAGTATTTTGTTTTATCAATTCAAAACAGTGATACTGAATAAAACGTGCGAGGTGTGGAATTATTTTGAAGTAGACAGCTTAAGAACAATAAAACAAATTTAAAGAAGCACATTACTTCATACACTGATTGAAATTTACAGATCCTCTATTGAAAAAGAAATGTACAAGTTTCCCATCGCTGTCAAAAACATAGTGCCAGACACCTAAAAATGAGCAAATGCAAAATAGGTGACATGCATTTATATACAGGAAACTACTAATATGAACACAACTTAGATCTTTCACCTCTAAAGTTTCTTATGAAGTGAGTATTAAGTACTGGTGTCTAAAAATCAGTATCAGAATTGACTGCAGAGTATCAAGAAATAGTAGTACTATTTCATCACTAGTTTCAACTGATAAACTCAATTAAAGCAATCCTTTTAATAGCTTCTACATGAACCGGAAGAAATGATGCTGAAATGAGCCCAGGGTCTACTAAGCTGAGGTACATCGAAAATCTGTGTTACAGATTCTGGAAAAAATGGTAAAAACCTTTCCACTGCAATTTACTCTAATCAAGATTTGATTGCAGGCCTTCAAGACTGGAAGGTAGACATGCTTCTCTAAAACAAATGAGTGGGCAATTAATCACATAAATAAATGTAAAGGTTTCAATTTATATATAAGTGGTCCTTTCTTTTTAAAACAAATAGAACAAAACATAACTTCCTAAATTTAAATTTTGTACAAGGAAACAAAATGACATAACTATCAGGACACTGTTAAAGGGCTTTTTTTTTTTAAAAAAAATGACGTCCTTGAATGTTAAGTCATATCGGACAATGAATGAAATGGGTGAAATGATGTTCAAGTTGAGTCCAGGGTCCATAGGGCTTAGAGTTACTCGACATTCCTCTTTCAGGATAAGGGAAAACCCCCTGGAAAAAACCTTATCCAAGTAACTCACCCTGATGATTCGAACTTGGGAACACTCTACCATCTGTGCTACTGAGGTGGTCATACAAGTTTTATGAAACTAAAATATTACTTGAATGGTGCCATTATCCAAAGCATTCATCACCAATCTCCTGCACTCCAGTCAATGCTAGCCAGTAGTTTTCTACTGCCTAAAAATAATTTTGTAGGGTGTACATAATAGGTAGTAACTGTAAAAATGGATGTGCGTAGACCTGTGTCAGTACAACTGCAGGTGATTGGTGACCACTGACCAAACATACATACATACAGTGGCAATAGCATTTATTCAAACATTCATAATTTTTTTTTTACTACTGATAATGAAAACCAGTAGATATGTAATGTTTGGCTGAGGGTTGAAACTTCATTACTTTTTTTTTTAATTTTTATTTTATTTTGCATTCTCTAAGAATGCTCAGAATTACATTTTCACACATGTACACTAGGAGAATTTAATTCTAAAGTAAAGTTCAAGGCAAAGTAAAACTAATATTGTACGCATAATCATATATTTGAGTTGTTGTATCATTTGTTAATTTTTGTAATTTTATAGTGCTTGCGATATTCATAAACATTTTTATGAATGCACTTCATAAGTAATTGCATATCTAACCTATCTAAAGTAAATGTACAAGCTAATTTTGAACATAAATTAGCGCTGAGCAATAACAAATGCGGAACATTAATATGTACTTGTATAGTCATGCACATGTACCTGCATGCAGAAATACATCATATTTATAGCATTACTACTCAGGAACTACCAAAGCTTTAATTATTAAATAGAATAATATAATGCAAAGAGACAAAATGCAAAGCTTTAAAAATGAAAAGAAAGCAGTTAAAACACTTAAAAGCATAGGTAATGCTATATCTGAGTTTAATTTTGAAAAATGTCATTATTATGGGCAATTAACATATTTTATGAATGTCACTCTGTAAAACAGTGTGGGATCTCATTGAGTACACACTGAAAAGTTTATATTTTTTCCTCTATAATTCAGAGATTTATAGAAAAATTATATAAAAAGAGGAGACACCTAGAAACCACGATCTTCAAGCAAATGGATGAGACAATTCATACCAGTTGGGTAAGATCACTCCTGCTCTACAACTGAAACCATGGTAAATTTGAGAGACAAAATTACATTACTTCATTAAAGGTGTAATACAACTTCACTAGTGGAATTTTTATTGACTAAGACATTTAACATGTATGTGCTGTCAAATTGAAATAGTTATGATTAAAAGTGTTGTTAAAAGTGAAGCTGATTTCACACTAAAACTTATGGAGTTATTTAATGGAAATTAATTATTCTTTCACACTGGCCGTGTGTAGGTTAAATTGTGGAAACATTGAGTCAGACTGAAAAATTCAATGCCATAGCCGGGATTTGAACCACGGAATTTCTGGTTTCCATCCAGCCGCACTACCATTGTGCTACTATGGCCAACATGCCGATATGACATTAAATTCTCCAACTGACTCGTATTTTCCCGGTAAACCACTTAGGAGTTCTCATAAACACATGAGACAACTACCTTAATGGTGACTTACTACATGTAAGTACTTTAAGGCCGTGGTTCAAATCCCGGCTATGGCATTGAATTTTTCAGTCTGACTCAATGTTTCCACAATTATGGAGTTATATTTTATTAAATACTTAAAACTTCTACTATTAAAAACAAGAAGGTTTTCGGGATCATCCCAGTTGCCAATCAGCTAAGGATAGACTGGGATTGTTCCGAAAACATTCCTGTTTTTAATAGTTGACGTGAGTGAAGCTGTAGATTTTAATAAAATATGCCTTAATAAATGTTTTAATGTTTAGTGAAGGAAACTAAAATGAAAGTTAGGCTTTTAATGGCAGTGGAGTAGAATTCAAAATAGATATCTCTTCAAATTTATAAATCTGAATCAATACTAATACATACAGTAAGTACAGTTTGACTCAGCAAAGAAAGTCCCAGGGTAATGCAGCACAGGGGGAGGGGTTAGACACAATAGAGCTGTCAGATACCCTGTCTGGTAGTAGTTTATGACACTCGGGTCAATTCAGTTACAGCCCATTCAAAAACATTCTGACTCCTTCAACTTTTAAGAATAAATCATCTTGGTTTTAGTATAGTGGGTGAATATGATGCATGGTTTTTTAACGGTTCTACTCCTCTTGTAGCATGCACTTGCTGTCATACACATTCACTGTCTTTGTCACACTGTGTGAGGGTAGCACATAACTGTAAGGGACTTACTTTGATTTGGCAAACAGTAACTATCCTAAAAATGAAAGAAATGGTTTTGTTTAAACAGTTAATAGAAGGGAAGGAGAACTAACATACCCTAATTTTTAAGCAAAAACCAAATAATGGGATATTAAGTTGTGCGATGTAATTTTTAGTAAAACAATCCTTAGAGCAGGATACAACAACACTTTCATCATTCTGCTTGATCTAGAAGCATATTGATTGAAAGTTACTTTCAATGCCTGAAATCTAGAGTAATTTACAATTTATACAAACCAAAAAGTTTAGATGTGGCAAAATGTAGCACTTATGAAAGAAAAATATCACAAAAAATCTAGATCAGAAGTTGCCTTATATTCCTCAACAAGGCCTGTCTTAATCGTTTTTAATTAAAATGGTGTAAAAGGGCATAAAACTTCTCTTTTTCTGCTGAAATATGTCCTCGGAAGCAAAAACCGTATGACAATTTTTAACAAATTTGTAAATGAATCACCATATATTGATGACATCTATGTCCCTTCAACATGGTATACTGCATTTTAACTTTGACTCAAATAATTGGCTCTGTACATCTGATTCCCTTTCAAACTTTCAAACAAATGCACAGCTTTTGTGAGAAAAAAATTATAGCCAGAATTTCTTCCCACATATATCAGACATAATTTTAGTGATTAATTAGATTGCAGAAAGTGCAATTTTGGTAACCACGACATAAAATTCCTGCAAGGCTATATTAAAACGCTTAAAATTGATTGTACCATTCCTATGCACATTTTACATGCAATGTAAAACATATTGTTACCATTCAACACAGCCATTTTCAAGCTCTAATATTAAAATAATTTTCTTTTTAGTCAATGGATGATTAATACCTTTATTTTAACTCAATATGCCAAGTACAACTAATAATTATAAAATTAACAACACTATTTTGTTACCATTTCAAGGTACTGTGATTAATAGTATATTTGTAATACCTCAAAAATTTGAGGTGACTTTGATACCTTTATATGCCAACATATTCAAAGTGATACTTAAGGACCTGATGACTGAGGAGTGGTTTTTGGTTTTGGGCCACAAAAAATATTTTAATGAAAATTTGGCAAGTTGGTGAATTACCCTTCAAGAGAGAGGGAGAATGCAGTTCTGAGAACGTGTGCATGTACATCTCTCTGCTTCTCGGTACATATTCTATTGGACAGAACAATGGGTCCATTCAACATAATTACTTTGTACAAAAGTGAATTGAGAAGATATTGACACACTGCTTCACCCACACTGTTTTTTCACAGGACATGTTTCAAGAGCTTTTGCTCTTATCATCAGCTCGACTACTCGACTACTACAAATTGTAGTGGTTTCCTCTTTGCACTAGTCGAGTTCCAGCTGATGATAAGAGCAAAAGCTCTTGAAACATGTCCTGTGAAAAAACAGAGTGAGTGAAGCAGTGTGTCAATATCTTCTCGATTCACTTTTGTGCTAAGTTGTGCTTCACTGTCTCTACGCTTCTTTCAAGTTTATACTTTGGATAATTACTTTGTGCTTATTTGAAAATGTTTTCCTTTGTTTTCTTACATTTGTTTGCTCAAGAATTTATGTTAATAAGATCTATGTGTTGCACAATGTTCTTGCCTATCATGAAGCAAGCTCTGAATTAAAATTTAATTTGGAACTAGGTACCAGGATATGCTTTGCACAGTTTCTGATTTGGAATGACAGAACTTGCTCACACATTATTCCAAAGGCCAAAAAAAGTTACAAGGCACATTCAAAAATTTCTAATTATGAATAACAGTACAAATCTCATCTCTTATTTGCCCTAAATCTCGGCCTAAAATCCTGAATCTTGTTTAACAGTATCCTTGTGAAGATAGCCTGGAAAACCTTTCACCATCCTGATCCCAATGTCAAAAAGCACAGAAATATGTATGGCATGTCAAAATGGTAAATGACCTCTTTCGCCCGCCTCGGTAGCGTGGTGGTAGCATGTCTGCCTCACGTTCAAGAGGTCCCGAGTTCGAATCTCGGTCAGGGTGAGTTACCTGGATAAGGTTTTTTCCAGGGTTTTCCCTTATCCTGAAAGACGAATGTCGGCTAACTCTAAGCTTATGGACCCTGGGCTCATTTGAGCATCATTTCACCAATTTCATTCATCGTCCGATATGACTTAACGTTGGAGGACGTAAATTACACACACACAAAAAAGGACCTCTTTTGACTGAGAAAGGTGATTCAGACTTCTATACTTGCACAATTAATAAAATTTAAAAAACACTACTTAGTGCAAGTGGTTGAATATCTTCATAAATCAAATCCTAACTTAAAAAAAAAGAGAGAAATTAAATATGTTAACAGTATTTTTCACAAAAGCTCAAATTCAATTAACATTACAAAGCAAAGGGCAATATTTTAATTATTGTACATGTTAACTACTATATTTATTATTTACACTATTACAAAATGAACAATACACTATAAACTATATTAGAGTAGAAAGACCTATTAATACATTTTTAACATTATTTCACTATAAGAAAAGAATGCCTTACTTAATTAATCAGGTTAGTATAGATCATGATATGACCAAAGACTGAAAATTTGGAATACACTTTATTTTTGCAAGTGAAACATTTAGAAATTTAAAAATAAAATAAAATGATAATTTAATACTCTAAAGTAGAAAAGCCGTCAGTTTCCTGTCCCTGTTAATTTTATAATTATGAATACATTAACATTAGAAAATATTGGTTATGTTACTTTTTGCTTTTGCTAGTTCTTAGAATAAGAAATTGAACTTATTTACATGTATTATAAAAAAAACTACAATACTTGGTAACCAGATAATTTACTTACAGTCTATATACAGATTGATAAGTCAGTGGTGGCAGATCATTTTAAATCAAGAAGTTAAATTATTAGAAAATTTAATGGACTGATAGATTTAATGGTTTGGGAGAAAATATTTATTTGGAAAAATAAAAATTGAGTGATGAATTTTGAAATACTGGCAATCGATTTGCTCAATAGGTTTGATTTGCCCCAGTAGATGGCAGCACAATAGCAAACTATGTCATCTATCAGAAGTCATCAAAAGGTTAATCAGTCTACCAGCTGAGGAAGTGCTGAAAACATCACGAAACCAGTCCCAAAGGATTTGACAATTTTAAGACATAAATGAAGTTGGTTACCACATGTTGTAGTTTATTCATAATATTTGGATTGCTTCACTGTCAGGAGCTTCAGTTTTATACAAAATTATTTATGCATTCTTTTCAGCACTGTCTGATATACCTATCTGGTCATTAAATTACATATTAGAAAGAAAGAAAAAATAAAAACAGGCTATTTAGCTATCAATTCAGGCTATTTAGCTATCAATTCAGGCTATTTAGCTATCAATTCTTAATGGTAATGATGTGTTTCCATCATGGCTACTAAGTATAGTGCAGCCAGTGACACCTATACTTCAGCTCAGCTGCTGTAACTCTTACATTTGTGAACATTTCTGAAATGCTCTCTTTGCATTATGGAGGCATTTAATTCGAAAATGCAGTCTGCTTTACAACATAAATTTCCACCACAGTGATGTTCAAGATTTTATGTCTTCTGTTTCTTCTAATGTGTACAGACTTGTTTTATCTTTTTGAACAATTGAGGTGAAAACAAAACTTGTTCGAAAAAAGCTTTGAGCTAAATTTTCATATACCAATGAAAAGAAATCAATATTATGCTTCATCACCAGAGAGAGCCCAAAGAACCTCCATATTACTACAAGCAACTAATAAGTTCCCCCTCCCTGATTCGGCATCATATACTCATATGTTTAACGCAACAGTTTAACGTAACAGTTGCAAACCAAAACCTCTTTCACCAGAAGCAGCTAATCCATGTATGTTGATGGAAGAGTGCTAAGTATAATGACACAATCAAGAATGCCCATCACTGGCTGCAGTTTTCAAGTAATCAGGGTATCATTCAAATGTAAACTTTGTAACTTTAAGTATGAAGATGAACATAATGAAATTTTATTAAAAGTGATATGTTCATTATTCTCTAATGAAAACAAGCATGATTCACTGAACTCCAGTACTATCACCTAACTTCCATTTTGTAATAAGCAGTGAATGCTCTACACTTCCACACATAACATTAGCAACATATTAGAACATCTGGATTCTCTGTATAATCTTATGGATTAACTATGTAAATAGAATTACTGTTTTAATACTTAGATGGAAGTAATAACTGTGATTATAATGTTAACATGAGATTTAGATGGGAAGGAAGAAAAAATAAATAAAATAAACACAGCAGAAAATTAAAAAATGTTTCCTCAATGGATTACATTCCTCTATAGGACTTGAAAGCCAACGCCTTGAATCAGTAACCTGTCAAGGAGCAAGCAATCTTTGGATCCCAAATATCCAAAATGGGTGAACAATCAGCCCAATACCTGGTATGGCCATGATGTCTGGTAGTAATGACAGAGATGATAGGAGTGAGCTGTACACATTACTGAATCATCACTTATCTATTATCTACTTATCTATTACTTATCATTACTAATCATCATCATCATCATTATAGATGACATTAACTTACACAATGAAATACATTAAAAAAAGGGGGTGGGAAGACAGTACTAGGAAGGAAACGTAAACTACAGAAAGAGAATTCAAAGAAGGAAGCTACAAACAGGAGAAATATAGAAAAGCTTTGATTACCAGGCTCATGTGTGCATGTTATTTATTTCTCTATAATATTTTTACATACTTTTATCTCTTAATCCACCATATATTTTAACTCTGTACTAGACTAATTATTAAATAAAGGCAGAATATTGTCGCCGATCGCATTGTTGCGACAAGCGCGGCCGACTCGCACAAAGGAAAGAGCGCAACACCGAGATAAAAGGCTCGCTGAAAAAGATAGATGACGGGAACGAAACCGTCTTGATTGATAGAGAACATTCCACCAACTTCTGGAACCATGAATGGACGTATAAAAGGAAGCCACAATCGCCAGTGGTGAGAGTCGTAACTGGATTCGCGTGCGTTCAGCTGTGTTTTGAAAGAGAACTCTTTGTGGTCGACGACTTGATGATTGTATTTGTGTATGTTTCGTAATTCTGCTATTGGCAGGACTGTATAAAATGTGTTACTACGAAAATAAAGAGCAATTGGAAATTTCTGCAACTGGACTTTTAATTCTACGAACCCACAAAGTCACAACTGGTGTCAGGAGTGACCCATATGACAATGGAAGCTGCATTGGCAAAAGTTCTAGAAGAGCTGAAAGAAGTGGGAACACCGAACGACAACCTCACTGCCAAGATGGAAGAAATGAAGACCGAATTAACAACGAAGACGGAAATGACAAATAACAGCCCGGCCGCGGAGTTGAAAGAAATGAAGACGGCGAATAACAACCTCGCTGCGAAGACGGAGGCGGCAAAAGGCAACTCCGCCGCGACGATGACCGCGAAGATGATCGAACTGACCACGGAAATGAAAGCGGCGAACGATAGCCTGGCAACCGAAATGAAGGCGGCGAACGAGGCCCTCGCCGCCAAGTTTGAAGAGCAGTTGGCTGGCGTGAACAAGGACGTCACGGAGCTGGGCAAGAGGATGGGTCAAGTAGACGAGCGCGTCGAAGACCTCGCAAACCGCGTTAAGACCTGGAGGAAAGGCCGGCAGCAACACCAAGTCCCTGAACGCCACGGTGGAGGACATAGTCGGCAGAAGGATGAAAGATTTAAAGGCCCACTCGCCGGGACAGGACACATCTGCGCGCGTCAAACCGCCGAAGTACGACGGCACGTCCAAGTTCGAAGTCTTCCGCCGTCAATTCGACACAGTGGCTAAGCACAAGTGGTCACCAGAGGAAGAGGCCGCACAGCTAATAGTCAGCCTCCCGGGACGGGCCGCAGAGGTTCTGAACGCGGCCCAGACAGCGGTGGCGCCCAAGGACATCTGGGAGGCCCTGAAAAACCGCTTCGGGAACCACCGCATAGCCGCAGCCTACCGCAGCCAGCTGAACTCAAGGCCGCAGCAGCCAGGGGAGACGCTGCCGGAGTTCGCCCTGGCAATTGAACAGCTGGCTAGCAGAGCCTTAGTCCACCTCCCACCAGAGTTCGTATCCCGAAAGGCTGCCTACACATTCGTTGACGGGGTACGAGACACTGAGATACGTCAGCGCCTAATGCTCGGGGACTACAAGACCATTAACGAGGCGCTAACGGCAGCATTGAGGATGGAGGCGGCCAAGGTGACGGCTACCCACACGTCGGGAACAAGGAGTATTCGCTACATGGGAGACCGAAGGCTAGCCGAGGAACGCCGGCGAAGACCTAGTGGCGTGTTTGGGGGTGTGGCCAGCCGGAATACCTGAAGAGACTGCTCACACCAGATCCCGTAGGGGAGGGGATCCGTCCCTTTCAGCTGCCAAAGTGCGGGCGCTGCGGACCCTTAGCACTCGTGGTACCTCTGACGTTACTAGAGGAACCTCGGGCCGAACAGCCGAGCCCCTCCTTCGGGAGTTGTTTGGATTGGGATGGACTCGAGGAGGCAGTGTGTTCCCGAAACCCGTGGGAATCGGGTACGTCTTCGGACGGGGTTGAGGGAAGCCATTAAGTGTCCCGGGTACTAGCCTGCAAAGCTAGTAGAAGGTGTGCAAAGATCACCAGGCGGCCCCACCGAGGTTTTTCGGTAGTCTTCACCTTGAGTGTTGACGCGCGTAAGTGGCGTATCCACTTCCATCCCGTCTTGAGTCCATAGGACCAGATGGGGGGGGGGCTTGTTAGTCTCTAGGTCTTGCCCTATGGAAAGCCCCACGGAGGACGCCGAGCGCCCTGTGGGACAGCTCGGATACTCCCTGGTTGAAGGAGGCCCGGGTCTTGTTCCTACGGGTTCAAGGCTAATGGGAGTAGAGCCTCTGGACTCAACGTGCCCACACCAGAGACAGCAGCCGGAAAACGAGTAAAAGCCGTAGTGCCGAGGAGCAAGCCGGCGACATCACCACCATCCCCTAGAGTGACACTGCGCGCTATCAGCCGGCGTATGGATGACAGCCTCATCGCGGACGGTTGGGTGAAGAGGCCATGCCACGTGCTGGTGGACACTGGGGCAGCCGTGACCATCAGACCTGACGTGGCCAAGGATTTGCCGTCGAGAAAACCGAGCCGGCCATACCAGCTATTGACGGCATCGGGTGACACCTTGGCCGTGGAGAGGGAGGCCCTGCTGCAGTTGACCTTGGGACGGAGTGCCGTGCGTCTGGGGTGTTCGTCGCAAAGGTGACTGAGAAGGTGATACAGGGATTGGATGCCCTCAGGAGCTACGAGGCGACGGTCGACGTCAGCAGGAAACTCCTGCGGCTCAATGGAGAAGAGGTGATACTCCGGCAACCCGAAGAGCGCCTTGGAATCTGCAGGGTCATCCCGAGGGAGGACGTAGTTGTCCCCGCGAGAATCGAGGTGGTGGTGATGGCGCGACTGGAAGGCCAGAGGACGAAGAACATGATGCTGGACCAGATTGACAACATGGGAGAACATATTCATCTGGAAAAATAAGGATCGCGTAATGAACTTTGAAATGCCGCCAGTAGATAATTTGACAAAAAAGTTCATAGTTCCACCACCAGAGAGAGCAGACAACAACAGATGCCAGTTGGAAAGAGATTGAAAATGGAGGCCAGGGCCTTTGAAACTAGTCTCTCATAAATATATGAAAAAGTAAGTGACGAGTGTCAATAAACCAACCACAAATAATTTTTATATATGTCCATTAATTTGTTTATACAAGATATTTTGAGAAGGTATAATCTATTAGATCTGGTCATGTGAAGAGTGCATGGGTAACACATATAAACTGAAAGAAAACACATTGTTTCATACTATTCTTTGTATATTTAAAAGTTTCTGTATGCGTTCTGCTGGCTATTAAAAGCCTTATGAGCATTTATTTTCTCAAACTGACACAGGTATTAGACATTTTAGATACATACACATTTTTATGGAACTGAAAGTACCTAACTTTTGTATTAAAATTATCTTCCTAGAATTTTTAACTTAAAAAGATAACAGGACAAAAATAGGACCCATGGTGACCATAGCGAAGGAGTAAAGTCATCTATGAAAGAGACTAATGATATTAACATTGAAATGTATGTACAAAAAATAGCATGTTGGTACTACCAACGTCATGATGTTGCTGTTTTTTGTTGAACATCATATATTTTAAGAGTTTACTTTTATATATGCTTATTACTTTTATGCACATATGACCAGTTTTACGAACTTTCATTAGTGCCTAAATGTCTCCTTTAAATAGGGAAAACAAACCATTATTAATTCACTTGTGTTTCAACAAAGTTGCTTAATGCTAACATTTCCATAAATGTTAACTGAAGAGTGACATCATAACACAACAGTTTACATAAAAGTGATTGTGAAAACTGAATGACTAAAATCTCATTTAGGTTAAAAAGTAGTGAATTAGTAAGAAGCACTATATAAACTGAAGCAGCCAGAATGCTTTACACATAGCAGCTATGCCATTTTTAGATATTCATAGCCATGTGGGCATACCATATATTCAATTGCACCTGCCTGGCACTAGATTTGGCTACAATTCTTGTTTTCAATCCATATTTTCCTTTCATCTCACTGGATAGGAAGCTTCTGGATATATCCAGGAAGTCCTGAATATTTGCATGTCTGTTTTGCACAATCTATGACTAAATAAGTCATTAGCATCACTAAGACAGCCATTTCAAATACCAGGAAGTTACTTCTAAATGCTGACTTGTGGAATGCCATTTCTTATGCATGATCAATGGCCATGAATTCAATTTTTCTGTTATAATGAAAAATTTAACTGCCAATTACATTTCAGTAAATGTATACAGTAAAACGTTGTTAATCAGAACCTCTTTAACCTCCACTAGTTTAGGAGGGTGGGGGAATCTTTAGCAAGGTAAATGCAGACTTGTTTCACAGAAAATAAAGTGCTATTCTCAATAGGTACGTAACTCGAATTCTCTAGCCAGTGGGCAAATTTACTGCACTCATCCCACTTGCTTGGAACCAGGTTGGAACAGAAATTTTGATAGTCATGGAAAAATTTGTGGTCTGATGTATGTGACTTGGAGGAAAAAATGATTGAAGAAGTATTTTATAGACATTTTTAAAAATATTGATGGCTGTTCTGATGTTGATAAAGAAGACATTGACAAATGCTTGGAAATTGACAATGACGGAGGTTATAAACCAATTACAGAGGAAGACATGCAGTGTTACTGAACAGGAAAATGAAGAGTATTCAGATTCAGACAGTGTTGAACTAGCTGTGGTTATGACCCATGCACAAGCAGAAGAAAATATACAGAAATTGATGCTCTATTTCGAGAGTAAAAACAAAACTTCATCAGATGAACTTCTAATGTTAAAGCAGATGCAAGATTGGGCTGCTCATAAGCGCTATGCTAAACTGAGACAGCAGAAGTTCACTGCCTTTTTTACTACAGACTAGTCTGTAGTATAGTGCAAATACATAGGTTATTACAGTACATGTGTTTTTAGATGAAAGTGTGCTAATAGTAATTTCTAAACTCCATTTAAAATATTTCCATGATGATGTACTGTTTTTATCATTTTGCCATATTCTCAGGATAATGTGAATTTTCGTCAACTTGGATTGGCCCTGGTCCCAGTTGATCCAGGTAAATGAGGATCTACTTTATCACCAAACAACTTCCAAAAATTATTTGAATACAAAGTTACATTAAGTTCAATGAAGTTTGGTGAAACCGGCCATTATATTTGATATGATGGTAACACTTCTCACATAATTACCTAGGACATGTTTTGCAGTCATGCCCATCTAAATTTTCGACAAATGTTTATGGACAGCCCAGATTCAAAGTGCACAAATTGTGTAAAGCAGTCAATTTGCTCAATTAATTTAATTAAACAGCAAAACACTATTATCCTATTTCTTTTCTAGGAATAAATTTTGGTGCCTCTCACAAAGAATATTCTGTTTCAAGAAAAATAAATTTTAACTCTTAACAAATAACAAATGCACACAGAATATAGCTAAAGGCACATGCACACTGATAATTCAAAGTATAAACTTGGAAGAAGCGTAGGGACAGTGAAGCACAAATTAGTACAAAATGAATCGAGAAGATATTGACACATTGCTTCACTCACACTGTTTATTCACAGGACATATTTCAAGAGCTCTTAATCCTATCATCAGCTGATACTCGATTAGTGACACTCGATTAGTGAAACATGTCCTGTGAATAAACAGTGTGAGTGAAGCAATGTGTCAATATCTTCTCGATTCATTTTGTACACACTGATAATTTCTTAACTAAACTAGGTAGTTGTGATCAACAGGCATTTGTACAAAGACTAACTATAAACGTGTCATGATTAAATATGCATGCAGAATTAGCTGAATGCTTCCATGCAATGTGCCTGAAGAACTACTCATTAGGCTCTTTAGGTTGATGACTTTACTCGCAACAGTTCTAAAACAACATTTAATCAAATGTATGATAAATATATGGCAAAAGACAACAGCAATGGGAATAAAAAGCTTTTGGAAAACTGAATTTAATATACTTAAGAATAAAGTGCTTGGCTGCACTCACTGTTTAACAACAAGCATTACTCCTTAACATAATGACCACAAATTGAATGGTAATATGATCAATTCAAGGATAAAGGTTTTATGCAACTCTTAAATGTGCTTATTACTGGCCAAATAAAGCTGTTTTCCAAATAGCTTAGCAATATTTTTCATCCACAAAATCCAAATCCAAATGCAAAATCTACTTTTGTAAATGAACTATACTCTACTATAACAGCAAGTCACAATTTTAAACTTGTCTTACCTTGGCAAAGACTGTATGCTACAAAAGACATTTCATTGATAAAAAAAAACTAAGATTTCTAACCTAACAACTTAACAAAACAATGAAAAT
Source organism: Mantis religiosa (assembly GCA_030765055.1). Taxonomy (NCBI): domain Eukaryota; kingdom Metazoa; phylum Arthropoda; class Insecta; order Mantodea; family Mantidae; genus Mantis; species Mantis religiosa. Next base: position 27,824,679 of record CM060950.1, on the reverse strand, counting down.
AAACACCCATATTAAAAAAAAATCCTTCCTGAGTAACAAATTTCAAATGGAATTGCTATTTGTGAAGTAATAAGACTTCTAATGCATTATTTGGTGTTCTTAAGTTAAAGAAATAAAGGTCAGTTATTGTTTTCCTAAAATATTAAAATAAATGGCATGTGCATCCATACATCTGATATGTGTACATGAGATAAATGGTTATTACCATTTCTATTTAAAATCATTAGTATACACCAGATAAAGCTACTTTCACATGTTACTATGCATGTGCATGCAATATTAATATTGCACAGTGTTTGGAAATTTCTTTTCTTTCTTAGGTCTTGCAGAGGGTACTGAGTAGACAACATGAAAACAGAAATCCATGTACTAGAAATGCACAACTTTTGTGTAACAGATTCAATAACTTTAAACTTTTGAGGTATTTTGCTTCTGTTAGGAAAGTTCTTGGAAAATATACTACTGAACTTTCAAGAACAAACAGGGTTTCAAGAAACCATTCATCTCAGTTGAATGTTTCATATTTTAACTTTTGTTGCACCACCTAAAAGAATTCCTTCTGTAAAATGCTGCCCATTAATACAATCAAATGACCAAAGACTGCCAGCATCAATCTTATTCACAAGTATTTATGAGGCTGTTAATCTATTTTTAAATCATCCTTTAGGATTGTGCCTTCTGCCATTGAAAAGATGATCTTTTGTTATTTGAAGGATATTTCCTACCCTCATCAATAAAGTTTTTCCATATGCTGTTCAGTTCCATGTTTACTCTGTAAAAGTGAATGTGGCAAGTTATTCTCACAATGTCTTTCTCTCAGAGAGGCATTGATAAAACTGTAGCATATTAAGACAAGTGTGATATTGGTGTAAACACTCTAAGTGACAGTAAGCATTGTGTATGTGAGCCACCTCCTGCGACACCCATAAAAAGAGAATGCCTTGCCCATTCTGACACAAATGCTAGTAATGATGAAACAATGATTACGAAAATGAAACACTGATTACAGTGCCAAGAATAGTCATGTGCAACAGTACAGCAACAACGGCTTCAAAATAATATTTTTTATTAACCCTAACCATGTTACTCGACTTCTTTACCTTTGAGTGAACTTCCTGGCCCAAAACATACTCAAATTCCATCTCCTCCTTCTATTTCTTATATTGATTTATTTTTCACTTCATCACTGTTGAACCTGATGTTACCAAAACAAACAGATATGCAGATCAGTTCCTCTCAAGGTGTTTTCCATCACCAGGATCAAGAAACAAGACATGACGACATATAACAGTGGACAAAATTAGGACATTCATAACTGTGATTGGAACATATGAATGATTACAAAGACATTTACAGAATCATACTGGAGAAAAACTGACTGTTTTAGCACCAGTTATTAGAAAATGTTTTCTCGAAATAATTTTAACTTTTTAAAATTTTTCCATCTCACTGACAATAAAAGTAATCTCCCCTGGCTCCCCTGATTATGATCCAAGTACAAATACACCATGCAAACAGAATTTTTCCACAGTAACAACTTTAGATAAAGTCTAATAGGGACAAAATGTTGCATAATTACTTCAGTATATGCCCAATAAGCAATCATCACAAATGGGGGATTAAGCTTTGAATGGTTTGTGATTCTATTTAAAATATTGTTTGGGGCTTTTCATATATACAGGGGCTAAATCATCTTATGAAAAGACTGCAGTAAAATTTAATGGACTAGCCTGTAATGTCCTGAAACTTCAACTGGAAAATTATTTAAGCAAGGAATATCATTATTAAATTATAGATGAGTCGTATTTATTACACATCAGCTTCACTTACGTGAAATAAATACAAGTCATCTAAAATGTAATAATTGTTTTGCTTCACTGTGGTGTTCCAATACAGTTAAATTTCGATATAAGGAATATCATATTAATATTGACAATTTCTTCACACCAATTTCGCTTCTTAAATAGCTGTACTCCTTAAAACCTAAGAATAATCGAAGAGGGTGGGGGCAACAAGGGAACACCAAAAGCACTAAAATCAAATAAAAGTAAAATCAGTCAACAATAGTTTCACGAGGGGGCTGATTCAAACAATACACATTATTATGAGTGAGATGAGCGTGGAACTCTTTAAATACTGAAAAAAGGTAGATTCTTATATTATTTCACGAAGGAAGTTAAATGCTTTATTCATAATGTTGTGAAAATAAAACCAGGAAGAAATTGAAAAGATTTAAACTTTATTCTTCAATAATTAAACTTTAGACTCTCTAAGGTTTCTTAAATGAAGTGAAATAACCAAAGGTACAATTAAAAGGCCTCCTTCTGCATCATATGGTGTGACATTGCCAAAGAAGCAAGAACATCAGTGTACCAAATGTTATACATTGGGGCAATAAAAATGTTCACGTCCAGTGAACATAAAATGTGAAGAGATTACACCCCAAGTGCATTAATTTACCTAAATGTTTGTTATAATTTAATTTCTGTACAAAATGTAGGTTTTTTTTTTTTTTTTTTTTTTGACTGGAAGTCTTAACTCACAAACTGAAATTAATTCTTTTAAGAAGTATTTTACTTTTTATTTTCTGAGCCCAGAGGTGATTATTTTAATTTAGTTTTTTGTGCACATATGTGAACTGAAGCCATGGAGTATGTTAACACTAGTGCTGGAAAACCACTCCTGTAGTTAAAGGGTATTTATTCTTTATGCAAACCACATTGAAGTCATTAGTGGTGACTTACATATTTATGTAACATAATATAGTTTTGAAGTATATTATTATTATTATTATTATTAATATATTTGTAACTGCATATATATATTTATACACACATATTTAGAGTGCTAAATGTCATTTATGTTACTTCGATAGAAATGTCATATTTCACCTAAAAAATTATAATAAAAATTATTCTTTATTTCTATAGTTAAATATGCGCTGAATTAATATAATTTTGAGTCGAACTAACACTCAATGCTCCACTTATTGCTGAATGTTGCGCTGAATGTTTATTTGCTTCAATTCTTCTAATTAACAGATTACTAAACAGAAATAAATCTGGTACAATTTATTTTTAACATTTTATATTTTTTACAATTTACATGTTTAGCTTTAAAATTACTTTATTATGAATTTCTTTCTAAAACCTAATATTTCAAAACATAGTGGTCTGGCATTTTTCATCTCTGCCACCATATTTGAGATTGACATTAAACATTGGGCAAGCATTGTCAATCTAATTGACCTGTGAATGAGTTATGGTTAAGAGAAGAAGGGTTGAGAAGGTCCTTGAAAAGAAGGGTTAGCATACACGAGGTGTGATTAAAAAAAAACAAATTTTGTTACTTTGCAGACTTTATAAAACCCATTTTCAAAACCTGTTTTTTTTTATCTTGTTTGTACATTTGTTACCGATGTACGTTTGCATTTTCTGCTGTTTTGAATGTTTAGTTTATTGTTGACAGTTGAAAAGGTTGTATACATTTTCGAGTGCTCTGCAAATTTTTACTTAATTTGCATTAAACTTTACTTGAAATGTTGACTGGCTCTTGGGAAATCGTACTATGAATAAGACAAGAGTTTATGAATGGTATTAATGATTCAGAGAGGATTGAAAAGACACTGAAGATGACAACCACTTTGGATGCTCTCGCACATCAATTACCAACAACAATGTGGAAGAAGTAAAGAAAACTGTTTTAGAAAATGGCAAAACCCTAGTTTGAGTGTAAATGTTTTGGCAAAATTACAAAACTGTTATGTTGCCTCAGCCACCGTATTTGCTAGACATGGCCCATGGGACTTCTTTCTATTCCCGAGGCTGAAGAGAACCATGAAAGGACATCATTTTGTCACCAATGATAGATAAAACAGAATTGCTGATGAAGTTGAATACCATAATGAAAAGTGAAATTCAGAAGAGCTTCTCAAGTTGAAAAAGGCACTGGTACAAGTATGTTAAATCTGAAGAGCATTACTTTGAAGGGCAAAGTTGATTTTGATGAATATATGTTCTTTAAGGAAAAATAAGGTTTCTGTTAGTGTTTGATCACATCTCTTAATTTGAGCAATATAATCCATCTGAACACCCCTAATAAGATGTATTTAAATCAACTTGACAACTGTGGGATTGCAAACACAGTCTGGTAAACAAAAGGGTCAACATGCAATATGTGCAATCGACCAAGTATCAAAATATGATTTGTGGATAATACGTCAAATAATTTGACTGTCAGTGCAAACCTTCTGTTTTAGTGGACCAGGATGCTAACCATTATGTATTAAAAAGTAATGGCTCTTTTAGTTTATGTATTATTTTCTTTGGCATTAGAAAAGGTTTACTAAATTAAAGCCAGTGGTTTAGAAATGTAACAATGACAACTAATTCATTAATGATTGCACCTTCAAACAGCAAAAACAGGATATTTAAATATTTGATTATCAATGGTAGCTTAAGTGGCATGGAAATGATACATTTCTGGACATGGTGTCTAAGAAATCTGCTAACTACCCAGCCCCCTGATAAGGCCTAGGAATTTCTGATGGAAATTTCTTAATGCCCTGAAACTGTTCATAGTGAATCAAAATGCAAGACTATGATCTACAAGAACATCAGTGAGCAATTAGAAGACATATGCTGGCAGTAAGGCCATGAGGGAGCTAGCGATTTACCATTACAGAAAAGAAGGAAAATGAAACCTTACGAAATATTGCAGTTAACTGTGCATAAAATGTCTCAAACAGTATGCTTGATAGTTTAAACTTGTGTCACATCACAGTTTATTATTTTTGGTAACTTCTAACAAAAAACATACTTTCTGAAACATTTAATACTATTATCACAAGTCAGCCATACCTTTGGGTTGAGCTCCTACTCTGCTCTGTGTTGGAAGGGGATGCTTATCGTAGTTTGGATCCTCTACCTCCTGACATCGGTAAGACAAGTTACGTAGCACACAGACACAATTTTCCACACTTTTGTTGCCAATGTTCGACTTTTCAATTGCTGATCTCACTACATACAATAATGAGTCCACCAGGCCTTCACATTCTCTTAATTTTTTTCTAGCGTATTCTCCTGCTGAACTTACATTTCTGCAAATAGAAATCATATTTCACTTTCCTTTTGGCATTACAGCAAATTAATTATTTGAAGTACAGAAACATAATAAACTATAGCAGAGTATTAAGTACTATCTTCTAACCACTAATATCCCATGAAAGTTCCAAAATTTAATTTTTGAAAATCAAGAGCCTTTTATAACATCCACTGGTAAGAAATACAGAGTTCCTGACATTAAAACTTCTTCTCTTGAAACACAACAAAGGGAAACTCTTTTAAAATGGCATTTTAAATATATCAGACCTACAGACACTGAACAAACACGTGGAACTATGTGCAAATGAACTCATGATCCACTGAGCTGACAGTTAAAGACTATTTTCTAAGAGGTGGAGAAAAATCTTACACAGGTAACTCAGCATGATAAAAATTGAAAATTGAACCCTTAGGTTGGATGGACGACATGCTAAACCCACTATATGAAGATAGGTGTAAGTGCCATTGCATATGCCCTTAAACAACTGCAAATCTGCAGATCTATTAACCCTACAGCAATGACCACTTAAACCCTGCAAGGGCCAGGAATAGATATCCAATAAAGAACAAGACATTTAAATTATTAATGCTGTAAAAATGCTTCATAAACACAAATTCCAATCTTCCCTATATACTAAGTAGTTTTACAAGGGCGGATCAAATATAAATGGGAATTTCTTTTAAATTTATTGTATCAACAAACAAAAGTGCTCATAAACAGATTACTTTTCTACATACTTTCCTGCCTTCGATACATATTTCCTTATAGAAAGAAGGATGCGTGCGGAGCCAGTTGCGCACAAACTCTTCTATGCTTGCGTCATCATCAAACCACTGTTCTCCTAATCTCTGTTTCATATAACCTTGCCCCGCTGAAATGTGTCACTCCGCGTTCAACTACCCTCCCCCTCGCCCTAATTGGCTAATGCTTTCGCGTCATAGGCCATAGGCGGTGCCTTCCCGTCACATTTAAACCTGCAGTAAATGTCGTAATAATTGCCGGGAAGATAAATAAAATCATACAAAAATCATACAAATAAGGATATGAAGGCATGCAAAAATACAAGTTTATAATAAACTGAGCAAATTGAAACAGAATGACTGAGCAATGAAACTGAAAGAGTTTATAATGAAAAGCCTTTGGCCTTTTCCACTGGGATTTTTTAAACCAGCACACATACCTTTCAAAAATGCTTGTCTTTCAGTCTTAAAAGTAATGTCACACCTTACTTTACTTTTCGTGTGTTCTTCGTGTATATTTAGCGACTTGTATCTCGGTGCAGTGTGGTTGTCCTTAAATAGTGTCTTCGCTACACAGCAATATCGCCTCTGTCTTTTAGCACATTTTTCTTGCCTATTTTTTTCATTCACAAATCCCAGCTGTATAAGCAATCTGCTGAAATTTGGTAAATCTGCATCCTCATTTACAGCAGACGAAATGTTACTTATGTTAGGGAGTTCGTTTCTAAAGAAAAACTACACACATGACGATGCACAACACTTTTCATGTATTTTCTCCGAGCACGCACTTTTGTTTATTCCTGCTTTTGCCTGCAGTGGTAAGTTTTCCTGTTTCCTCAATTTCATGTCGCGATGTTCCTACGGATCTAACACTCACACCTGTAACTTCAGAGCACAGCTGTTCGACTTCTCTCACTGACAGACGGATTCTTCTCTGTGAGTGCATTAAACACGTGCAACACAATTCTTTTTTCGCCTGTTTGTAAATAATTATCCTTGCGATACTTCAGGGAAAAACTGGCGGTAGACTCTGCCATTATACATATAATAAGTACATGCGCAATAAACGATCAATAAAATAATTTAGCTCCTGCACTCTCGAATGGCGATGCATGACTAATCCAGTTCAAAACAAGGTCAGTGATAAAAGTCATATAAACAAATATGTCACCACTACCGCTAAATCACGTGCTATCGTGCCATGTGCTTGAGAGCAAAGGAACCTCCTCTTTACTTTGTTTAAGAATTAACATGCATTTCAGATAAATCAACTCTGTAGTGTAATATATTTAATTAAAACAGTTACGAAAATATAAATTTGACAATTCTCTTCCAACATATAATGATATATCACCATGTTAAATAAAGAACTACTTTTTACCCCACAACAGTCTATACACAACAGCAACCAATGAGAGGTGATTAGGTCACGTGACCGCTAAGAGATACTGGGCAAGCTTACGTGAAACAAGGTATAGGTCTTGTTTGAGTGGTCCAAACAAATGGTAGTTGCAGAGTGATAAATATGGACTGTAAGGAGCATGTTCCAGATATATACGACATGTGTATAAGGACGCTCAACTACAACGGTTATCAGCAGCATGTTCCAGAGGTGTCCAATTCATTTTCTCTAGTTTTTCCAGCATTAAAGTGGCAGTATGTGGCCTCGCATTGGCATTGAGAAGAATGGCATTTCAGATCGGTTGCTGGAGCCGCTTGTTGCGATATTCAGCTTTTGCTGCATCCAAAATGTGACAGTAACAGGCTGCATTGATTGCCCTTCGTTCGTTAAAAAAATCCACCAGCAAAATGCCTGTGGAGTCCAGAAAATGGTTGCATCTTTGTAGCAGATGGGTGTGTTTTAACCTTGACCGGATCTGCTTCGTCTCCTTGCTAGCACTCCATACTTGCTTGCTTGCTTGTTTTCTTTGACTCTGGTGTGTAATGATGCACACATTTCATCACAATTCACAATGTGATTAAAGAAATCTTCTCCCTCCTCCTCATAGTGATGCAGGTGTCTGACAAACATTCTGGCATAACGTTTTTTGTTCCTGGTTGAGGGATGAGGAACCTACCTGGCAGACAATTTTCTGTAATGGAGTTCATCTCAGATGATTGTTTGAACACTTCCATAACTTATTCCTAGGAAAAAAAAAAAACAATTTGGGATATTCTTATGTGTCAATCTTCTTTAATAATGTCATGAATAGCGACAATGTTGTCTGCACTAATGCTTGTCTGCGGTCTCCTCCTATGACGTACATTTTCTACAGCTTCTCTTCCTGCCACAAAATTTTTATCCCACTCATACACTCCAATTTTCAAAAGTGTTTCTTCCCCAAACTATGCATGGAGCTGTCTCAAGTTTTATGAAGGCTTAGTGCCCTTTTTTGCAAGAAATCTGGTTATGATGCGTTGCGCAACAGACACGTGCACCTCTTGCTCACTCATGACATGAGTGAATCACGAATCATGAATCCCCGACCTGCACACTGTGTAGGGACCTGAACTCATTGATGGACGGAGATCATCTGCTCCAGTGTAGTGCCCTGACAAAAACAGATGGAGAACTGACAGCACAACTAGTCACACGTTATTGGGAGGCCAGAAGGAAAATGGAAATTCTCCAACTCCATGAGCATTAGCAACCAACCAACCAACCAACCAACCAACCAACCAACCAACCAACCAACCAACCTCATGGCGTACTGACACAGCCGCCGTCCTCCGCAGTGCATGTGCGCACAATACTCCCTCTCGAGGTACCCCCACCAACATACTGACAAAGTCACTCCTCAAAATTATTACAACAGTAGAGTTATATTAAAACTCCCATTTATATTTGATCTGCCTTCATATATAAAACAAACTGGTTTAGTTTATTAAAGGCAGTATAAATCCACAGTATCAACAAAATGAAGACTATATTAACAAAACAATGAAATTTAACTATTTTGTTTCTCAGTAGCAAATGTCATTCTGTACATCAAACACATCTAATTTGCCAGTCAGCTTGTTATTTGTGCATACAAACAATATGTATATATAGCTGCTGTCTAAGCAAAGTGCTCTCCAGTTTAAAGTTTCATGATTCAGTTTATGCTAACATGCAATGACAGTTGTATATTTGTGCAATACATAGGTTGCAATGAATACAAACCTCCCTGTCAGCATTTGTATGTACGTCTTATGCAGCTGTTGTTTTCACTCATTTAGTTATTTTGACTGTCTTGGGGTTCAGAGCAACTTCTTTTAGCTATCAGGAGTTAATTGGACATCACATATAAAACTGTCAAATCTCAGTGGTTACAACTAGTAATGTAGCACATAAATTATCTCGTGAAGTATGAAGGCTTCTAAAATTACTCCAGGAAATGTGGACGTAAAAGAAGATCTGACCTTTGCAGGCATTTTAGGGCCTAATAGTAGAATTCGGAAGTGGAATTAACACTAAATTTACAGACTAATTGGTCTAATTATGCTCATGGGTGTTATTCATAAACCTACATTAGAAATGTATTGGTCTACAGATGACATGCTAGCTACTCCATTTTTGTGAAATGGATGTCAAATAACAGGTTTACTTCCATTTTGTGGTTCCTTCATTTCAGCTGTACAGCAAATGATGAACTACACAAAATCAGGTCAGTTTTTGATTATATTATTTCAAAATTCAAAGAAAATTATGTGCCTAGTGAAAAGGTCACTGTTAATGAAAGCTTGAGCTTCATGAAGCCACTTAGGTTGGAGGCAACACATCAAAACGAAGGCAGATTTGGCACAAAAACTTTTGACCTATGTGAAAGTAAAATGTAGCTCACAGACTAAATGAGCACTAGAACATACAGAGGCCCCTTCAAACTGGGGTAAGAGATCCACAGCCCCACCCTCAGACTTGAAGGAAAACGTTTTCTTGAAAGGATGCTAGATATAGAAAAAAAAGTTGTGACCATTTCAAAAGTGTCTGGCATATCCCAAAAATAGGATTTTGTAAGGAAACTAATATAAGCTCTGAATGTGGAGATGTGCCCTTGTGTGTTTATCCATGTTTAGAAATGTACCATTCAAGAAGACACCTGAAAGTAAGCTTTCATGTTACAAAGTTTATTTAAATGTACTGTAAAAGAGAAAAATTAAAATAATTAGGGTTAAATAAGCATTAAATGCCTTTTTGTGCAGGAAGACTATATACGTCCATATTGCTTTTCCTCCATTTTAAAATAAGATCTGCTTCTCAATTTGATCTTTGTATCAACATATAAAATTCCTTTCTTAGTCAGCTAAAATGGATAAATAAATGAGGAGCATCGTTTCAAAATGCGATAAGTCCACTCTCAATCGAAAAGTAGTTTGAAGTGAATCTAAACTCTTTAGCATGACCTGCATCATGCTCGTCTCTGTTTGCTTCAAATCATGTTTTAAACCTGTTAAAATCGAGAGCGAATTTGCGGGTTTGGTGCAAACTGCGATATGTCCAATGGCTAGACTGGATCAAACTGCAAAGTGTCCACTTTCTTACGCACATTTTCGGGCTCGTGCAGAGGAATTTCCACCTCTTCTATCGTTGCAGTACATAAAAACGTGTTTCATTTTAGCTGATTGTTTGAAAAGATTGCATTGTCAATAGCTGTGTTTGTATTATTGTGAGCATTGTAAGCAGTTCATGTGGTTGGTTCTGTGAATATGGAAGAAAGAGTGGTTTTAGGTGAGTGTTCTACTGATTCCAGAAAGAGGCAAAAGGGTACGACAAAAAGGAAAAGAGAACAAGAAGAAAGGTGAGTTCCATTTAAATTTTATAATACAAATAATTATTGGTATTATTTTAACAAAAGCATGGCAACTGGAACACATTCTGAGCTAGTTTGTGGATGTTATCGTATAGTTATCACATCATTGGTTGATGTGTTTCAGGTATTCTGATAAAGATCCTAGTATGCTGGAGTTCGAGTCTCCATGTACACATAGAGAAGGTAGATTTAAATGTTGCACCATTCCTGCATATCACCTTACCAGAACAAGGAAGTTAGTGTATAACTACAGCAACAAATCACAACAAGATAGAATGCTGGCATCAATGATGTCTGTATCATCTCCCCAAAAGGCGCAGGCCAAGTAAGTCAGATAAGATTAGCTCAGTGGTTATTAAGTATCAAATCAGAGTAAACAACGAAACTATTCTGCTGTGTTCTAAGTTCTTTCGAGTTCTTTTTGGTATTGGCACAACAAGAGTAAACAGCAGAGCAGCTTCTCTAATAGCAGGTAAACCAATAATGGAGAGAAGGAGTGGTGATCAAAAAGCCAAACAGTATGCTCAAAATAAGGAATCTGTAATTAGCTTCTTATCAAAGCTACAAGCTAGAGAAAGACATTATTCATAAAAAAAGAGTTAAACATCAGAGTTAAACATAAACAAGTTATTTAAAATGTACAATGATGGTGTGACTGAAACTCTAAAAGTAAAGAAGTGCTTTTTCCATAGAATTTTTTCTAATGAATTTAACTTGGGTTTTGGTGAACCGACTGTAGATGTTTGCAGTTACTGCAGCAGGACAAAACATGAACTGCAAGTCAATGAAAATTTGCACAGAAAGAATCAGTTGCAAGCAGAACTCACTGCACATAAACTGAAAGCGAAGGCATTGAGAGAAGAAGAATCATCTACCATGTCTTTATGCTTCGATTTGCAGCTTTGCCTAAGCTTGCAATAGGCGAAGCTTGTTATGCTCGCCAATTATCAATAATGTAATGTGTAGTGTTTAACGCCCGCTTTTACTACATACGGCACCGCAGGTGGTGACATTGATGATGCATGAGATGAAGATGGAGCACCGGTGGAATGAGATGGCAGGGGAAACCGGAGGTCCCGGAGAAAACCCACTCCAACGCCGTGTTGTCCACCGAAATCTCACTTTGCGGTCGCCTGGGATCGAACCCGGGCCGCCTTGGTGAGAGCCAAGCGGTCTAACCACTGAGCCACAGCATGGCCTCGCCAATTATCATTCTATGCCTTATGTATCATTGGTATAAAGAATAAATCACTCTTATTTTATTGCTGGATGGAAAACCAAGCAGGTCGTGAAGCTATTGAAGTGGCTTCTATGTTAACAAATTTTCTCAGCAAACAGCAATTTGAAGACGGAGTATCCAAATTAAGACTCTTCTCTGATGGCTGTGCTGGCCAAAACAAATGTCCACGTGGTCCAAGCAATGTATTGGTGGCTTTTGAAAAAGTCTCCAGACAATCTGAAGGAAATATGTATGATATTTCCTGTGAGAGGTCATTCCTTCTTACTTGCGGACCGCATGTTTGGAGTTCTGGAAAAGGATCTTAAAAAACAGTCTGAGATATTAACTCCAGAGAAATATGTTGAAACATATTCTAAGGTTGGTAATGTTTGCCAACTGGGCAAGGATTGGCATGTGCATGACTTCAAGATGCTTTGCAATTACTTAAAAAAGCCAGATGGTATAAGGGAAATGAAAAGGGTCATATTGAAAAAGAAACTGAAGGGGAATAAATTTTATGTTTCTCTGAAAATGAAAATGTCATATAGGCTAAATGATGAATCCAAGAAATGAGGAATAGCAATGGAACAAATAGCTGATCCTCCCGTTCTGCCTTTGGAACATCCCATCAAATTAGAAAAAAAGGAATGATTTGAAGAAGCTTTTAAAACAACGTTTTGGTGAAGATTGGTATGGTAACAATGAGCTGCAGTTTTATGCAAGCCAATTCAGCACGAAGACGATGCACAACATATGAAGGAGGAAAGCGAGAGTAAAGGGTGTGATTGTTTGGAAGAAGAACATGGTTTAAATGTTTGAGAGTTGTGCCATTGTTTATCATTACCGTAGTTTGTGTTCACTTCGATAACTGTCAGTCACATATGTTAGAAGTTTTAAATGCACTCAGTGCATAATTCAGATTTTCTCAAACATAGCAGTGTTACAGGACCTTATTATTAACAGTACATGATGACTAGTAAAGACTTTCCACAAGTTCATGTCTAATTTTCATAATGATAACATTGTTGGTTTCAAATTTGTACATATTTTTCGAAAAAGATTTACATGGCTCTAAACAAAAATTTCATATCACCAAACTGTGTAGCTATTAATTATTAACTATTAATTATGTAATTATTAATTACATTGGCACCTAACAGCTAAAAATACCTTAAAATTTGCAATAAAATGATTTACTGAAGTTAGCATTGTCTATATGGAAGAATGGTTCAAAAGGCTTTGTGTCCATTTATTCGGTGCAAAACACGATAATTCCGAATTTTTTCATACTTTAACCCGCGATTATAGCTTCAGATTAAGCCTCTGATTTTTGACACTCAGCAACAGGTTATTCATTATTTTTTAAAGCACGAGTGCATAACTAAATTTCAAAAGTGTTGTTTAGTTTAGTAGTTATTACATTTTCGGCTTTCCTGTAAAATTGCTATTTGCAGACTTATCGTGTTTTGAAATGATGCTCCTCAAATGTTTTGCTTAGGAGAAACTGCTTCAGCACATATTCCCCCCCACCTCCTATTGACTTTGTGTTTTGGCAAAAAATTATTTGTGTGCCAGAATAGTATGACTGCACCATAATTGAAATTGTTTTAGCTGAGACAATATATATATATATATATATCTCACCTAATTTTCAGCATATGAATTGAGAAAAATATTTCTCCCTATGATCTTAGTCCTTCCAACTTGATTAGTAAGTAATGTTTTTCATTTAAAAGTTCAAGGATTATGATATCTGCTACTTTGGTTTTTATCACAGTTTTAAGCATAGAGAAACAATGATAAAATCAAACTCTAAGCTTTGGTCTATAAAGAATATTTCGTAAGATATGAAGAGATGACCATTGGAGCAGAGTGACAACACCGTAGAATGTTTGGCAAGACTAGAAAAAAAAAAAAAAAAAAAAGAAGAATCAGCAGGTATTGAACAACTCTATCTGTTGGTGTTAGTAATTGGTTAAAAGCTAAAATGGTCATAGGCATTACATAAACCTCCAAACTTTTCACCTTTTGGAAGAAAAAGTAGTAAAATTGAGTTTTTCTTTATGGGTACTCTTTAACTATTGTGGTTCTCAGCATCTCATTCTACAATAAGTGTGAAACATTTAAATTTGCTCAGAGGCCTCCTTATCAGCCTTGAGGTTCTTTTCTATGAGAACAAAAGCATGAACTTTACTTCCCTTCCAAAGAAAGCTACACTAAGAATTTTATGTCTGAAAAAATCTATTACTCTCTGCCGGATTTCAATCCACAATCTCAAGAACCAGAGGCTAGCCTTGCCCCCTTGTAATTTTACGTCCTCCAATGTTAAGTCATATCGGACGATGAATGAGATGGGTGAAATGATGCTCAAATGTGTCCAGGGTCCATGGAGCTTAGAGCTATGAACATTCGTCTTTAAGGATAAGGAAAACCCCAGAAAAAACTTTATCCAGGTAGCTCACCCTGACCGAGATTCAAACTTGGGAGCTCTTGAACGAGACGCAGACACGCTACCATCTATGCTACCGAGGCGGGCACCAAAGGCTAGCAAGTTACCTCTAGAACATGGAGGACAAAAGAGTAAGTAACTCTCGGTTTTAAAAGTAGTTGTAATTTCACTGTAGTAGTGACTAACTGCTATTTTTCTGCAACTTCCAATACATTTTTGATGACCAAAAACTAGTGTCCTCACTTTAGCTACACTAGAGAGGTATAATCTTTCCAGTGACCAAAGACTTCAAGTGACATGTCAGGTTGGTAAGTAGAGGCTGCTTATAAGATACTGAGAATTATGTATGAATTATAGCCATGCTTCATTTGAGGACATGTTTTGCAGGAACTAAAATTTCTAAACAAATAATATGGGGAAGTGATACTTCAAGGCAATAATGAATGCTGCTTTTATTAACAGTAGTATAACGCAAACTGTTTTGATACTTCATAATTGTAATGATAAAGCTCAGAGAGGTTAGACAGGTTCTACCGGACACAGGTTCCTACTATTGTGATTAATTTTGTTATCATGTTTATAACCTCATTTTATTATTTAGCTATTAATATATATCTACTTTATATATTCTGCAACACACCTACTTATCTTAATATGTAGCTATGGCAGAACAAATAGCCTTATGGAAAAATAGGTTTATTAAATTAGAAATACAAACAAGAAACATAGATACAAGACACTTAAATAAAACAGAAAATATAAATTAAAGCTCAGTCATAAAAAACTAAGTCATCACTAGGGACTGGAAGTTGTCGACCTAAAAATTCTCAAAAAGTGAGCTATAAAATGCCCGTAAAATATAAAAAAATGTAAAAAACAACTTAACAAAAATTAAAAATTTTCTTTCATAATAAGCAATTAATAACTATCACAGACAAATAATGAATATATTGTTCCAATTACCACATTTTAAAATTAACTTTCTTAGTAAATAATGTAAGTATTGCTACTAAATAATAAGTAAATTAAAAATTCATCAGGTCATTTTCAATTTTATAAAATATGAAAAAATAAGTTACTGTACCCATTAGCCAAAACATACCTTACTTAGCGTTGCAGTACACCACCATGGTCATCTTTAAGTTATCAAAAATAAAGGAATGGTGGTTGTCAGCTAAAACTGTTTTATACTTTGAGAAACCTCTCTCCACTTCCACAGATGTTATTTGGTGCATACTTGAAAAACACTATGTCACTGCCAGTTAAATCCTGTTCAAAAATATCAGTTCTGAAGTTTTCTCCTGACAAGATATTGGCAATCTGACAAACATTTTGGTATCCTTTATTTTTGTCCAACACAAATTTTAGTTTCTCTTTAATTTTGTTGCCAATCTCCCCTTTACATTTTGTATCCTCTCTTCTGCAATCTTCACTAACTCAAGCAACTTATTCAAGGTCATGCCACTTTATTCAAAGTGGGTTATGATTTCCATAAAAAATGTAAAATTTGATATAGTGAAGGCTAATTTATCTTGGATATGAGTATCAGAAAACATCCTGTGCACTCTCAATTGCCTTAGAATCTACCCTATCAAAGCTATTCACTACTTAAAAATTGTCACAGTGGTATACATGCAGTTAACCATGTAGCCCACCGGTGCCAGGGGCAAAGCTATATTAGGGGCTTTCCCTTTGAAATGAATAGTACGGGTTGGCGCCTTCAAAAATATTTACTTTACTGTGGAAATTAGTGTATCTACTTCTAGAAATATTGATCTGACCTGTTCCACATTCGATGAAAAGCATGCACCAAACATGTAACATGCACCATCTTACTGTAAAATGATTGGATCGATGTTGCCGCCTTTACCATGTAAGGTGCCGCATCTGTTAGGAAGAGGAGCACATTCTCATGCTGTATTCCACTAGGCCACAAATAAACACATGGATTTATCGAACAGTTTGCATATCTGACAGTGGTTAACAGCTTTCATAACCCCTGAGGTCAGAAGAAACATTTTTCCGGTACTAGTAGCTTCTAGTGTATCTATCACTACAATGGCTACACAACGCCCCTCTGAATTTACTGTCGCATCAATTCATAACATTTTTGTAGGTCATTTTTATGCAAAGTTGATTCATCTGGAATTGTATGACCAGTGTGACGTTCAAGAAAATATCATAATTTGGAATTACTCATTTTCCTAGTGGAATATTTGCACTAACAACACCGCATAAATGTTTATAAAAGGAAGATGACTTGTTACTTGACGTCGAAGCCGTTTCTTTTAACAATATCTGAGACGTGTGTCCTTTTTTTTCCACATTTTAAAATGCTCGCAAATGTTTTTCCTGCCCAACATGTTGTACGGTGAACCGTTTGTCTGCAGTGACTTTAATTTTGCACACTTTATAGAACAACACAGTTCCATCAGTAGAAAATATGTTTCCGCCAAACTCTGAAACATTCCGTTTCAAATGGGACGTAGTTGACTGTTTTTGTTTCGGCATTTCAATTTCACAACACAACATATTTACACACCTCACAAGCTACTCTCCTTACTGCGACACTTCTAGCTCCTGAAGTCCTGACTGATGCAATCCAACACTTATTGCACGATGTAATTGGTGATTCCTCGAACTGATGCGTCATAAGTTCACCAGCACTGTTAAGACGCTGACCTGTGTTAATTACATGTTTACCACACTTACAAAGTAACTATTTCATATAAAATATATAAATGAACTTTAATCACAGATTATTTTAAAATCCCCCAAAAAGCCCATGGGTCAGGGTCAGATCTGCCATGGTAATCGAACCCAGGCCTCCCAAATGCGGGCTACAGATGAAAATGTCTTATAAATTCGTGAAAAAGAAATAAAATTGTCGGAAAATGCATCTAAATGTTAAAGAAATAAAATTGTCGGAAAATGCATCTAAATGTTAAAAATGACTATTATAAAAATGTGGGAAAAATGCATTTTGATGACCTATAAAAACCATATACATCTAACGTATTTGTTCCAGAATGCATTTAATTTCCAATAAGCATCGTCTGTGACTACTCAGAAAAAAGATTACTTTTCATCAAAATCCGGACCCTAGTCATCACTTATGACATGGAAGTCAACTATTCTAAGAAATAATGTTAAACTAACTCTTACCTCAAAACTCCTGAGGCATTACGGAATATTGTTGACCAGCATGTTTCTCCTGATGAATTTGGATCCCAACCAGAGTGTGGAATGATAATGTTATTCACAATTACTACAAGTCCATCATCAATGATTGATCTTTTCAAGTCCTGTATGAATAAGAAAACAAAACTCTAGAAGTGCAGAACTGTACAGTAAATAATTAAGCAATGTTGTTATAAATTACTTACTTCACATGATGATAGATTCCACAATACTCCTGTTACAAGTTCCTTTACTTCAGAATCAGATGATTTTCTTAGGAGATTTATAAGTGCTGGAATGCCCCCAGCATTTTTTATAGCTCTCTTGTTTTCATCATTTTGTCTACCATAAGATAAGTTCCTAGAATAAGAAATGCACATTAGCACATTAACATCGCAATAACTAAGGAGCCTTTAACAAAATAATTCACAGCAATCCTAAACAAATGAGAAAGAGAGGAACAAAGGGGAAGAGCTGATATACATTTCATTCAAGCAAAGAAAATTCAACATTCTCTATTATATTTTGCTACATGCAATGAAATGCAACATCAGTAAGTTCCAATGTGTAAGGACTATGATACAATGAAGTACAAAATTAATATAATTTTGAGTCGAACTAGTACTCAATGCTAGGTAAATACTAGCAATAAGTGGAGCATTGAGTATTAGTTTGACTCAAAATTTTATCAGTAAATTATTAATACACATTATTACTTCATATATTTTATTTCCTACAAAACATAAACATGCTAAGTTTTTCAAAATACATAACTTAACACTTTTGCTGTTTGACTGATAAATCTAATTATCCTTTAAACTGTATTTTGAATATGGATCCAACTTCACAGAGTCTGTTTTGTATCATCCTAACGCACCATTTGTAAGATAGGTAGACTTTTTTGTAGCTAAGGGTGGTAGTGTATATTCATTTCAAGTTTAAGCTTCTTTTTTTTTTTTTTTTTTTTTTTTTTTTTTTTTTTTTTTTTTTTTTTTTTTTTAAATAATCCTGACAACTATGAGTCACTATATTATATGGATTTGCATTACTAGTAATCACTTTCTGTAGCTGGTGCTTGGTTAACAAATGTGCACTTTAAATTTTAACAGAAAAAGAAAGGGATTGAAGGAGTAAAGTTCCTTAGGATGTGGACTCTCATAAGGATATGCAATTTGAAGTGCTTCCAAATTCAGAGATTCCAGGTTCAATCCCCGTGTGCGTGCGCGTGTGTGCGTGTGCGTGCGCGTGTGTGCGTGTGCGCGTGTGTGTGTGTGTGTGTGTGTGTGTGTGTGTGTGTGAATTTAGAGAAAACCCAAAGGATAAATCAACAGTAAATGAGTGAACACCATTGCCATTAGCAACAATTGTTCCATAGACAAAGTCACTTGTAATCTAGATTGTTAAAGGTAGCATATAAATGGGGGATGGGAGGTAACTAAAGCAGAGTATCGTACACAAATTTTAAGATTTAAATGTTAAAGCTAGTTTCAAGTGTACTAAGAATCCCAAAGCTGATGTTATCGTTATGAAATTCTCAATAGTTTGTTACTAGGAGAGCCTATGAATTTATATTCATAAATAGTTCTGTGCACCTTTTACGATGCTCATGGTTCAATACTTTACCCTTGCAACACAATTACATATTAATCTACATCAGAACTTAAGGCTTTACGAATATCTAAATTCTACTAGTTGTATAGATAGAGTCAAACTGAAAAATTCAATGCCATGGCTGGGATTTGAACCATGGTTCTCCTAGTTTCCATCCAGTCGCTCTTACCCATTGAGCTACCATGGCCAATGTGCTTTCCTGACATTAAATTCTCCAATTGACTCATATATTTTCCCAGTAAACCACTAAGGGCTTTTGTATTCAAGATACACTGTTTGTGGCGACTAACTATTGTAAGTACTTGAGTCCCAGGCTTCATCATTAAACTCTTATTATATAAGTTAATTGAGGGAAATTAAGCGTTCCTTCACACTAGCCATATATAGGCTAAGGGTTTGGATAGATAGTCATGGCACGTTGCTCACAGTAGCTCAATTGGTAAGAGCAACTGGACAGAAACCAGGAGATCCGTGGTTCAAATCCCAGCCATGGCATTGAATTTTGCAGTCTATGTTCAAAGTAATAGAAGTTGATGGAAATTTAGAATTCAGAACTGATGTCAGAACTGTCAAAGGAAGCTGCCAGAACTCAGAATATGGACAACCCTGTGTTTGTACTTCTGTTTATTTTACTCATGTCACATAGCACTTACATAAACTGAGCTGATCCTGAGAAACTGATTCTTTATCAGACATTATGAATAGGTAGAGTGAATTTTATAAGTAAAAGTAATAATATTTGTATCAGCATGAAGTAACCAGTATTAACTACTACTAAAACTACAATATCTGCAGGAGTCAGATGAACAGAATATAAATTTATATCATCACATGTGTACAGGATAAAAATGTTATGAAAATAATAAATATAATGAGATCACAGTTTATCTTCTATATACTCATTTATACTGGTCGCCAAACTGGAATGTGATTGACAGTAACCACATGGAATAAAGGTCTAAATAACTGGGAGGGGATGATTACGTCACAACGGTTGTCATAGTAATGAATAAAATGACCAATTAGAGTCGAGACGTTTCGATGACAACATTAGACGCTAAACCTTGGTTGCCGATATTCTAACACGTGCTTAGCATGACGCGGGCGAGCTAGCTATGCAAACGCTGCAGTAATCATAATACCTTGGTGTTACTCTCTCTTCTGATAATGCTGCATATACAGAATGCCCAACAGTTAGAGATCCTGTACTGGCAAGTTACTTTACATTTTATTTGTGGTAATTTGCCTTGGTTTACGTGTGTCTTGAGTCCATGTATCTGTGCGTGTGTTGTGATCATTTGCAATTTTGTTTAATGAATGTTTAATTATGTCAAAATAAAGTGACAAGTGAAAAACTGAACGTGCTCAGGAACCAAATAAATCTATATTTGGTAAAGGTATTCCAATTAAAGGACAGACACAGGAAATAATATGCTCTGTGAGAGAATACTTCGATGAAGAGAAATTGAAAGGGGAGTCTAGTATTCCATTCTCTAAGGTGCTTGATAGGACTTCACATGCGTAAGTATCAGTAAGGGCATTAAGGTTAAGTTTGGGAAAGAAAAGTATATTAAAGAAGAAAGTTAGACATTGGGGTATAAATTAGAAACTCCCGGGAAAAATTAAGTAAGCGGCATTTTCCCACTTAAATAAGCATCAACAATTCACAGGTATGCCTCTTTTGTTACGATGATCTTTACATTGATGTGTTCTTGCATGTTCTAGCGTTTATATGTAGATCCACGACTTTTCTATTGTCTTTGTGTATAGTATTATAAATAATTAATAATAATATAATATTATTAATAATAATAACAACAATAATAAAATACTCATTGCAGTCGCAACTGAATCACCTTCGCACGCGTAATGCTATCGCACTCTCCACGTGGCAGCAATAAGCGGCAATGTTGCTTCTATCTCCGTACGAAAGGTCAATCACTTTCTAGATTGGCGACCAGTATAATTGAACAATATGTCTTACTGACAAATGTTTTACAAACTTGGAAGAGATTTTGATTTTAATTTCTCTAATAACTGAAGCAATTTGTTATATATTTTTATTCCCATATATTGTGGACTTTGCAGCAGGTGGCTGTTAATGAAGAAGATGGAAGCAGATGGCTACTATAGAAGAAAAGGGTAAATGATATTGGTTTCCCTTCCTCCATGCAAGAATATAGGTGATTAAGAGTGTTAGCACTTGAGTTATAGGCCTTAACACTTTGAAATGCTTTGAGTCTTCTTTGAGACCAGTTACAAAAATATATAGGAACAACAAAAAGCAGATATTAATCAACAAGTATTTTACACATTATAAGAGAAAAATATACTGTCATGTCACAGATAACCTATAACCTATGAATACATTATTGTAGCGAGTGCATTGTTGATTCGAGATGGCGCGGGCAACAAGATCAAAGAGACGGGCAGTGCATTGCAGAGATAAAAGCTCGCCAAAACGTTGGGGGGAAGGAGATGGATTTCTAGAGAGTTCGTCTTTCTTCGAGCGCTGTCTTGATTGTTTGAGAACATTCCGGATAGTGAGTAATCTATAAAAAGGGAGCCGCCGCCTGCCAGAGAGTGAGTCGGTAATTGGATGTGTGCGCATGAACAGCTGTAAAAGTGTGCTTTGTTTGTGGGCGATGACCTTGCAAGTTGTATGTGTATGTGATGTAATTGTGTTTCTACGGAAATAAAAAGCAATTTTTAGTGTTTGTAACCTGGACTTTTTAATTCCATGAACCCACAAAGTCACAATCGGTGTCAGGAGCGGTAATAACGGCATCATCCCAGAAAACTGCACAATTCTCTCTTCTCCTTTGGCTGAGGCCAATCTCTCATGGTCTGTGTCTTCTACGGGTCTATGGCCACTCCGGTTGGTGAGACTGTGGCCCAAGTAGTTGACTTCCTTGCGGAAGAGCTGGCACTTCTTTGCGTTTAGCTTGAGGTTAGTCGCCTGCAGTCTCTGTAGCACCTTACTCAGGTTTACAAGATGGTCTTTGAATATTTTGCCGATGATGAGATGTCGTCCAGGTATAGCAGGCAGGTGTCAAGTCAATCCTCTCATTACTGACTCCATAAGGCGTTGGAAAGGTAGCTGGTTTGTTGCAGAGGCCAAAGTGCATAACTATGAACTGCCAAAGCCTATGGCCTGTTGAGAATGCTGTCTTCTCCTTGTCTCTGTGGTCCAGAGCTACCTGCCAGTAACCCGACTTCAGGTCCAGGATCGAGAACCAATGCGCACCAGCAAGCGTGTCCAGGGTGTCGTCAATTCAGGGTAAGGGGAAACAGTTCTTCCTGGTGACAGCGTTCAGCTTCCTGTAGTCCATGTAGAAGCGTAGCTCACTGTTCTTCTTAGTCACCAAGACTACACGGAAACACCAAGGACTGTCAGACTCTTCGATCACTCCCCTAGATCTCATGTCCTCCAGTATGTCTCGTGCAGCCGCTTGTTTCGCCAGCGGAACGCAGCTATGTGGTTGCCAAATAGGCCTGGTGTCGCCGGTGTCGATGCGGTAGTACAACGTCGGAGCTCCTTTCGAATGCATCACTATCGACATAGATGGACAATTCCCAGTGTCCGACGTAGGCAACAAGTACCTGATGGTGGTCGTGGACTATTTCACCAAGTGACCGGAGGTGTATGCCATCCCGAACCAGGAGGCCAAGACCATCACAGACTGCCTCATGGAGCAAGTGTTCTGCCATTTTGGGGTGCTGTTAGAGCTCCACAGTGACCAGGGCACCAATTTTGAGTCTAACCTGATGAAGGAGGCACTGGAAAGACTTGGGGTGAACAAGACCCGCACAACAACTCTACACCCGCAGTCGGACTCCTGGAAGAACATCTGAGGAAGGTCGTGGCCAGCCATCAGCGAGACTGGGATGTCAAGGTGCCACTGTTCCTGTTGGCATACTGGTCGTCGACACACGACCCCACTGAAATGACGCCAGCCAGCTTTTATGTTCGGCCGAGAGTTACGCCTCCCTTGTGACCAGGCATTTGGGAGCCCCCCGGAAGCGAAACAGCCAGCAACCGAGTATGTGGAGAACTTGGTGGACTGTCTCCACGACATGGATGAGATGGCTTGTCAGAACATCCAGATGGTGAGTGACCGCATGAAGACCCGATACGACAGGCAAGTCAACAGCCAAGGGTTCCAGCAAGGTGACTTGGTCTGGTTGTACCGCCCTACCCAGACCAATCGTCCGATATGACTTAACGTTGGAGGACGTAAACTACAAAAAACATCAAAAACATACCCAGACCAAGGGACGCTGCCTGAAGCTTCAGCAGCCATGGCAAGGACCGTACCGGTTGGTAAAGAGGATTAATGGCGTGGTCTACTGCATCCAGAAGGTGCCTCGAGGAAAGATGTTGGTGGTACACCTGGATCGTCTGGCCCGCTACGATGGTGCTGTTTAGGACCACCAGCCTTCAGGAGGGAGCAGTGTCGCGAGCGCATTGTTGATTCGAGGCAGTGCAGGCAACGAGATCAAAGAGATGGGCAGTGCAATGTGGAGATAAAAGCTTGCCGAAACAGTGGGGGGAAGGAGATGGATTTCTAGAGAGTTTGTCTTTCTTCGAGCACCATCTTGACTGTTTGAGAACATTCTGGATAGTGAGTAATCTATAAAAAGGGAGCCGCCGCCTGCCAGAGAGTGAGTCAGTAATTGGACGCGTGCGCGTGAACAGCTGTAAAAGTGTGCTTTGTTTGTGGGCGATGATCCTGCAAGTTGTATGTGTATGTGACAATTGTGTTTCTATGAAAATAAAAAGCAATTTTCAGTGTTTGTAACCTGAACTTTTAATTCCACAAACCCACAGAGTCACATTATTCATTTTCCTTTTCTTTTATGTAACATGGGTGCTTAATAATTTTTGGCAATAATATGGAAGTCTGTCCCAAGAACTTTGAGGACTCAAGAGGGAAAGTTTATACAGTAATGCCAAAAACCTTGGTATGCAATCATAATTATGTATTTCTGATTCTTAACACACTTTACCAATTCTTGATGTGTGTTTGGAGGAATTTAGTAACAGTGACGTCAAAATTAATATAAAAATTATTTGTGGTTGGTTTATTGACACTCGTCACTTACTTTTTCATATATTTATGAGAGACTAGTTTCAAAGGCCCTGGCCTCCATTGGAAAGAGATTGAAAATGGAGGCCAGGGCCTTTGAAACTAGTCTCTCATAAATATATGAAAAAGTAAGTGACGAGTGTCAATAAACCAACCACAAATAATTTTTATACACTTTACCAACCTGCTCCTCCCCATCAGATCATCCTGTTAATTTAGTTGGGAGTCTATAAATGCACAATTAACTTCTAGTGGACTATCCTCATCCATAATTTGGATATCTATTTTATGCACACATGCCCTTATTAATTTTGCTACTAATTTTTGCTATTTGTTTGTGCTATTTTATTACCTAAAATTATTCGAAAAAATTTGTTTTTTATTACTTGACAAGTGTCCTCATTTTGCATAGTTAATGTGATGTTTCTGTTTTATTTCTTTGTTTAATTTCCGTCCATTTGTTTTGTTTGTACTTAGTGCTTTTTCTAGAACTTCTAAACCAATTCTAATTAATTCTAATCGGTATATGGCTTTATCCTACGCTTCCTACCAGTGTCTTATCTGTTATCACTATTGTTCAATTATCCCTGTACCCAATGGCTACACCTCTAGCATCCTTAATATTTTAAATTAATAATCTATGCATAAGATTGGACGGATAGACAGATAGATATGTAGATATGGGTCCAATTTTGACCCCTATGGCACTCCATGTGTCATATATTTAAGTACTGATTCAATGTTTACAAATGCGCTTCTCTATTATGAACTATTTCAACACACTGGCCTCCGATTTGCAGGTATTGAACTTAACTATTCAAATGGTATGGAATTTTTATTCCATAGTTTTCTAATTTCCCCGATAAGTGTTTAAAGTTAACACAGTCAAATGCTTTAGAGTAATTAACCGCTTCGCCGATGGCCATTTAAACCCTCCAGGGGCCGGCAACGGATACCCAATAAACAGAACAGGACATTTAAATTGTTAAATGCTGTAAAAATGCATCATAAATACAATTCCGTATCTTCCGTATTTATTAAGCTATTTAAACGAAACAAAAACTGGTTTAAAACTCATTAAAGGCAGTATAAATCTACAGTAACAATAAAGTAGAGACTAAATTAATAAATTGTTGAAATTTCACTACTTTGTTTCACTGTAGCAAAAGCCATTCTTTGTGCCGAACGCGCCTAATATGTGAATCACTTTGTTTTGTGTGTATACGAGCCATAGTATGTATGTATAGCTACGTAAGCGACTTCTCAGGTTCAAGTTTAGTTTATTTATGCTATGCCAAGCGATAATATGACGAGAATATGTTGCGTCACACACTCCGACACTGGAATGAAAACTCTGTCAGCATCTGTTATTACAGTGTTTCTCAACCAAGGTTTCTGGTAGCCTTATGCAGCAGTTTTCGCTCAGTATTTCAGATATTTATACTCTCTCTTTGTTCAGTGATTTCTTGAAGCTATCAAGAGCTAAATGTATGGCACATTTGAAATTGTTAAATTTCAATGTTAACCATGACTTATCCCGGTAATGTAGCAAATAAATTAGCTTGGGTATGATGTGTACAGGCTTCTGATATTACTGTAGAAAATCTGGAAGATTTGTTGTACGATTATGGAGATGTTTAGGACATACGTAGCAGTGACGTGTACTGGTCTACAGCTGGCATGTTAGCTACTCCATTGTTTGGGGAAATGGCGGGTCAAATATGCGTGATACGGATCAGCTATTACCAGCTATCCCTCTTTACGGAAAAGAGTTAAATGGTAAAAAAAAAGTATTTTTATACCACTGGATGTAACTATGCACAGTTGTTTAGTAATTTTCAGAGCTGTAAAAGACATTCATCTACCTGTACTTGCGCGTATAAAGAGCTCGTAACCTAATTGAGTATTATAATACTCAGAGGCCTCTTTATACTAGGGGGTGGCAAAATTCACCACATCATCCCTCATACTTGAGAGAAAACACTTTCCTAAAAGTATACCACCCACACCCAAAAAACTTGTAACCATTTCGAAAATGTGTAGTGTGTTGCGAAAAAGAAGTTCGCAAGGAAACCAATATTATTGGGTGTGAATCTGCAGATGTGCCCTTGGGTGTTTATCCAGGTTTGGAGGTGTACAATTCAAAAAGAAACCTTTAAGGATACGTTTACAATCCTTATAGAACTAATTTAAATTCATTGTAAAACAGCAAGATTAAAATAATTGGCGTTACATGAGCATTAAATGCATGTATGCGCAGGACGTCTATACACGTCCATATCGGTTTGGGGCCTTTTAACTTGGACGTCATATGACGTCCATATCGGCGAAAGGGTTAAGAAAGATAGCTGAAACAAATTCATTTTTGTCTAGTGCTTGAACAACTATATAATTTCCTTTGCTAACTGCATGTATTGTTGATTTCTGTTTTTTGAAAGTCAAGCCAGTTACAAAATATAATATTACATTTATTATATTGTTTTTAGATTGCTGTATCCAAATGGAAGACCAGTGTACTTGTTTACTCAGACTACCTTCTGTACTGGTGCAGACTGCTCTAAGCATGACAGAGCATTTATAAACAGTCTGAATGTATTATCTATGTAGTTGTTTTAAGTATACAGGATGTCAATACCAAAATATTTTTAGAGCAAGTGGAGATATCTTAAATAACTTGAGATAGGAGAATTATAGTTATAGCTATGAATTTCTTAAGTGTCAGTATGCCCTGCTAATGATAACACTTGAGTGCACAATACACGAAAATGAAAGGGCATGTCAGAGCAATCCCTCTGGTGCAATGGTTATGACATTAGCTTTCAATTGAAAGGTAAATGAGTTCGAGTCTCCTTCACTTTTTTGTCTTTTTTTTTTAATTTTTACTTTGTTTATTTGCTTTTTTTTTAAATATTTTGTCTAAGCTTTCAATTTTTTAATAAATGGATGCATTTTATGGAGTAATTACACCTTGTCAGTGCAATTAATTACAAATATTTCTAACAAAGGTTGAAGCCTGCTTAATCTAGATGATTTATAGTTTAACTTTTGAACTATAATGGTATATAATATGTAAATAGAGAAGTAATCAGATATGTTTTAAGTGACTAAAGTAAAATAATATCATGTTTGTATTGTTTATTGTATTATTGTTGTAAATCTAGTATTTGTAATTTGATCTGTATTCTTAACTCTGGCACCGGGTAGTACCCAATTGCAGTGAATAAATAAATACATACATACATACAATATGTTCATGTGTTGTAATCTAAATGGAAGGTGGTTTAAAGGGTTAACGAACTTGCATAAAATAAAAAGTAAATGCAACCCATTACATCAGGTTTATAGGAACTACTTGAAATGGAGATCTGCACTTTCAATGCAAAGTGTCCTGAGTCAAGAAAATCATAGGAGTGTTATTGCACTGGCCAATCAGATTCATGTTCTTAGTTATAAGAACAACAGAACAGTTACACAAACACCACTAGAGTACGCTACATGATGCATGAAGGTAGATAATTGCTGTTCAGTATCATACTGGCAAGTGATTAGTTTGAGATTTGAGAGATCTTTGAAGCATTAAATCTTGAGAACACCAACGAGCTACTAAGAAATGATATTTCTATACTCGGGAAACAGTTTTAAATCCAATAACTTCACTCACCTTGTTTAAATACAAACTTATCAGCATCTGATGGCAGTTAGGTTTAACACAATTAACTGTGTTATGTTTAGCCGCAGACCATGCATTGCTTATCTCAACCTGATTATATTAGTCACGTCTACAATCACTGAAATTATTTCCTGTAGTTCATTAACATCCTGTATTAAAACTACCAGCTTCAGGTGCATTTTTATTTAGAATTTGTTTATCTTCCTTTAGAGTTTTAAAATTTTTTGGCTGCATGAAATCCCTTTCTTAGACTTGAAACTAATCAGAAAACATACAAAACTAGAATTTGGCAGACATAGGAAGGATGGATATAACCCAAGACAACACAAGCTGTTATAAACAGTTTAAATTACAGGCTGGTTAATGTACCTTTAAACAACATGGAAAATATTGGACTGTGGGCTCGTACAGTCCAATTTGCAGAAATTCAAACTGTTCTTTATTTCTTTATTTCTCTGCCAATAGCAAAATAACGTAACACACACATATGCAATCTTCCAGGCTGTCTGCACACTGCTCACTTGCAACTTCACTCCTTATGGCTTCCTGCTGGAACTGAAATGTCTGGTCTAGTCCATCACTTTTATACACGATTTAGCTATTTCACGAAGGCTGGCGAAACTTCCCGAAGCTTCACGGACCCTTGCGATGGCAAAGGAATTGTCCAGACCTTTCTCTGGTTCTTTCTCTCCCCACCCCATCTCTCCTCTGCATGTCATTAGCGCTGCACATGGGCATAGGCGTGGCTTCAACGCTATCTGTCTCGTTCACTCACCCCTTTCTTTCTCTCCCTCTCCACATCATAAGTGCCTCGCAACAATATCAAAGAGTACAATAATATAATTCGCATTGCAGAATATAATAGAATCAGTGCTGAATTGGTCAAAAAGAAAATTGATAAATTCAAAAGACAACAAAGATGCAAACAATCAACTACTCTTCCCCCCAATCAGCAATAAAACTTCATACAGAAATATAGAATAAAAAGAAGTATTTCAGAAAGTGGAGTGCCATTGTTACTAAAATTAGGCAAGTGAGTCAACATTGTATATACTTTTCTCCACTTACAAGTTTTTTGATGAAGACTAGTTTCTGGGAACCTCTTCCCTATCGTCAGTACTGTGGTTGACTCAGTGTCTCAGGGTAGACTGTGTCAACCACAGTACTGACGATAGGGAAGAGGTTCCCAGAAACTAGTCTTCATCAAAAAACTTGTAAGTGGAGAAAAGTATATACAAGGTTGACTCACTTGCCTAATTTTAATTCATACAGAAAATTTACATATCACCCCCGAGCTACACGCCTTTTCCAAAAAGTCTTCAAAGAGCACAATGTTACTTTGGCCCCACAGAACAAATTCAGCATACAACACCTTTTGAAGTCATATAATACACAGGATTTACCTACAGGTAAAAAATCAGGTGTGTACCAGATAAACTGCAAAGGCTGTGACAACTCTGACATTGGAAAAAGTAAAAGGAATTTGAACATTAAGCTTAAAGAGCATTTTAGGAACATCAGGAACAAAGAAATAGATAAATCAGCAGTAGAATACCATTTTTGGAAGGATAATCATGATATAGAATGAGAAATCCACTTATTAAAAAGTGTCAAAGGTCCAGCTGCATTAACCACGTGGGAAAAAATTTTCATAAAAAAATATGAAAGAAAATTGTTCCATTTCGACACTATCTTTTAAGAAAAACCAAATATCAAATTCATCAAGATACCGACAGAGATGCCCCTATCACTTCCAAGGAGTTCACCAAACCAACATCAATTAGTCAACAATGATGTTAGGAAGGTCCTAACGAAATGCATTCTAAGTAAATACTAGCAATAAATGGAGCACTGAGTATTAGTTCAACTCAAAAATATATTAAAAGATTTCATGTCCATTTCTATAACTTTATTTAATGTATGGAGCTTATTTATGCTTGTAACATGGAAAATGCGTAGTGTTTAACGCCCGCTTTTACTACATACGGCACCGCAGGCGGTGACACTGATGATACATGAGATGAAGATGGAGCACCGGTGGAACGAGATGGCGGGGGAAACCGGAGGTCCCGGAGAAAATCCGCCCCAGCGCCGTGTTGTCCACCACAAATCTCACTTTGAGGTCGCCTGGGATCGAACCCGGGCCGCCTTGGTGAGAGCCAAGCGATCTAACCATTGTAACATGGACATCAGCATTGAGTTCTACATGCACTTCATTCTCTTTGCATCCAATTACCCTATCCAAGAATTTTGTTTGCATCAGACATGTACCTACTCGTCCTCATTTTCCAGTTAGATTTAAATAAGTATTGTCACAGCAGTAGCAAACGCGTGCCACAAAAGGTTAAGTGTGAGTCACTGCATTCCACCGTTCTTGTTGTTTACACTCAAAAACCAAAACATTGAACATTCAAGAATGTATGCTGACAACATGAACCGGAAGTAGCCCCTTTGTTGTACTGCACTGATGTGCTCCAGACTGTTTGATTTCAGTATTTCTAGAAGATTCTACTTTGACACTGTTCCATTACTTCAATTTGAGAGATTTTGGTTTCCTGAACGTTCTTTCTGTGACTGTAAGAATATAAAGGGCAGTGCAAAAGCCAGACTCAATTCAGTTTAGTTCAGCTGGTAGTTATGAGCTGACCAGTAAATATCGGAGTTGTGAATTAGTTGGCTGGAGCAGTTGTACAGTTAAAAGTGAACATTGGTCTGCAAGTCATGAATGGCAAGAAGTTTGAGCAGCCCAAGTTGGCAAGTGCAACAGAGACATAAAGAAATACCAGACTGACATACTTAATCTGTGTATCGGTAAAAAGTTAAAGTGACTGTAAGTTAACGTTGTGCTAACAATTCTAATGATAAATAAAGTGAGTTTAGTACAACTTGGCCATGTTGTCATTTTAGACACATTTAATTTTCGTTTTGAGATTGAAGATTTTTAATGGTCTGTCGAGCTGCTTGCAGGTTGTTTCTCAGCAATTTAATTATCAGTTGAAGCGATGCCATTATTTCTGTTTCATTTTGCTTCGTTTGCCCTCCTAATGAAACATTACCTGTGATCGGTGTTTCTCATCTTCATAATTTGCCTCAACTTGCCTTTACTTCCAGACCTGTCTTTATCTATATATGTTTGGAGGAATTTAGTAACAGTGACGTCGACATTGTCTTTATCTGTTACAGTAATACATTTATCTCCTCTTCTCTTTTCAGGCACTTTACTGCTATTTAAGTTATATATGTGCTGCTTGCCACGAGTTAACACACCAATGGTGGCGATGTTTACATAGCAGCTGCAATGATTGCTTAACTAACCAGCATGGTGTTTTAAAGTGAACGACCACGTGAAAGTGATTTCCAATGTCACATTCACATTCCCATACAAGAAGTAAACAGAAATCTGGAAGAATCCAAAACAGAGTAGTGTCAGTAGCAAACTGATTTATACTGGTACGTTTAACATACCTGACTATCGAGAAAGACTCAGTCAAACTGGCCAATAGTACTTGCATCATTACAGAACAGCTTTTCATTCAACCAATTCATTATTCAATACATTCAACTTAGATGTTTGAATCCTAGGTATTCACCATTACAGCTACCACACATTTGAAAAGAAGAGAAATATTATTTACATTGGTTAAAAGCAAAATTAAATATTTTCAATGAATTTAAATATAAAACTTTTACACATTATCTTTCTGAATGGTTCAGAGACTCTTACTCTATTCCTCCTGGCTCATCCACATGACCTTTGATAGTTCTCCTCCAACTCATGTCTCCAGGATATCGCCGAACCTCCCTGAGCCAATCCTTTGTTCCAAATGTACTGGACGTTACCGATGTTCAAAATGGGAGCAGCCATCACCTTGTCTGCCAGTCAGTTCCTTCTCAGCCTGGTGTGATCCTCTCCATCTGTGAGTAACAACCATTCCTCAATTTCGCCTTCCGTAACATTAAGCTTTTCGCTCAGGTCCTCCAGGAAATTAACGGCTGAAATCTTCTTCCTCTACACAGAGCGCTTCAAAATCCTTCTCCATGCCAGCTGGTTGCTCACCAATTTTGATCTCTTATTTCTCAAATTTGGATTTCTTTTCTGTTGTCATCTTGGATACTTCTTTCTTAATTCACAGTTTTCATTTGTCTTCATCTCTTTTATCGTGGAATTCACTATAACTATTTCACTCATTTCATCCATTCCAGAACCCACATTCTTCAATATTTCCTCCAGGTTGGATTCCATCATCTATTCCATCTTGTCCATACAGGTTTTCATTTCAGTCTTCATTTCTACCTTTTAGAAATTCAACATTTTTATCATCTCTTCTATCAAGGATTCCATTTTGTTCATGAAAGCCTGAAATTTTTGAAAAGATTCCTCCATCACAGCTTCTTAGCCCACTCCTGAACCAGGGAGTGTGACAAAGACACAAAGCTTTGCTTCAAACTGCTTTATTTTTACTAAATCATTAGCTGAATGCCAACTTACAATCAGCCTCTCTTTTACACAAATATAACATTTGACATGTCTCTGCAATGTCTATCTGTCTTTAGCAAGCACCCTTTGTGCTGCTAATAATCTTCTGACACACAAGGTTCACTTCTTACATCAAGCTACATAACAATTCTGAACAAAACCCCGATATTCACAAATAAACTGCATCTCTGCCGGTTCCAAACCCGCCAATCCCTTACTATGGAACTGCACTTACTAACCTATGAATTGCTTCTTGCACTGTACCACAGCCTGCTGACTCCTTTCTATGAAGCTACACTCACTCTACACTCTAAGCACCGAACACACTGCTCTCACTACTACTTACTCCAGGCTTTGCATCAGCTTTATATAGCTGCGGGGCATGGCAGATCTTAATGGAACTAGAAACCTGTTGAAATAGTCTCGGAAGGTCTTTGCGTAGTAACAAGCATTTACACCCCAGCCTCATGATGTGAGCTACTGCTGTCCTTGAAGGTCTGCCTTTCTCATTTTGCCAGTGCATAAAGTTACCCAAACTTCTATAAAGTCCCTGCATTTAAATACGCTTAGAAGTGAGTTCCATCCAGCTCAGTGGGAGTGGTATGAAGTGTGATGGTGCGCTACTTCAAGGGAACTGGGGAAGCTCTGTGATATCATCCAAATCATCATCTGCTTCACTCGTGTAAGAAACAATAACAATATCACGTGATAATTTCTATTTATGCAAGCATTGCCACACGTCACTAGCTTATCCCTCTTAACTGACTTCCCCGCATCCTGCAGTCACACAGAGCTTGGTCCCGTACTGCACTTTACTCGTCTGTAATCAACAACACACTGACTTTGGTGCATACAGGTTTGCGCATGTGATGGCTGGACGGTTCGCCTATTGGAATCGCTATCATTGCCAGGGACTTAATGGAAGTATGGCCACTCTACTTGATTTGGACGAAATGCACTAACGCTCCGAAGCCCCTATGAACATCCTGGAGTTTGCAAAATAACCCTAGCAAAGGCTACAGTTGCAACCACCAGGAACTAGATAACTACAGAGGTGCACTAAGAGGGCCACCGGTCAGAGAATCCTTAGAGCAACGTATGTACCAGGTAACAAGCTACCGGAGGAAGACTCGGCATGACCAGTGAGCCTACAAGAGGATTTTGTGAGAGATGGCATGCATCCCCCTACTTGGATTAGTGGGGGGTGGTTTTCCCCCAAATTCCAAGCAGCAAGGATTACATTGCATGGAGAGGCGAATTAATGATGAAGCCTACCACATCCACAAGTTGCACCAAGCAAAAATGCAGACTGTACAAGGCTGATCGGGCAACCATCCCAGAGGAGGGAGCCGTCATGGTGGAAGCGAGTAACCGCCGTAAGAGAGTTGCATGTGAGTCACTCGATTCCGCCATATCTGTTGTTTGCCGCCGAAAGGAGAAAAAAGTGCAACATTCAAGGGCAGCCACTGGTTGACGTCATGAGCCAGAAGTACGTGCCTCATTAGTGTACCTTGCTGATGTTTTTGGCAGATCTAGAAGATCTGATTTCTACAATATTTCATTTCTTTGATTCAAGATATTTTAGTTTTCAGAACATTTCTTTTGTAATTGACAGGATATAAAACAGGGTGTAAAAGTCAGTCTTGAGGAGCTGCTAGTTATGAGTTAACCAGTGAGTAAGATTTGTAAATGAGTCAGCCAGTCAGAGCACTGAACAGTAAAGTTTCTTGAACGACCAAGAACTGGCAGGCAGATCAGGTTAAAGTGAGTATTGGTCTGCATGAAATGTATGTTGAGAAATTGCAGGTAGTGCAAGTTGGTGCTTGAAACATATACAAAGAAATTTTGAACCAAGGGAACCAAGGGGCTTACTCTGTGTAAATCCATGTAATGTATGTTAGCAATGGAATAACAATTACAGTGACAAATAAAGTGAGTTTAGTGCAACTTTCTGTTGTCATTTAGTCATAATATACTGCAGAATAGTTTGACAGAAATACATAATTTCTTATTTGCCACATTATTTTCATGTTTCATTGGTTTGTTGATATTCTGAGCATTGCAGATTTAATATCAATTCTTCAACTATGAAACATAACACCATTTTCAAGCTGAGTGTAATAGACTTCCATAATGTTAGATTCATTAAGATTCAGTATGAAAGAAGTTTTGTATGTTATACATTATGACTACAAAATAGAAAATAAAATATGCATGCCCGCATGCATGCATGTATTCATTCACTCAAAAGCTCTTTTGGGGAAAAAACATAACCAATATTGGGGGGTGGGGGCATAAATATCAAATATTTGTAAACTTTACAAAATTGTTAATTCTACCGT
This sequence comes from Mantis religiosa, assembly GCA_030765055.1. Taxonomy (NCBI): domain Eukaryota; kingdom Metazoa; phylum Arthropoda; class Insecta; order Mantodea; family Mantidae; genus Mantis; species Mantis religiosa. The sequence continues at coordinate 27,790,008 of CM060950.1, read as the reverse complement.
GCCTGCCAGAAAGGAATTTGGTCCACTTTTAAAATAAGCTGCTGGACACGAGTTCTTTCCCTCCAGAGCATCTCTGTAATACTGATGAAATACTAAAACACATTGCATTAATAAATTATTCCTCTTGTTTCAAATAGTTATAAGTAAAAAACTCTGAACGGCCATATTCCATATTTTAAATAGTAATTCTTGAAAGCTATTACCACTTGTCAATATTTATGTTGAATTTTTTCAGACTGCAACATTGGATCACATCATGCCTTCCAATTTTTAACCATGCAGTTAAGAAGCTACACAAAAATAATTAATGTTTACAGTGCAAACATAAATTTCAATAAAGATATGAAAAACTATGTACCTTAAAGCTCCACATGCATTTCTATAAACATCTGGACTTTCATGACTTAGCAACATCACTAATGGTGGAATTCCACCTAACGATCTAGTCTTTTGTTTATTTGGATCATCCATATAACACAAGTGTTGTAAGTAGGCAGCTGCATTTGCTTTTATTACGTTATTTGGATTGTTGAGAAAGCCAATGACTTCAGTGAGGTTCGGATCTCGCCACCGCATACCTGAAATAGACATATTCAGTATGAAAAATTGAATTAAAAACTTAAATTAACAAATATAATGTTGAAACATGTCTTTAAGTTTTCCATTTGAGCACATTTATCCACGTTTATATAAACCCAGAAGCTTAATCACATGGTGAAATTCCTGTGGTGCTGTAGACATAAGCGAAAGTTTGCTGCTGTTAAAGGAATAGAAGAAGGTAAATTTTTCATAGAGTCAACATGAAAAATATGATGCCATGGCTGGAGTATGAACCCCGGATCTCCTGGTTTCTGACCAGTCGCTCTTACCCATTGAGCTACCTTGGCCAACATGCTGTCCTGACATTAAATTCTCCAATTGACTCATATATATTTCCCAGTAAACCACTAGGGGCTCTCGTATCTGAGATACACAGTTTGTGGCGACTTACTATCATAAGTACTTTAATCCCAGGCTTCATCATTAAACTCTTATTATTTAAATTAATTGATGGAAATTAATCATTTCTTCACACTAGCCATATATAGGCTAAGATTTTTGAAAGAGTCAACATGACAAATTCAATGCAATTTTTCACCAACAAAAGACAAATGCTGTTTATAAATTTTGAAGTCTTTTTCACCAGGTTTATCTAACCATCTGCTTGCTGTGTATTCCATAACACAATTAGCCTTCAAACTCAATTGCATCACTATATTTGACTCCTATTACCCTAATTTGTGTAATAATATGCCAGTTTAAAGAACTATAAAGGTTGAAGCATAATGTTCAGACATACTACGTTATCAGATTAGCTCCTATCTTAAAAATATATATAAACACCGATAAGAATTTACCTAAGTTAATTGATGGAAATTAATCATTTCTTTACACTAGCCAATAATAGGCCAAGATTTTTTATGGAGTCAACAGGTATAATTCAATGCCATGGCCAGGATTTGAACCATGGATCTCCTGGTTTCCGTCCAGTTGCTCTTAACCACTGAGCTACCATGGCCATCTACCATGGTTGAAATCCCGGCCATGGCATTGAATTTTTCATGTTGACTCTATCAAAAATTTACCTTCTTCTAGCCTATATATGTCTAGTGTGAAGAAATGATTAACTTCCATCAACTTAATAACAGTTTAATGATGAAGCCTGGGATTTAAGTACTTAAGATAGTAAGTCACCACAAACAGTGTATCTCAGATACACTGTTAAGATATCTTAAATATATATAAAAACACAGATAAGAATTTACCTGCCCACCTCGGTAGCGTAGATGGTAGCATGTCTGCCTCATGTTCAAGAGGTCCGAGTTCAAATCTTGGTTAGGGTGAGTTACCTGGATAAGGTTTTTTCTGGGGTTTTCCCTTATCCTTAAAGACAAATGTCGGGTAGTGCTAAGGTCCATGGACCCTGGACACATTTGAGAGCCATTTCACCCGTTTCATTTACCATCCGATATGACATAATATTGGGAGGACGTAAAATTACAAAAATAATACAAAAAAGAATTAGAATTTACCTAAGTTTTGATGGAAATTAATCATTTCTTCACACTAGCAATATATAGGCTAAGATTTTTGATAGAGTCAACATGTAAAATTCAATGCCATGGCCAACATGCCATCCTGACCTTAAGTTCTCCAAGTGAAATGAAATGAAATGTGTAATGTTTTAACGCCCGCTTTTACTACATACGGCACCGCAGGCGATGACACTGATGATACATGAGATGAAGATGGAGCACCGGTGGAATGAGATGGCGGGGGAAACCGGAGATCCCGGAGAAAACCCGCCCCAGCGCCGTGTTGTCCACCACAAATCTCACTTTGCGGTCGCCTGGGATCGAACCCGGGCTCTCCAAGTGACTCATATATATATATAATTTCCCATTACACCACTAGGGGCTTTCGTATCTGAGTTCGTATCAAACACAGAGTTGCTAAAGCAAGAGCACCACACTTTAGATCCCTCAACATGGACAACTCCAACAATGGAAACAAACATTGGCTTAACCTAGGAATCACTTTTTTTTTAATAAACTGCCTATAGCCAATAAAACCACTTGCAATTTTTCAGCATTTAAAAAATCAGTTTTGTCATACTTGCTAGACCATTGTTTTTATTCTGTTAGTGAATTTATGGAAAGTTTATAATATTGTTACATTTCTGAATTAATTGTGTATATTATAAAATTCTTGAGATATTAACTTTAAAGAGAGTCGATTAATGACACTAAACAACACTTACTTTTAAATTTTTCCGGAACATCTTGAGATATCTTTATAAAACATTATTTTGAACAAACACTGACTTGTCCTTATTGGCTGTGACTTGTTAATTTACAAGAATAGTTAATTGCACTGTAAATTCACAATTTGACGTGTATTATATCATAGTACTCATGTACAATGTATGATTTACAAGATGAATAAATTATCTATCTATCTATGAATATTTCAAATCAGCCATCAGACATAATAATAATAATAATAATAATAATAATAATAATAATAATAATAATAATAATAATAATAATAATAATAATAATAATAATAATAATAATAATAATAATAATAATAATAATAATAATAATAATAATAATAATAATAATAATAATAATAATAACAATAAATAGAAAAAAGAGGTGGAAGGCAAATTTCAGGAGCCAAACAAGCACCATGAGAAAACAAACTCCAAGGGGCTGTGAGAAAAGCATGGTTGTACTCATATGTAAATAAATAAATAAATAAATAATATTTTATTGTCATTAAGCTTATTACAGCAATAGACAAAGTCAAAAATAGAATACAAATTAATACAGTTATAATTCAGTGAAGATAACACATTAGGTCTTATAGTCATCAGAGTTGAGCAACATGTGAGTAAAAATCAAAACAGAATATAACCAGGGAATTGAGTGTAATGAACCCATATATGGATAGGTGTTAAACTTATTAAATTCTATTAGATTTTCTGTTGTATATGTCAAATCACATAGGCATAAAATGAAATATGTTATAATATTATAAATAAGAAATAGGAAATTGTAAGATTTATTTCAGACACCATGCAATTACTTTCAATATCATGCATTTTATTAAAAATGCACAGGCTTTAGTAACATCAAAATAGAAGACTTAATAAAGAAAATTTCAATATCATTCAAATGAGTAGAGTTTTAGAAAAAATCTAGCAGAAATAAAACAAGCTTATAGCCACAGATGAGGGAAGTTTGCAAGATCCTTATTCAGGAAATGCTTATGCCATATACAGGATCACTGTCATCATCTTCATCATTTAATTTATAAAATCTTTTTAATATGTTTCCACTTATAATACTATTCCATTTAATATACAGTCTATGGGAATTCACCTGCAGTAACTTCCCCAACACCCCATGGCAATAAAAATCAATAACCTCCCAATATATATATATATATAGTGAAAACTTTTCAAAAGTATGGTGAAATAATCTACTAGTTAGAATGATTAAGGCAGAAATTTTAATATCACATTTCCGGGGACTTGGAAGCCTGTATTCTTATTAACAACCTAAAGCCAATGGACTTGCACAGCTTTTTGGTTCCTTTTAGTAACTACAGTTTGCACTTTGTACTTTATCCATAAAAGGTTTTACAATGCAAAGCCTCCCTTCAACAATGTGTGTTGTACTCTGCGGTAAAGTGAGACATGCATTACAAGATCATTATGGTTCAAATCCTGAAACGATCATGCTCACTGAGTGCAGCTATTTTCAGGTTTTCTACAGTTCTCATAACTGGAAATGTGCACTACATCTAGGCCTGGAACATTTCCTTCGCAAAAACCCCTTTCACAAATGTAATTTCATTCCATAATCAGCGTACACCACCAATGGTGTAATGTGTACTAAGGATGGACGTTAAACAACACTATTTAAAGAAAAGCAACCATTCCAGTTTTTTTTTCAGTATTTTTAGTATTTCTTTGAATTGTGTACTATGTACATAGTTGTGATAGTGAAAAATAGGTCTCTTTTAATCACTGAAAAGTTGCAAATTTTTTTAAGTACAATAAAACATAGTTCCTATAAATGAAAAATACTTCCTACCAGATCTGTTTCTCCCCCATCTTAATCATTTCAAATGTATAAAGCTGTATTGAAGCCTGTATTGAAAAATTAAATAGACAAAACTGAAACTTTATGGTACATGATTTATAGATAAAATTCAGAGAAGAAACCTACCCCTCTGATCATCATCGACTGAAGGTGAAGGAATGGAAGGATGCAAGGAAAGATGCTTCCGCAGCTCCTCCTCATCCTCAAAGATTGCTCTTGGAGGTGGTCCATTTTCTTCGTAACTTCGAGGATCTGCACCATTACTTCCATATGCGGCTGGAACTGTTCCATATGGAGAAGGAGGAGCATATCCATATACCAATTTGGAGTCATCTACAGTCAAGAAACAAAACACAAGAATACAAAATGCATTTAGTTTCAATATGCTCTGTACAAGAAATATTGGTTTCTTTTAAAAAGTACACATATCAATAAAAATCTGTTAATTTGAAATCAAGGAATACTGCAAATTTTGCAATTTTTGTCTCAATGCATATAACACATGTTCACATAACAATGAATTTTAAAAATTTTCTTACCAACGATATCCGATACTAATTAGTCAATAATTTGAATGACATATCATTACATTTAATAAACGTAAAAATCTTTTTTTTTTTTTTTTTGAGAAATAGTATGTGGCAGTAAAGCTCCGACATTTATATAACTTGCACTTAGATCTTTTGAGATGATGAATGAAATACTTGACATTGCCTGCTATTAACTTTCTCAGTTAATTAGTAACTTCTGTTGTTCTTTATTCTCTCCAAAATCCTATTACTAATCCCAATAAGATATTGAATTTGGAGTTACTGGACAATGCAAAACTGGTAAAGAGACCTTAATATATCCTATGTAAACAGCAATATTTCATACTTTGAGCTTCTATTAGAAAGTGCCTAATAATTGCAATTAAAATGTTCCACAAGCCCAATATTTCTTATAATATAGGCAACTTATATATTAAAAGTAATTTCCAAATAATATTAACAGTTATCTTAATCACTCACAATAACAATTCTTACATTTTCCCAGCTAATAACTCTGATTTGCCACTAACTTTTAAATCTTCCACAGTTAACTTTTAAAGCTTCCACAGTTTAAACTGTCATTCTTTTGAATTAACCTCTACATATATACTATTTGATCAAAAAGTGCAGAACCAAAATGATCTTCAAGTGTAACTATTACTTGTTTTGAAATACTTGCTTCACTTCTAAGCATTTCAGCAAAAAAAAAAAAAAAAAAAGAAAAAAAAAAAAAAAAAAAAAAAAGAAAAAAAAAAGTTGGCCAACCATTCCTGACTAATATATTCTATGAAAAGGTAACCCAAATGAGAAATTCAATGTATAGCCGGGATTTGAACTACAGATCTTCTGATCTCCATCTGTTTGCTCTAACCACCCAGTTACCATGGGAACATGTTGGCATGGCACTAAACTGTACAAATGATTCACACTTCCCTGGTAAACAAAGAGATCTTGAATTCATGATACAACATATCTTAATGGTGACTTATAAAGATGTAAATACTTTAAGTACAGGCTTCTTATTGTAACCAATTAGACTTATCAATAGTAATTGTAATTTACAATTTACGTCCTCCAATGTTAAGTCATGTCAGATGAAGGAAACGGGTGAAATGATGCTCAAATGAGCCCACGGTCCATAGAGCTTAGAGTTACCCGACATTCATCTTTCAGGAGAAGGGAAAACCCTGGAAAAAACCTTATCCAGATAACTCACCCTGACTGAGATTCGAACTCGGGACCTCTTGAACGTGAGGCAAGCTCGCTACCATCTACGCTACCAAGGCAGGCGATTTATCAATAGAAACTGTTCTATCAGACCTATGTGAAGGGACAAGTTTTTGGAAAGGGAGAATCAGACTGAAAAATTCAATCAACCATGGTCTCCATATGGTTGCTCTAACCACTGAGCTATTATGACAACATGCTGGTATGACATTAAATTCTCCAATTGATGGAATGACCTAATAATTCAGTTCTGACGTATAATACTGCTCCAGAAACTCATTCAGAAACATCACAAAATATACAGACATGAAAATCTGCTTCTATGAAAATTTTATGATGAAGTATTTTATATGTGCCTTGTTGTCATCACCAATAGAAAATGTGTATCACTGGGCTTAAAAGAATGGACAAAGATTCCATAAAGAGATTTAGTACCATTTCAAAGGCATAACTGCATGATAATATAATGCCGTCATGTGCCAACCTATGAGATATATCTTCAGTTATATGTTGTCACATTTTCTCTTTTTCACCACATAATGTAATAGTAACCATTGGAATTTTCTGAAGGTCTCAACATTTGGCATATGATAGATATTACACACATCATTATTTTTCTGCAATGCTTTATCAAAGGACTAGAAAGGTTTCAGCATTTTGGTAATTAGTCGCTAGGTGTACTCCTTCCTTTCTTAGGAGACTTAACCCTTGATTAGTCTCAATACAACAGGAGATAATGTATGCTCAATTTCTTCTCGGGTAGCAAGCCAGGTGAAAAGACGATTAGAAATCGACGTTTCGGGAGTGTGCATTGATCCCATCTTCAGGATATTTATTAAATGTTATAACCACAAATAAAACACTCTGCATGAAACACTCGGGATTCCTGCCCGAGAAGAAATTGAGCATATTCATCACCAGGAAAGCTTCAGGTCTTATTTTAGGAGATAATGTACTTAACATAGAAGCTCAGAACAATTATCACTCATAATCTGTCCTTGCTTGGGAGTGATAATGACATCTAAAATCTAAAGTAAACAAAAGCTTCATCTGAGTCTAGAGTATGTAAGCAGAAAAGTGTTTGGAGTTGGGTCATAGGCTGAATGGCTGCTATATGCAAGTTCCTTCTATTTAATAATATATAAGCTACCATTAATTATTCACTCTGATATTTCAATGTAATCTTCATTGATACTGGTATTCTTCAATGCATGTTTCATCTGTGAATGAATTAATCTTATTTGAAAACTGCAGGATGCTGTTTCTTTCATGGCCACGTTTTCTTTTTATCAACAGCAAAGCAGATATGTTTTGATGTTTAGAGCAGGGCAACATTGCAAAATGGTGCCTACAAATACTATTATTATATAGAATAAAAAGAAGTATTTCAGAAAGTGGAGTGCCATTGTTACTAAAATTAGGCAAGTGAGTCAACCTTGTATATACTTTTCTCCACTTACAAGTTTTTTATGAAGACTAGTTTCTGGGGACTTCTCCCCTATCATCAGTTCTGTGGTTGACTGATGATGCATCCGGTGTCTGCATCTGGCTTGGTGTTGTGCTGCCATCTAACGTCCTGGTAAGTTTGATGATGTCATCTACCGCGGGAATTTCAAAATTCATCAAGAGGTCCTGTTTTTTCGTAATATATATGTTTTCCCAAATCTGTAGTTCCAGAGGTTTCTTTGCCTGTTTGATCAGTTCTATTTCTTGTTTTATGTTGTGATTCTCAGACCAAAAGTAATGTGCTATGGCCGACTTGTCCATTTGTTTGAATTTAATATTTCTGAAGTGTTCTTTCATTCTTGTTCCTAGATTCCTTTTGGTCTTACCAATATATATCTTGTCACGATCCTGGCAACTCATTTGGTAAATGCCTGATAATTGAGTTTTCGGTGTGCTGTTTTTTAGAGGGTGGTTTAGTAAGTTGCGGATGTTGTGTTTGTTTTGAGGGGCTAATTTTATGTTGAAGCTCTTAAATATCTTTTCAAATTTTTTGAAGTATTTTGGATGAAATGTAAATTTTTCATATCTGGTGTTTGGGTTTTCTAGTTTTTTTAACGTAGTAATGTCCCTTAAGTTTTTGTTTCTTTTGTGTCTGTAGACACAACTTGTAAGTGGAGAAAAGTATATACAAGGTTGACTCACTTGCCTAATTTTAGTAAAAATACTATTATGTTTATCAAATGGGAAGAGTTCTGCACTACTGTGAAAAAGAAGCGTTGCCAACTTGTTATGCATCAAGAGACCATTTGTTATTGTCGCTGTCTTCATTGTCTGAGTACTACAAATTTATGCTGGTAGGCTCCAAAACCTCATCATGTGCTATTTCTTTCTGAAAATAATCTCCTTGTAGTTTTAGTGCATGCCTCACACAGTTTTCCCAGTCTTGTGTTACCTTGTCAATTTCTTTGTGAATAAGTCAATATCATTTAGTTAAAAGTATTATCTCTGTCTGGAGCATAATTTGAGCCCAAATTAACTCAATTGGATTGTACTGGCAGTGGTAAGCAGGAAGGTGGATTACTTAGTCTCACTTCAATTGCTAGTTGACCTAACTGATACATTTTCCCCAAGTTTTTATATGGAAGAACTGAATAATACTTATTAATTTTTAGATGAGTCATATTTATTACACAATAATACTGATTTATACTCTCTGAGAGTAAATAAAGATTACAATCCATTCATAAACAAACATAAAATGTGAATTCCTTTCTTGGAAGTGTTGTTTAATAAAATGTGAAGACTCATGTTCTGCAGTTGCAACTTTCCACTGGCCAGCAGGAAGTGTACCATTTGCTCTCTCTTGAATTTAAACACCTTGGCTTATTCAAAGTAATTCTTCTATCACATCATATCAAACATTTACAATTCAGTTCTGAGTAATTAATTACAAATACATGTACACACATAATGCTAAAAACATTACTCACTACCTTCCTTGTGGATCACTTTATGCAAAATTTGAATTTTTGTCTTAGCACAAATAATATTTATTAGAGATGGATTCACTTGGCCCTCATCACACCCCACTTATGGGGAATGCAATATGATAATACCGCAGGACTCCAATTGGTTGCCTAGCATTCAAGGACAAACATCATCCCATTTGAAAGCCACTAGTATGTATCACAAGTGTGAGCAGCTGGTGTTTTGAAGTTCTATGTTATAACCACATTAGTGACAACCTTCACAGAGTGCCGTGTTTTGTTCTGATGCATTGTGCACTACTGTGGGTAGTTTTGGGGTCACTGTTCTGGGTAACTTAGTTCCAGAGTGAAAAAAAAATATGCAAATGCTTTGATTCTTATAAAGGTAGCCCAACATTTTATCTTTATCAGACACACACACCACACAGATATGTTCTGTACTCATGAATTTTGAATGGAAATATGAACAGACATATACCTAACTATACACTACAACAATCTGATGTATCACACTCACATGACCTTTTTTACTCTTTTGTTAACTATTCTTACAAATGCTTATTTCTCCATATACTTTATTTTATTTGAGTTAACATATGCAAAAATTATCTTACTACTAATTTTCTTCTAGATACCTACATGGGGATATGGGAAAATTGCTTTAAATGATAGTCCAATCTTTTAAAGCTAGTTGCTATGCATTTCTTAAGCTTCATTCTCTTTTACAGCCAAGAGATAAAGGAAAGAAAAATGACTTCTCATTGAAAAAAAAGTGTAAATATTGGATAGTTCTTATAAATAACCAGGAACACCTCTGAAATGATTCACTCCATGAAAAAATGTATACAACACAAACTGGGTGTTTTAACCCTTTCAGCGATATGGACGTCATATGACATCCAAGTTAAAATGCCCCAAACCGATATGGACGTATACAGACGCCCTGCGCATACATGCATTTAAATGCTCATTTAATGCCAATTATTTTAATCTTCCTATTTTAAATAAATTTAAATTAGTTCTATAAGGGATGTAAATGTACCCTTAAAGGCTACTTTTTGAACTGTACACATCCAAACCTGGATAAACAACCCAAGGGCACATCTGCAGATTCACACCAAATAATATTGGTTTCCTTGCGAACTTCTTTTTCGCAACACACTAGACATTTTCGAAATGGTTGCGACTTTTTTGGTTGTGAACGGTATCCTTTTAGGAAAGTGTTTTCTCTCAAGTATGAGGGGTGAAGTCGTGGTGAATTTCTTACCCCCCAGTATAAAGAGGCCTCTAAGTATTATAGTACTCAATTAGGTTACGAGCTCTTTATACGCGCAAGAACAGGTAGGTGAATGTCTTGCATAAATTTACAGCTGTGAAAATTACTAAACAATTGTGCATGGTTACATCCAGTGGTATAAAAATACTCTTTTACCATTTAACTGTTTTTCGTGTAGAGGAATAGCTAGTAATAGCTGATCCGCATCACCCATATTTGACCCGCCATTTCCCCAAACAATGGAGTAGCTAACATGCCATTGGTAGACCAGTACACGTCACTGCTACTTATATTCTAAACATCTCCTTCATAATCGCATTACAAATCTTCCAGATTTTCTACAGTAATATCAGAAGCCCACATACATCATATGCAAGCTAATTTATTTGCTACATTACGGGGATAAGCCATGCTTAACATTGAAATTTAACAATTTCAAATGTGCCATTCATTTAGCTCTTGATAGCTATAAGAAATCACTCTGAACACAGAGAGAGTATAAATAACTAAAATACTGAGCGAAAACAGCAGCATAAGGCTACCAGAAATCTTGGTTGAGAAACACTGTAATATCAGATGCTGACGGGGAGTTTTCTTTCCAGCGTGTATGTGTAATGCAACATATACTCATATGATTATCGCTTGGTATAGCATAAACTAAAATCTTAAACCTTGAACTGGAGAAGTCGCTTGCGTACCTATACATACATAAATACATTTGTTCGTATACACACAAAACAAAATGATTCAAATATTAGGCACGTTCGGCACAAAGAATGGCTTTTGCTACAGTGAAACAAAGTAGTGAAATTTGAACGATTTATTAATGCAATCTCCACTTTTTGTTACTGTAGATGTATACTGCCTTTAATGGGCTTTAAACCAGTTTTTGTTTCGTTTAAATAACTTAGTAAATATGGAAGATATGGAATTGTATTTATGATGAATTTTTACAGCATTTAACAATGTAAATGTCTTCTTCTGTTTATTGGGTATCCGTTTCCAGCCCCTGAAGGGTTTAAATGACCATCGGCGAAGCGGTTAAAGAGATCAACGTTGTTTGTGCAGTATGATTTTGTCTATCTCATACAGCAGAAATCACAAATGAATAAAGATGACTTACGAGGACATTCCCAAAAAAATTCAAAATTAAATTTCATTTGTCCTAAAAGTATCTTAAACATTTAGTATTTTAATTAAAGTCGTTAGACCTATTTTTGGAAAATAAAAATTTTCAGAACACTTTGCATATAAAGGGCAGTCTGAGAAGTGATTTTCCTAAAAATTTTTGAGTTGCAAACTTGGAGGGCTGAACTTAAATATAAAGTTTGGTATTTAATAGACTTTTCATTTTTCAGTTATACTGTTGCAGACACACACAGACCTAGCTTTTTAGATTCAGGGGACCTTAAAGTATGCATTTCAACTGAAATCTTGGTATTGAATTTTTGGGTGGAATGCAATACTTTTCCTATTTAATATAAGTGCATAGTAGAGAAAGTAAAAAATAATTATAGGTAAACAGAAAACAGGCAAAATCATATTCTGATACTGTGAACTTCCTACAGTTCAATAAAATGTTATATTTACTCTTCTTAAGTCAAACTTGGAATCTACATTAACAGACATCTCTCTCGGAATGACTGGTAGGTCTTGATGTGAATGCAGGTCAAGATGTTATTGTTCATAGTGCAGAGTTGCTTCTAATAATCTGATATTTATGAGCATATTTCCTGAACATCACACATTCCTCACAAGCTCAGAGCATTATAAGTAATTTAAAAGCAGTAAGCTTTTCATCATGCTTCAGCTGTAATAAAACACAACCAAGGTAGACTGTTAAAAACTGGTGAGAAGCGAATAATCACACATTGTTTCACAGTTCTCTATATTTGTTATCATTAAGTAGCACCAGTGCCAGTGTTACCAAACTGAGTACACATGTGCCAACACATGGCAAATGGAGTCAGCTCCGCCTTATTGTTTACTACAGTATTGAAGTAGCCTGAGAATGATTATAAGGAAAAGGAAAAGAGAAACTAAGAATGTTGGTGGGTTTTAAAGCAAAACCAGTTAAGACACGCTGCTGCCACTGCCACCACCATGGAACTATTACTACAGCTGTATGTAGAAAAGGAGACGGAAGGTGAGAAACTCAGAAAAATGGGTATAACTATATGAGCAGGAAAAAAGGTAAGTTGGGTTTTGAATCACAACTGAAGAATCTGAGAAAAAAACCTTATACACAATTACAGGATTTGATATCAGGATTGCAAGCAGTACATCAGAATTGACAGTGCTTCTGATTTGTTCATTTAGGATGGAGAAAAAATTGCTGGTGATCTGAAGGAGGTTATTGCCAGGAGTTGGCAAATACAGAAAAATCACTATTAGCCATCTCCAATCCTCATGAAATGTTGAGGTTGTATAAAAAAATATCAATAATAAGATAAAGTGGCATCACATGAGATGCCAAAGGCTATGGGAGTATTACTAGCTGTGCTGGATGTTATTCCTTCAAAATGGTGGTAGAGTTGTGGTTGTCCTCTTAAGAAGGAATAACAACAACTGTGCTGGATGTTATTCCTTCAAAATGGTGGTAGAGTTGTGGTTGTCCTCTTAAGAAGGAATAACAACAAAACTGTGCAGGTAGAGAGACCTTAAGAAACCTCTGAAGCTACCCCACTTCTGAATGGAAGCAGTTCTAGCTTAGTATGTTTCAGCTCAATGCACCATTCCAGGAAATGTTACACACTGCTGACAGACACAAGAGGGAGCTGCTTCAAGATATTGACACACATCAGACCCTTAAACAGGCTGACAGATTACTTCAATTTTTATTGTGGACTTTATTCAGAAAATTACTATGAAAAGGGAGCTACCTGAGTGTCAGATCTGTTATTGCTGGCAGCCAGTGATGACCCAGCAGTTGATATAACACATGAGAATGTTTTATCAAAATAATCATGAAGACAGTAAAGAAAACAGTGACTGTTACTGTAGAGTACTTCAGAGGTGAGGAACTGAAATTTTCAGCTCTAGCCTTGTAAAATTATGCGAAATTGGCCATATTAAGTGAGTGATATAAAACATAAAAACCTGATGAAAGAAAAATTTAATGGATTTAGCACTACAATTAAGCATATTACAGAAAGAAAAAATACAAGCATCTCAGCGAGCATCATCCTGTCACAAATGTGTAAGTAAATTTATTAACTGCAAAACCAGTCATTTAACAGACTACCCCATCTATAAAAATTTATTTTGAAAAAATATAACTTTATTTTGGGAAATCTTACATGCAGAGGCAGAAGTTAAAATGAAAATTACTGTTTAGTGACAGAGGTTGTGTATTTAAAGCATATACTAACATTTGCATAACATGCATATTACTACTTCTAACTGTGCTCTACTACTCACCATATCGGTCAACAGGTGCTCCAGGAGAGGGAGTTATTCGATAGTGGTCTTGTCGTGGAGGAATTAATGCTGTATCTAATTCATCGTAGCCAGGCTGGGGAAATGGTGCACCTTTTCGCAGGTAATCTACATAAGCAAACATAGAATGGTTAAAACCAAAACTCTTATTGTTTTGGCAAATTTTTCTTAACTCAAAAGCAAATTTGTTTTAATATATGACAAAATCTTTAAAACGGAATACAACATATCCATTACAATTGTCCTATTATTTTAACATTAGAGAGAATTTGTAGACATTCTGGAACTGCAGATTTTCTTTCATCAATACCAACATGCATAAAATCTAATTTAAACACAAAAAGTGATACTTGAATCTTGCTAAAACCCCAAATGACCAAGATGTTTTATATAAGTGCTATTCAGTGTCAAGAGTTTTCAGAATCAATGTTTGTCGCATATTTCTCTAAGCTCAATAACCTAACCTGTGGTAAACTGTTAAACATTAATAAATTCAAAAAGCACTACCCGAAACTTCAGCAGCCATGGAAAGGAGCGTACCGGGTGGTAAAGAGGATTAACGACGTGGTCTACTGCATCCAGAAGGTGCCCCGAGGAAAGATGCTGGTCGTACACCTGGATCGTCTGGCCCGCTACGATGGTGCTGCTCGGAACGACCAGCCTTGAGGAGGGAGCAGTGTCTCGAGGCATTGTTTTGTTACTGCGTAGATGAGCACCGAGAGAGAGAGAGCAACGAAGGAAGAAAGAGACAGACAATTCCATGGTGTTCTCGCTACATTACAAAAGATCGTGCTAGTTCAGTAGCCTTCGAGAAACAGCGGCTCGTGTATAAATGCAGCTGATCTGAGCTGAAGCCTGCTAGTGAGTGAATGCGATTGAAGCTGTGCAGGGATGAGAGGCTAGACAGTGGAGAACCGATAATCATGTGTGTGCAGCAGCATAGTGATTTGAAAGTAAATCATTTTGTTTGTTTAGGTGTAGTGAAGCAAAGAGACCTTGGAGTTGCGTTTCTATGACACTTCATTTTTAGAGCCTGTAGGGGGTGTACAAACGTTTTTCTACTGAAATAAAGAGCAGTGTGAATTTCTGCATACTAGACTTTTAATTTTACAAACCCACAAAGTCACAATAGCATGCACAGTGGTGCACATACCATATGCTTGTATGTGACAAACTAGAATGTTTCCTAAATAACCAATCCGTACAAAAACAAAAATAATAATAATAATAATAATAATAATAATAATAATAATAATAATAATAATAATAATAATAATAATAATAATAATAATAATAATAATAATAATAATAATAATAATAATAATAACAATAACAATAACAATAACAATAATAATAACAATAACAATAATAATAATAATAATAATAATAATAATAATAATAATAATAATAATAATAATAATAATAATAATAATAATAATAATCAGTAAGAAAAGAAATGTACTACAGCTATATCTGTACAAATTTGTCACAAAATAATCAAGACTGACTAAGTAAGATATTTTGAATTTTCAGAATCTTATTCAGTTGTAAACCTCACCTTTTGATAAACATAATTAAGATGCCATTAGCCTAAGTATCTTAGATACATATGTATATTGAATGGATACTACATTTGATTCATAATAATTAATATGGACTTTCTTGGGTGAAAGGTAACATTCAAAAGCACATACATAAATAATTTTGATACGAGGGCTGTTCAATAAAGAATGATCATAATATTTTTATGGTCATAATTTTTCACTAAAATTCAATCTTATTATATTCTGTTAGCTTAATGTGAAACAAACACGCCGTAGTAGTTTCATTATTGGTACTCCTGGTTCCCACCTGTGAGAACCAGGTAAGTTCAGACATGTTCAGTATTGCCTACCGCTGTAATGGACCTAACGTGCAGTTAAAGTTGATGTTAGAGGAAGATCCGGAGTTTCTTTCAAATGCAATCACTGCTGATGGAACTTGGCTACATCATTTTGATCCTGAGAGCAAATAGCAAAGCTCAGTGTGGAAATCTCCTTCATCACCAACCCCCCCAAAAGCAAAAGTGGTTGCTTCTGCTGGGAAAGTTATGGTCATCTCATTCTTTGATATTCATGGAATAGTTTATCAGCATGTTGTACCTGCACACACATCAGTAAGTGGACAATACTAAAGGGATGTCCTGAAAACATTGAAAGTCCACATCAGGCGCAAAAGACCACATTTCCGTGAAGCAGGCTGGATGGTGCACCACGGTAATGCGCGGCTGCATATTGCCCATGTTGTTGCTGAATATCTTGCAAAAATCAATATGAAGTACATCTCTCACCCTCCCTATAGTCCGGATTTAGCCCCATGCAACTTTTTTCTATTCTATCCATCATTAGAAGCAGTGGTGAAGGCTGCGAAGGCGATTTTGAAGGATCTCTCAAAAAATGGTTTCCAGCATGTCTTTGAAGACTGGCAGAAATGCTGGGACAAGTGCATCACATTCAGGGGAGACTATTTAGAGAAGGACCATCAAAATTACGAGGATGAGTAAAGGTACGTTGTCAACTAAAATTGTGATCATTCTTTATTGAACAGCCCTCGTATGTTAATAAAATATACAGTGCTTTGCCTTCACATTTGGCCACTGCATGGCTGCTTCCACACTTGCTGCTACTCTTGGACTCCCACTGACACAGCTATAATATCCAGAAGTTATAATATCACATTATCATAGATAGAACTACATTTAAGCATATACCAAATCAGGAGAGATGTTGGGAAATGTCCTCCTCTATTCACATCTTTCTGGCATCTCCTCAGTAAATTTCATTCTTATGTTAGTGAATTTCTTGTCCCCCTTTTTTGTTTTCAATTTAAAGTTCTTAATGTGTGGGGTTTTCTCACATACACTTTTAAGTTTTGTGTGACAGTCAAGAGCTGGGTAAATTTCTGTAACTGAATTTCAGAAAGAATAATTGATCTACACTTAATATTTTTCTCTGAGAAAGTAAGTTCTATTTATATCACTATTTTTTCACATATAACATATTGGAGTACTGAGGAAACTGATTTTACAATGACAATCCTCTTACAAGATGACAAAACTGATGTGCAGTAAATGTATTCAGAATAATAGTTATATTGTTTGAATAAACAACAAATGCAGAGAGATACAAAATCGTCACATTGAAACAATTTTCTGGACAGTTTACGAATAATAATTGTCAGTCTGGACTTTTCCTGTAAGACTCCACTACTACTGTACAACTGATGAGTCAAAAATTAATTCAATTTTATTTTGAAGATAGGATAATTAAAGATTATGGCTAGCTAATTCAACTGTATGAATGTTTTATCTGTGGCAGAACTTGCAAAATAAAATTTATGTAACAAGCCTCCTAACATAGTAAGAATTAAACATTGGGTGAGAAATTTACATTATTTCAGATATTAAAATCTGAAGTCTGAATGTAAATTTCCTGAGTTTATGCCAGAAACATGTGGAAAGAGGAGGGCAATATATCGAAAGGCTAGCTCCATAGCTCAGTTAGTGGAGAACCTGCCTACTGTGGTTAGATTCGTGGCTGTAGCGTGGAAATTTTTCTCTAGTCAAGGCTATCTCCATCCCCTCTAGAGTCTGGAAGTATGAATGTTGAATGTGAATGTATGTGTGACATGATGTACAAAGATCCCAAAGACCCAAAACCCTTTATACAGAAGATAACACCATTGTCTATAGGCAAATATGTTCCAAACAAATGGCCACCAATACGATCAATGAGAATAAAAGCACGGTATAAACACAATACAAAAATATGCAAACATCTCTTATGCTAAGGTATATGACTATTATTATTGTAGCCATAACTAAGAAGATGTGAATAGATTGTTGGGATATTATACCTCTTTTGGCAAGAGGCTGACCAGAAGCAGCCAATGTGTGAGCTGCTGAGCACTGGCACAAATGAGAAGGAAAACCCGGCAGTTTGCTTTAACACAACATACTTCTAAATATATAACACAAAGAATTAACCACAAATGTTACGCATTTTTAAAAATAAACAGAACTATTCATTTACAGAAAATTCCTGGTAAACTAGGATTTCATTTCAGCAATATACATGGGGCTACACTAGATCCTTTTTGTAACTGTCAACAATGTTGGAAGTATTATACAAATGTAACTATTTGTATAATATTTATTGCTTCACTGTAACTAGCTACATTTTCTACGTAATGTTGAAAGTGTTAAAAATAAATAATTCATAGCAAATGTTGAAAATCACTGAAAATATGGCTTCTGGCTATTGGAAACCCAAGCATTTCCTAGCACTTAACTTGAGTGCAATTCTGCCATTGTACACTATGACATAAGGAGTTTACAACAGAATAATAAATGTGAACCAAAATACCATAAGGTATTCAGTGAAGAGAGAAAACTTCACGTCATATGTTTAAAAAATCATAATGAATAATAGCATCTTTATATATGTAAAAAATAATGTAATTTCTAAGAAGCCAAGTATCATGTGAAGTAAGATGAAGACACAGGAATATTTAGAAGTTAAAAGCCAATTTCAAGCTTGGAACAGAAATACGGTAATTTAAACCTTTAGCCCTAATATCAGTCTCAAACAATGATAATCTATTTGTTATGAAATTGGCTTCACTAAAAATGTTGCAATCTTGAATTCTGAGCTATAGGGCATTTGAGGATTTGTCTGCAATCTGAAAACTGTGTTCTAATTAATTATTACTATGCCATGAAGGCTTCATACACAATTAAAGTTGGAATATATCCAGTTAGCCTTATAACAAGCAGATAATAGTGATAATTATGACTCAGATGATTCCTACATTCCAGAAGGTGATGCTCTATTCATGACACCATTTCAAAAATTAAGATTCTGATGCAATAAAAGACAATACATCATTTTTCACAAGTAGTTTCTGCTTTGTAAGTTTATGCTAATGTTAAAAATTATGCTGATTTATATTAACAAATTAAATAAATCAAACTAGAAACAAGATATATATTAAATGCAATAATATTATGAAGATTGTGCAAATAAAAGCAAATAAATATTTACAGGATGTGAGTGAGTGAGTGTGTGGTGTTTTAGGGCCCGTCGACAGCAAGGTCATTTGGGCCCGAAGTCAAGACTAAAACCTAAAAGCTACACAAATTAGGCTAAAAAGGTAAAATTTTTGTGGACAATATAATCTTAAGGTAACCTATTACAGCACTACAATTTATTTCTGAATTTCATAGTTATCCATTTGTTTCACAGTTATTGTAGTGGTCTTATTCACAAACTGGTATTTATTGAAAAGAACTTGATAATTAACAATTATTTAAATAATAAATTAATCATTGAAAAATAACTCATTTGCCCAACAGTATCATTTTGTGTACATTACATACACATTGACAATTCACAAAATGTAACCACAAATAATAACAACCATGCCTGCCTTTGATGCCTGTCTAGTCCCTCTTGTTTACAATGGTATATGATGTTTGTGTGTTCGCTCCATGCTCAAACTTGAGGACCATCTTTTGTTAATATAGGCTAATACATCACTCCATCAAACATGTAACTAATTTATCAAAACGAATACCACATTTTGGGAAATAACTGCAATGTCTGAAATAATAAGCAGCAAATTTAAAACAAATAAAACGGGTGGTAAGTTATTTACGGATCTCTTATGCTTCCTTATGATGAAATACACGGAAATAACTTAACTCTAATAAGATGAGGGTGTAGGAAGAAACAATGGTGAACGACGAACGCCCACGCAACATAACGCAAACCGAGAAAAACTTAAATATTTGGAACGGCCATCTGCAGCTACTATTAGCACTACTCTAGTGATTAGTGTGAGTGTGGAATATAACTACAAGCACATTTAATGTTGCGCACTTCCGTCACAAAAACAAACACTGCTTGAAATCGTCGCGCCACGGCCGCTAGAACTTCTTTCGCTCGCAAACTATTCAAATGCCCCCTGATCTTTCTCACCCGCTATTCACGACACTGACACAACCCACCGTTGCTGAGTCGAATGTATACACTTGATTTCGGCATTTAGACGTCTACAACGCAATTCAGCATCCAACATCATGCGATACCGCAGTTCGTTCGACATCATCCGGTCTATTCCTGCCACTCACACAACTCAACTCACTTTCCAAACTTTTGAACTCAATGGGTGAACGCTGCACGATAGGGGGACTATAAATACACTCAAGGCTGCTGTGCTCCCACGACTACAACCAGTTGCTCCAAATATACGTCACCCAACTTCCTGACGACTTGTAATGGGACACATCAGCACGGTAACTTCTGGAAAGACATAGTCTATAGATTGCAAAGAAGGAGGCGCTAAAACATACCATGGTACCCATTTTTAATCATAATGTGGGATAGATAGCTCCATTTCCTTTCTTTAGTTCCACCCATCGTAGCGAATGTGAGGAGCGAGTGACGAAAACTCATTCTGGAATGTATACGTCCCAATGACGAGCCATACGCTACACAAACGTATTCTTTTCAATGCGTACGTACCTTTTCAATGCGTATGTGCCAATCTTAAAATATTTGTTATATAATTTCCGTTTTCTTTCTGCCTTATCCATACAGCTTCCTTTTCCAGATGCATTTTGTTTATTTGAACAAACTTTAAAGTCTCCAATTGTAGTATATCGACTTGTAAATTTTCTTTTTCTTTTTTTCTTTCAGCGTTTACCTTAACCGCAATATTTGTTAGCTTTTAGGTGCATCTCTAACCACGGAGTCACATAACCTGTTTATAGATATTAATGGATCAACTTGCAAATGCATTCATATAATTTGACACACGAGTTTGCCGATTTCACGAAGTTCGCTAGATTTAACATTATAAAACAAATATCCTGTTGTAACTGGAGCGGGAATCTGTACGCGACTAAAACGGTTACATTTAATGTCTTATGAATTCAGGAGCAACTCTTGAAGCCAACGTATTAAATACAGATAGTCTGACGTTTGTGCTTAGTATGCCAAAAAAACATGTATTTTCTGAAATTAAAGAAAGTGGGGACAGATAACCAATCTTTTTAAATCCAGAGGCAGTACGTACATACATTAGGGCACAGAGGCAAATTATTCATTAATAACAGTAATATGTATCATGTAAATGTACGTGATTTCACACAGTGATATAAACAAAATTCGGCATCCTTACTAAAAAAGCTCTTTGCGTATTATACAGCCTTAGAATAAAAGAAAAAATGCGCAACTACCAGAAACGAAGTTCAATCCACAAAACATCGGAAGCATTCGATGACGTTGCGTTCACAATATACGCTTTGGAAAAGTAGAGTCAGACTAAAAATTCAATATTGATACCGAAATTAAAGGATTGAAATAAGTAAAGAATCATAATGGATTTCAAAGGAATGTTGGTTCTTTGTTACAACACGTGCAAGGGCAGTTGAGTCGAATAGCAGTTTGGGTGAATAAGTTGTTTTAGCAAAAGAAACGTAAGAAACAATGTCCTTAGAAGATTTCTAAAGGGTAGCACTTGAATTTGTTTAATGGGCTATTCTTCGGACGCCTAATAAGGACAATGACAAAATAGCCACAAAGGGAATCTTTGGTTGAATGAAGAGGGCTTCCAGAAAGTGAAAGTGACACACACCCCACGCGCAGCTGTGGTCATTCAGTCCATGGCGTAAGGCCGATTATGGCGGTCAACTTCTTCTGTCTTGGGCCAGGCAGACTAGAAGTGATCGAGTAATAAGCATTCCGCCTTCAGTCACTTTAAACAGTGATATTGGTAATCCTTGGTGGGCAACTTCGAGTTTAATGTAATAATAAAAGAAGCAGTCATTAAACCAGTTTGAAATGGGCATTCCAGTGTCATTAAAACTATCCTGCTCATACATATCCACGCATACCCGGAGATTAACCTCATTGCTTTACCCTGAGCTAAACACCATTTGTTTCAAACTGTATCGCCAAGTGAAACTCATTGCTCACCAATATTGTTGCTTCAAATTGTAGTCTCAACGTGGAACTTTGCACGCCACACAAAATAAGTTGTTTCAATACCATAACCGGGATTTGAATCCTGGCTATGGCATTGAAGTTTTCAGTCTGTCTATCTTTGTACTTTGGCCTACACACAGCTAGTGTGAAAGAACAATTATTTTTTCCACTAAACGCTTTGATACCACTCCGGCTTTGCAGCTTGGCCGTATTCATGGTAGGCGAGCGTAAAACGAATGTGTTTCCTAAGTGGACCGACATGAGTTCAAATCATTTATTCATTTATAAAAACGCAAATAGCATATTCTCGCTGTTTTCAAAATAAATGCAATGTTATTAGAAAATTGCCTTAATATTGGCTGTGTAAAACACTCGAGCTCATTCATCGCTATGGAATGGCGCTGGCATATAATGCGAAGTATTCTCTGGTGAGAATTTCACGGGGCATTTGGTCTCGTCCATGCCCCGCAGAATGAGGGCATTAATAGAAGCAGAGGATTTACACACCCGATACTAAGTTAACTTCCATTTTTATTTGAATTTACATATAGGAATAACATATTTCATTTAGTTTAAAACAGACTTGAGGGTTTCAACTTATCTGTGAGCATAAATGCCATAGAATCAAGTAAACCTTAGCAATTGGAAGTTATATTACAATATGCATAATACACTTTTCGTATTTCTACAATAAAAAAAATCAAACTGATGTTCGGCATTCGAAGCTCTGTAGGTAAACTTGTCTATAACCGCTTGGCTATCAGTGCACGTTTAGTATCTGAAGCTCAATTGAGAGTCTATGATACTCAATCTTTCGCAAACATTACAGTGTACATAAAAGGAAGGATTCCCTATGTGAATATGCACGAAACGTAAGAAACAATACACGATGTGTAAACTTTCTCATTATTATAATTATGAGAGGATTCAGCAGGACGAAGCTAAAGAGATGCGTTCCGTGACACCATTATAAACCGGACGTGGAAACCATGTAAACAGACAAATATACGCTCCAGAGTATGCTCTCTCTCTCTCTCTCTCTCTCTCTCTCTCTCTCTCTCTCTCTCTCTCTCTCTCTCTCTCTCTCTCTCTGGCTCTATCTCTCTTTCTCTTCCAAAGGCAAAGCAGTGTACAGTGACGGCAAAGCACATGTAAGAGTGGAATCCCACTCTTAACAAACAGAATTCGTCTCAGGCACAAGAGTTCCATAAGAATATATTTTCTCAGTACTTGCAAAATCCTGAGGCGATTTTCTTGTAAAAGGTTGTTCCATCGTTCAGAGAAATTCGGGTCAGAGTATGTTTGTGCGCTCATCGACTTTAACGGTACAAACCTAGGGGTGGGTTTTGCCTTTTCAATGAGGCACTCTCCACCCAATTTTAAGAATTCTGAAGTAAGTTTGCTTCCGACTCGCGTGTGCTTAACACGTTATTAGAACGTTGTGTTATATTTCATATAAGTGCTTAATAGTGAACATTTGAGCGGGATGTCACATGGCTGTTATTTTAGCATCATTTTAACAGGAATTAGCGTGGGTCTGCGTTTCCGCCTCACTTCAATTATTTTCGTGTGAAAGCGTCACAGTGAACGGGGTGATGAAACAACACCGATACCGAGTTTTAGCAACGCAGATAGGACCCCGAAGACCAGAAATGCGCAGAAACAAATAACAGTGATTAAACAAGTCGTAGACAAGAATCTTCACTAAAGTATTATATGAAAAATGTGAGTGGATTTGTAGTTGTTCAGTTAATTCATTTTTCCCCTTGTGTTTTGTATGGCGGTGAAGATTCGCAATGGGCCAAGACTGGTGTTATAGATTTAAGTATTTAGCTACCAAACTAAAAAAAAAAAAAAAAAAAAAAAAAAAACCGGACTCAGCAAGCACCATTTAAACAATGAAACGAGCTTAGAATTATTAGGCCGGATCAACATTCGTCAACCGCTTGATACGGGATACTGAAAGTACATTCGCAAGCACAATGAGTAGGTGGACACACGCACACACCCACCCACTCGCACGCACGCAGCATTACAGACGCTGTTCTATAGTGAATCTGAATTTACACTAAGGGGTCACAATGAGACAGAAGACTCATACAATCCGGGTATATTCAAAGGAATAATTAAGTATATAGTTACAACTGATAGCACGCTAATTTGAAAACGCTATAGTGTTTATAGGCACCTGAAAAAGTATACAAAATGACTTGCTGGATGCGATAACAATTTGCCGAAAACACATAGAAGATGAGATTATGCAAAACACATATGACACTGATTTTAACGTATGAAATTAACGGGGAGGTTTAAGAAAGATTTTGGGACTTTTTCGAAATAAATAACAGAAGTGCTCAAAGTTTGACTGGACATATTTTAAATCAGCTGAAAGAAGCTGGCTTGGACAAATTCCCACCGAAACGTATCTTTCAATCTTATGATGGCGCTTTGTAATAGAGGGAGAAAAAAAAACCGCTAAGGTGTACAGTGCTTACAGAAACATATCCTAACGCTCACTACATCTATTTTCATACACACCAATGGAATATAATCCTACAACAAGCTACATCAGCCTCTCCCAAGTTGAACATTCTTTTCAAGACCTCAAGGCATTGATCCACGCTTTTGGGTGATCTAAGCGTAGAAGACCCACCAATAAGATGGTATTTTTAGCATAGAATTGTTAATACTGTTTATGAACATAAAAAACCTTCGGTTGAGCGTTCGAGATACAGACTTGGTGACACATGCAAGTAGTAGAGCGGCAGATCTACTGATCCATAATTCTTATTTTGGCTAGCATTTTATCACAAAATTTTGCCTCACATATTGTCTTTGACTGTGTTCAACAGAGAGAATTTATGCAGTAAAGGGGAATGATTTTCTGGAAAGATTTTGCGAAGGGTGGAAGTGAGAGCAAGGGGTAACAAGTAAACCACTTCGCGAAAGAAAAAATAACCGTTCCAGTGATAATGCAAAAAGTCGCATAGCCGCTCTTGAAGTGTGTGATATAACCGTGAGCTACTTTACAGATGCAACTCCTCTGACCATGTGAGTGCTGCAAAATTATCTTTTTTAGTTGCAATATCAGAAATATACCGCATTTCCACAAAACCAACTCCAGCATACCCACATTAAATCCTCCAAAACAACTTCAAGTTCTCGCGAGAATTTGCACGGCGCTTCTGACGCCCTGCAAAACAATATGCTGCATACTTTCTCAGAATGTATAGAAGTACTGAAATTAATCCTAACCATTCCCACAACTACCGTCGACAGTGAGTGGTGTTTTCCAACTTTAGGAACATGAAAAACTTTCTCAGAAACACAATGGGAACCTTAAGACTGACTGCATTTAGCCATGCTGTCCCTGGAAAAAGGATTGGTCGATGAAATACCAGAGTATATCAAACATGTTACAGTGGAGTTCGTTCTGCCAAGAGAGAATAGATATAACATACAAATATTAAACTATCAAGTACATCTGTTTTACAGGATTACTCATTTGAAACCTAACGGCCGCACGGCATTTCACCTGTACACGATTGGGTGTTCCACAGCAGGCTTTGCTCCTACATGAACTCCCACCTTACAGAAGATGCTGGAAATGTTCATCCTCGGCCAAACCAGCATTATATCGGGAGCACACATTCTGATTCACACGATTAAGTTGGGCCACGATTTCACTTCTAATATTTTGTTTTAGTTCTTCCAATATATGAGGATTTGTATCGTCAACTTTGTCTTTCAGGTTACTCCGCAAGTAAAAATCACATACTGTTACATGGGGGCAGCGATAGGGCCGTATCAACTGCAATAATCACTATCTTCAAACACTTCCCTAATTTTATTAATGGACTCCTCTGATGTATGGACAATAGCAGAATGTTGTTGAACTCACTCATATGATTTCTCTTCTTCGGTCAGTTCATGATAAAATGAGGTCAAAATCTCATTTCGGTACCTCTCTGCATTTACAGTCAGCTCTTAGAATACTGGACCGATTATGCGTTTAGCGCTAACAGCACACCAACCTCCAACTTTCCGATCATAGTGAGGGATTTTTTGAACGCGATGTGGAATTCACAGGCTCAGTGCCGACTATTATGAGTTTTGACACGGCCACTGAGGTGAAAACACGTCTCATCGGAAAAGAACAGAAGCTGTGGATCAATTAAACCGTTATTCACTGATGAACGAAACCATTCACAATAATGCGTTCTTGATAATGGGTCGCCTTGTTTTAAAGCATAGACACTTTTACACTTATACGGTTATACGGTTTTAGTTTTAATAATTTAGTTGCTCCATGTGCAAAAGACTGCATTCGGTTGTGCTAATTTTGGGATGGATATGGTTGATGAACGTTCAAAACATGCGCATATGTCGTCTTAACTTTTCCTCTGTTAACACTGCAGGTTTACGCTTTCGTGTTTTAGTTTGCCACAGAACCAGTGGTTTTGAATTTCTTCACAATCTTGTGAATCGAAAATATGGAAGGAGGCATTTCCCCAGGAAACGTTTGAATACACTCTGTGCGAACATGGCTTGATGATTCCCATTAATAACTTTTACACACGACAATCCGTTGCTCAAGAGTCAAGCGCTTGTTCGTGCTGGTGGCCGTGTGCCTGTCAGTCATGGTTTGCAGCATACGTACTGTACCATGCTCAACAATAAAGAAACGCATTTAACGACATACGCTACACTAACAAAACAAATACGTGCACAAAACCGAAAAACAAAATTTTGCAAAATTGATACATTTTCTATGAATCTGATTTGCAGAAGTGTGTGACTTTTGTGCAAAGCAATCAACACCAACTTTTGACAAGCTCTTTAGAGTTCTCCGCAATAAAGCTTCAGGGACCGAATGCGTTTCCCTACCAGAGAACAACTATAAAATATTGCATCCAATGGAGTAAAAAGACAAATCACACGGACGCCGTACGCTCTCTTGGATTCAAGTCAAGAATTTATACTTTTGTGCTCATCTTTTATAACGCAACTGCAGTCTTCCGCGACTATGTGTATGGGAATGTTTATACAGACAAAACAAAGTATAATACTTCGGCGCTAGTCAGAACGTCTGTGATAATATCTCGACTGATAAAGGTAACACATCAATTCTCCATGTAGGAGGAAGCAATGGCTTCATATCGGTAATCCCATATTACCCATAAAATATGGGTAACGCTCCAACTCATCACAAGGCAACTGCTGCATTGTGTCAAGAATGGTTTAAAAATACGTTGCTGAAATGTTTAAAGGCGTATGTGACAATATTGAACTTAAAGTACCACTTCCAACAAACTGCAACGGGTACAGCATATCAAACGTTTATACAGTGGAAGGAAATCATTTGTTGTTGATGAACTAGCTTTCACGTATTGTGTTGTACGACTTCCACTTACAAATGCTGTCTAAATGCTATCGAGAAAGTATGTATGGGTTCAAATAACGAGAAATGTGCTGTTCGAGAATGCTCCAGGGAAAAAAGTGTAACTGACGTATGGGAGTAATACAGAACTTACACAAGGTACTGATGCAAAAATCACACAGTCCAAAATGTATCAGAAATACAAGGAAACAGAATGATGAATGTGTGTTAGAACGACTCGAACAGAATGCCACATCCTTTACGGTTCCTGTAGATTTTGAGGACTCATCGTCCCACTATGAGTGAAGTATTGCATTGACTGTTCTCCAGTGTAGGCGGCAGTAATTCAGTGCACTTAGTATACCTCACAACAGTAACGCATTACTTCAGAGATCAGCCACCCAAGGCAGATGCTAAAACGTCGCTAAATGAACAGTACAAATCGACATCCTCAGCTCAATTTCTAGCAACTTCATTTAACGGAATTAACTTAAAAAAAGAAGAAAAAAGTACACAGCAGTGGACCTCGAAATGCGCCTAGTTTTCCTCCGTTAGTGGCCACGAGCATTTCTGCCTCAAACCTTTCAACGTCTTTGATTTTTCATGTAAATAATTGAGCATCACAACTTCATTCGCAAGAGAACATTGCTTACTTTGCACCAGACTTTAAATGCAATTTATTCGCGCTCATACTGTTGCCACGGTTTTGCGGATAGCAGCTGCACTTCGCGTTTCTAACTCCGCTTAAATTGTCTCAGTATTTTCATCCACAAGCTTGTTCTTTAGAATTGAGTGTTCAAATTAAGTTTTATCTAGATATAGTCACAAACTGGTCATTCCAAGTTGCTCTACACTCATATTATCTGTTACTTAAACTGTACGCAAAACGGAAACTTGCACTTAATTATAGTTTTGTTAATACTCAGAGCAAACACGACTGCTATGTAATGATTATGGACTCGCGAGCTGATGTTTAATCCTGTGTTGAACACAGCAATTGCTTTGTAGCTTCAAGATTCTCATAGAACGACCCGCTTAACTGACTTCCTGGTTGGTTTTAGTGTTCCAGTATATATTCACAGGAGATGGTAGAATGGCTCTAGAAGCATCCAGAGTTGGATTGTACTAGAGTCACCTAAATTGAAAGATCTTGAAACTCGGCTGGCGACAGAACACAATGTCACGGTATTCCGCTTTTGAAAGCCACGGCGGCGGCAGGCCTACTATTCTTTTACTCTTCTCACCAGGCGATCCTTTACAACACTCAGAACAGCCCCTGGATGTGGCAGTCTACATCCTTGACACCACGGGGCATGGTCCTTGCCATGATTTTTGAAGCTTGGGACAACTCTTAGATAGGGCAATACAGCTACACCAGATCACCCAGATAGAAACAATGGATGTTGGCTTGCCGTTCGTACGAGGTCTTAATGCAGTCGCTCGCCACCTTGGATGTGTTGACCGCCAGTTTTATCCTATCGTGAACACGGTCGACGACATGCAGTCGACTAATGGTGGTGTCACAGGGGAGGGGTTCCAGAACATCAGGTCGCATGGTAGACGAAACTTCCTGTGTCAAAAACCAAACCAGGTCACGTGATACCAATAGCATCATGAGTAGACGAGGGGTACGACATTCTAGATCAGGTTCCACCAACTGACATGCACGGTGTGCCTATACAGTTCGCACAGTGCCAGCGTACCTGGTCGTTGCTGACGAGTGCTAGGGAGATATGCCAGTCACAACCTCGCGCAGTGGCTTTACAATCTGCACTTGCGTTACCATTAAATAATAATTAAGGGCAGGATAGTAGTGAATGAACAATCAAGAAACTGTATAATACGTGGTTTAATATGTCTCTGGTACTTGTTATTAAATTATATATAAAACAACCCAATACCAGTAAGATTATTATACTGTTCAATCCTATACAACCAAATGATAGCATATAAAAGCAATATTTTTAATTATAAGAACGAAAGACTACTTTGTGGAAATTAGCACAGTTTTGATCCTGAGACAATTCAGAAATACAAAATAACAAAATAATATTTACTATATAGTGATAATATTACACAGAATACTTCATATTAAACAAATATACATGTTTCAATTGAGAATTTGATGCATTCATTTTTGGTAGACACTCTTGCCTTCTGACATCCTTTAGGTTTCACAATATTCGCCACATTTGGAAACAATGAAACAACTCTGGACGCTTAACGCACACTTCAAGTTATGATCATTGATGTTGGCTCTCTGAGGGTTTTTAATTCGTTTTATAGCTGAAAATAAGAATTCACGTACATAGGTCAAATCAAACATTGCAATCATAGATACCGCACGCCTGTGTAATCGAGGGAATCTTGATTTAGGGAATATCCTGTAGAAATCTAGCAAACTTCCTCTGTTTCTGTAACTTGCTAACTCATGTCACATGTCAAGGTTATTCCTGTTGTGTCTTTTATTGGCACCAGATCTAGCATTTCTTCCACAACTTCCAAATGTTCATTTACTCCACGAATAAAAATACATAATTGAGCCATACTTGATAAGTCAGTGCTCTCATCAATGGCGATAGAGAACGCAACAAATTCTCTTGCTCTTTCAATACGCTGTGCGCAAATGTCCGCCAGATCTTGAATTCTGCGTGAAATAATATGAGGTGACAGACTGACACTCGAATTGGTGAGCACCGATAGGCGTGAATTTGCTTGTAACTGTAAGCATACGTCGTTTAATAAGTGGACCATCAGAAAATTACTAGAAATTCTGGCAATTTCTAGTGCTATTTCGTAGTTAGCATAAAGGGAGGTTTCTGGCATTCCCACCATCCCCTTCTTCCTGCGATGTGACCTTTTGTGTCTCTGCAGTGCGTTCTTCTTTTTATAGGGCCGAATTATTAGCATGCAATGTATTAAAATGCCGCTGAAGATTAAGTCGTTTCAGCACTTGCAGTTTTTTTCTGGTAAATTAAACAAATAGCACCACCGCTACATTCCATGAAGAAGTAGTTAATTTCCCATTCGGGATTGAAATAATGTGTCGGCGTGGGGTGCCCTTCCACATCAAACTGACACTGAAGTACGGACCGCCACTGTTACGGAAGACAAACGTGCGAAGCACGCACTGAGGCAACACGGTGCTTGTAGCCCAGCACATGCACCGCGGGAAGCCAGTTGGCTGTGGCTGTTCTAGATCCTCTGGTGAGTGGTCACAGCCTTACTCGATTACTCCTCGAAGATCCTTACGTACAGCACAGCCATGCTGGCCGACTGCGAGTGGTGAGCCGCTGTGCACGTCTTGCGAACTCCGAATCGGTCTAGCGCTTCTCTGATTAGATTTCCTCGAAGTTTGTGCGCTGATCACTGCATTATTCCAAAGGCACTCCAAAGTGGCAGGAACAGTTCTTCCACAAGGAAATCCTTGCCAATTGGTTAATTACGGCGTACACCTTCTAACACACTTGAGGTAATCCAGACCACCATTAGATATTCGCTGCCCCTGTTATACACAATGTCGATGGCGATCCCTGAATAGGTGCTCCCACGTTATACTGCTGCACTGGAGCCCGGAACCTAATCTGGGGACCGCACGACTTGAGGTGCACACATGACAATGATGGTACCATGAGCCAGCATTCCCAAGCTCAACCAGTAGTATTTCCGTCAGAGCTTGACGATCGTTCGGTTGGATCCAAGACTCCCTAGGTAACCACATGTTCTTCCTCAAGGACTTCCACAACTTTGTCCAAGGAAGCATCTTAAAGTGACCCGACAGTCACCATTCAAGATGCGGAAAACCTCGGAAAAAACCTTATCTAGATAACTCACCCTGTCCGAGTGTTGTCTCTGGGTCTTCCTATCAGAAGAAACCAAAATTCTGTACAATTCACCATATTTTATCTTCAGCGAGTCCCGTTGCGCCCAGCACCCTTAGTTTCTATATCGCTAAGTGCAATGTTCTCTAAGAACGGTTCAGTTCTTGCTTCTACTTTTCTGAGCAGCGAAACAAACTGGCGTTCACCAGATGCTCCCTCCTCAGACCTGCATTATCCGATTTATCTGCAGGCACCACCGAAACTACATGGACAGCTGCAGCAAGCTCCTTTACTTATTACGCGCAGTGGCCGCATTTCTCTGAGCAAGATCATCTCGATAAGGCACCCGCATTGCAGTGGTTTCTTCACTTCCGATGTTAAGTTGTACCCTTCGAACCTCTGGAACAAACTGCCGTCCAGCTCTTCCTGTTATTGAAACTCAACCACGTGAGGATGGAGTGGTCAACCATCGGGTGAGTCGCCTGACCGTACATATACTCGTGGAAATATTCCAGGTCTTCAGTACTGTCAGGAGCTCCCGCCTAGTACCGCTGTAGTTCTTTATGGCCTTTTGTAGTCTTACTTAGTAGGCTCCTGCCTATCCTTGACCTGGGATAATTCGCCTCCAATAGCGATGTCGCTGGCATCAGTGTCCATTAAGAAATAGTGTAGAGCGCCGATATAAGCGCCTGAAACGCGTCCTTAACCTCTTCGGTCAATATTTAAGGTCGGCATTACAGTAAGAAGTGAGAAGCTCTGCGATGTTGAAAACCCTGACGGACCGGCGGCAGCAGCTGTACGACCTAGTTTATTCTTAGGGCGGGGACAATCTCTCAGAGCCTGAGCCTTCTCCGAATCCGTGGTCACTTCAGTGGTGAAACTATGTGGTTCAAGGAATAAACCTTCCAGCAAAAGAGCTGGCACTTTTTCACGTTCAGATTCAGCTGCCTGCAGCCTCTGTAGAATCTTGCCTCAGGTTCTTCAGTTTCTCCTGGAGTGTGCTGGCTAACACTATGATTTGCAGTACTGACATTGGAGTAGGGTCGAAAATCAGTCCACACCCCATCACTAACTCCATCACACTCGAATATGGCTATGGCGTTCGAGAGGCCAAAAGTCAAACGGTAGACTACCAAAGCCCTTGGTCTATGGAAAACGCGGTGTTTTCCTCTCTGGGACCAGAAACTGTGTTCAGAGTTTCGTCAATCAAAGGTAAGAGAATGATTTCTTTCGAATGACAGCGTTTAACTTTCTGTAGTCCACGAAGAAGCTTATTTCATCGTTTTTCACCAGGACTGAAAGTGAGCCGCAAGGGCTAACTTATCCTTCGATGAGGCATACGGATCTAATGTCTTGCAGCATGTGTCATATAAAGAAACGTTAAGATAGATAATTACAATAAATGATTGTGCAGCTTAAAAACCAGTGCATTATTTAAAGCAAGCTAAAAGTTTCTCCGAAGAAACAGTTCATAGTAGCTTCGGTGCTAAGGATAACACATTAACTGTAAGTCAGTCTAGATA
Organism: Mantis religiosa; assembly: GCA_030765055.1. Taxonomy (NCBI): domain Eukaryota; kingdom Metazoa; phylum Arthropoda; class Insecta; order Mantodea; family Mantidae; genus Mantis; species Mantis religiosa. The sequence goes on along the minus strand of CM060950.1, from coordinate 27,757,201 downwards.
CGGTGGATTAGTAGGCCAAATTTCTACGCAAATAAGTATTTTTTATCTTAATATCTTCATATTAAAACAAAATTTTAAATACCGATCTAGGTCTAAGAATCACATACACATATCCAGAAAAAGGAAGAAAAAGGCATGTAAATAAATATTAACATTTTTCTCATAAACATGTTATAAATGTATTCGACATTTTTTACAACTACATGCACTTAAGCCTTTTCCTCATTTTATTTACTACATGAAACTATCTCCTAAGTTACGGCTGCGACAAGAATTCATCAGTCATGCCACTTGATATCTACCCATTCAACTGCATTGTTCCCCAAGAATGCATCATATATGCTTGTTAAACCTGACTGTACAATGACGTGATATACTGAAGTCAACACTGTTTTGAACCTGTTCGTTATCAGAGCACATAAAAGCACTTGTGCTTGTTAAATGGCAGTGAAAATTAAAATTTTAAAAAGTGAAATCGAGTGTGCGCGAACGCACTTTTACTACAGATAAGAAAATATTTTGCCAGCCTTGTGCGAAATCTGTTAGTGCGGATCAACATTCCCAGAAAGTGCAACGTAGGAAGAATTAAGCGCATGTCAGCTACGTCCTGTGCTTCGTTGAAGCAATTTCCTGTAGAAGACTCAACATCGTCTTCTACTTGCATATCAACCAACACATTCAGAATTTTATTTAGATTTGTGTAAAGAATTTATTTGAGCTGAAATTTCCCTTCATAAGGTGAACAATCCCGAGAATAATACCGTACGAAATATACAAATGTAACTGATGGAAAATTATCTTCCAATTTCTTTAAATAATACATAAGAAAATATTAACTGTGTAACGAAAATGAAGGTGGCGGCGATCAAGTGTTACCACAGCTCCACGTTGTGCACCAGTTTGAAGCAAATATTATAGTGAGCAATGAGGTTTCTCTCAGGGTATGCGTGGATGGGTGTGAGAAGGAAATTTTACAACACTGGAATGCCCGTCTCCAAATTATTTATTCACTGCTTATTTCAAACCTCGAAATGGAAGCTGCCGACCGAGGGTTACCAATCACGGTTTTATAGTGACTGAATGCTAATTATATTTCTCGATAAATTTTGATGACCTGACAAATATTCAAGACCGAACAAGTTGACCGCTCTAATAGGCTTCACGTCTGACTCTTTCCTCTTGATATCGGCTACACGCCGGATAATGTTTATAATGGTTTGCTAGCCGCGAACTGTCTCCCTCGGCCTTACGCCGGAGAGTGCCTCAACCACAACTGCGCGTGTGTATTTATATAACTTTCACTCTCCAAACTCCTTTTCCAAACCAAAGTCCTTTTGTGGCTGTTTTGGTCGCCATTGTAAACGATCTATTCATATACGTCAAGTGACAATTCCTTTAGAAACCTTCTAAGGACACAGCGTCTTTCATGGCTTTGTTATAAACACTTTCCCCAAATGAACTGGCCTTGGCCGTCACAGAGAACCAACATTCCTTCGACATCTATCATGACTGCTTCTGTCAACCCATAATTTCGGTATCAACTGGCATTTGTGAAAATGAAAAACCCTGGTCGGCATTGATGAAACTATCGATACAGTGGTAGTAAAGTGGAAAATGTAATCGCGATGTATTGAAAAGTGACGAAAAAACTCTCCAACAAAAATTGTTAGTATCCTGTAAAGAAATGCGAGGTGCAAATCGTGTGAGAATAGTTTGGGTGTTTAATGACGTTTTGGCAAAACTTTAAATAAAAAATTAACTTGGTGTTAAATGACAATGTATTGCTTCTGCAGACTCTGCAGCATATGTGAAGAAAGCTACTCAAGTTCTATCTTAAGTTTCCTGAATATTACTGTAATATGCGTCGTTTATACTCTGCATGATTGTGAACCGTTTATCCTAATATGAAAAAGCTAGTATCCAATGGAGAAAAACGTGTTTGTGAAAGCCCCATCATGGATTATAACATTTTTATATAAATCCCGATATTGTCCTACGCCAAAGTCACGCATTGGACTACCTGCCTTAAAGCCGTGGTATATTACGCAAATAATTTAAGAGTATTTGCAACAGCAGTAAATGAATAAGACAAAAATTCTTCTGCACTTGAAACTATTCGCAACTTAAAGATGCTAATTAAAAATGTGAACTGGCTTTTTCGTATCTTCCAATTTTGATTTCTTGAATCGTTTAAGAGACAAACTACTTACGTTGTCTTATAAACTAATTCAGTTAAAGAAATACAGTTTAGTGCAGAGGTTCTACTCCCATTAGTCCTGGACCCGTAGGACCAAGGACCCGGGCCTCCTTCTACCCGGGAGCGATGGATACACCGGGGCTCTTTCCACAGGGCAATAGCTGATTTCTTAAAAACTCCCCGCTGAGCACAACGTCAATACGGGATGGAAGTGGATACGCCACTTACGCGCGTCAACCACGCAGGGAAGACTACCGAAAACCTCGGTGGGGCCGCCTGGTGATCTAGCACACCTATTAGCTCTGCAGGCCGGTACCCGGGACTTATTAGGCAACCCTCTACCCCCTCCAGGCGGCCGTAGCCTGGCCGGAGGTATCCAATTCCCCGTGGGTGTCAGAAACACACTGCCCCCTCGAGTCCAACCCAATCCGAACAGCTCCCCGACGGGAGGGGCTCGGCAGTTCGGCCCGAGGTTCCTCTACTGACGTCACAGGTACCACGAGTGCTAAGGGTCCGCAGCGCCCGCACCTCGGCAGCTGAAGGGGACGGATCCCCTCCCCTACGGGAAGTTAAAGAAATACAGCTATTTGAAAAACAATTTTATACAAACAGAAGATGTAAGAGAAAAAAACACAGGAAAGAAAAGATAGAAAAAGGTGGTTACCAAACCCTCAGTGAAGTGGCTATAATTCTGATAAGTGCACACAGTGAACTTGAATGTGTCTGTAGTGATAATCCCCCTATTCAAACCGAGCGGAATGGCTCAGGAGGTTTCGTCTGTAATCCGCATCCGGGATGTCCGGGTTTGATTCCCATGACGACCTACCTGACCCATGGGTATTTTCGGGGGGGGGGTTCCGGGTTAATTACATCCCAGAAATTTTCCTGTTCTTCCATTTCATCTCCATTTCATATCTCTCATCTCTTTCAGGGTAGTGTCGGCAGGTGTCTCGGCGTTGTATGGCAGGGTGATTGCCCTTGAAGAAAACTTCCTCCTCCGGTAGCATGATCTATCTCCGGACCACTGTAGGGTGCGATGCCGGCTGTACTGGACTGCCGGGGAGTTTCCAGCTAGTAAAGTGTAGACCCTGCCCTCTGCACTGTCGTGGCTCCTTGTGACGGCCTCCGTATACTGTCATCTCATCCTTCCTCCCGGGGATGCCCCCACCTGGGGGGCGTAGGCATAATAGACCATGTTTGGACCTCCGTGCCAAATCCCCTTTGCAGCCTAGTCCAATCCAGTCCCATATTCAAGTATGCGAGAAAGACATCGTGTGATGTAGAACGTTCCCTTCCCCAATGTAAGGCGTTACTCAAAGGTAATAGGCAAGGCTATGAATGCGCAATTTGGAAATGACATTTGTGTACTGCAACTTAAATGAGATGTTTAACTCTAGCTGCAAATTGGAAAATTCCAAAATTCATTGTTCTTTAAGTCAGACGTTTTCTTATGTTTTGTTCTATTTGTTTAAAATATTTTCAGTTTTATGACATTTTTTATGAATCATCAGCTCATAAAAATACGGATCCTAGTAATTAGTAGCTAATTCAGTCGACAAGAACAGTTAGCTCAAGGTTCAGGTAATACCTCATCTTCGTAAGTAAGATTTACATTAAACTGCATGTAGATTAAGTTTTGAAAATTGGAAAGGGGAATGCTTTTTTGAAATGAGGTCACCCAGTAAAAATTCTAAAGCCTCGAATTTGGCAACTTTGGTGGGAAGTCATGATGTAGGCGGGACGCCAAATCAGCACGTACTTCTAAAATTCATCTTTTTCTTCGTGTTTTACAATCTTACAGAAGTGTGAAACAGTTATTTTATGTTGTCCCCAAAGAGTTTCAAATATTGTATTATGTGAGGTTATGTAGAGTGAGTCACGCACAGAGAAGCTATGTAAGTGGAAATGACGTCACAAAAGTGTGGAATAACAAACTTATTTGTGATTGGTGTGACGCGTATATCGTAAAACGTGGACCAATCAGATATAGAAGATTTTACGTTGCCATGGAGGATATTCAATATTCCTCTAGAGGGATTGAACTATTAGCGAAATGCTAATGTGTAGAAGAAGCGGAACCGGTCATTCTTCTCCTAACAGTCGCCGTGAACGGATGTAAGGTTCTCTTCTTAAATGCCGTTGTGTGCGGAAGAGTATAAGTTTATTCTCGTAACAATCATCGAGTATAATTAGATAATCTTTGCATTAAATTTCATCGCTAGAAGACACACAATTTAATTATTATACACGGTAGTGAAAAAACGTATAGAACTTTTGATTCTTGCACGCATCCAGATAAACGCGTCACATCAAGTGAATCTTGTGTAAGAATAGTGTTATAAATGTTGTATCATACATCTTGTTCGAACTGGTGTTAATTGAAGTAAGGAAATAAAAGTTTCTACATTATTTAATACAGAGGAAAATGATTACTCATTTTACGTAAAATTTCCTTCCGCCGTACCACCCCTGTAAAAGAAGATATCTAGCTCAACCGACTGAAGCCACGCAGAGGTAAGCTGGGACTTCAAGAATCATCAATTCCAACCCTGTTCCAAATGATCACCTCAACGAGGGGCATAATTCACCATCCTTCTATACGATTCGACCAAAATCCAGTTCCAAAATGGCGCCCAACTGTATGGCTCGAATAGGCAGAAGGAGGATTACACCACAGGAGAATAAATAGTGTAATGGACAGGTAACTTCGAATCAAGAAAGAAGAAAGAAGAAAAGTGAGTACGGAAAATCTTAATAGATAATTAATAGAAAAAGTGACAAAATTATAATTTTCATTTTTTTTATGTTATTAAGAAAGGGGAAAATATTACCTAAAATGGAAGGTAAAAAATTAACAGACAATAAGAATAAAAATGTTGGGGAAGGAGTGGAAAGACTAGTTAGTGATAAGAGAGCAGAAATACAAGAAGTCAGGGAAGTAGTGGAAGGAATGAGTAGTGATGATGCAGGAACAAGTAGAACAGAAATTATGCAGAGTAAAGGTAATGAAATGATAATAGACAGGTTAGAGAAAATGATGAGTAATTTTGATGCTAAAATGGATAGTTTTAGACAGGAAATAAGACAGGAAATAAAACAGAATTCAGAAAAGGCAGATCAAAATTTAAGGCAGGAAATGAGTAATTTAAATGCTAAGGTAGATCAAAATTCAGAAAAGGCAGATCAAAATTTAAGGCAGGAAATGAGTAATTTAAATGCTAAGGTAGATCAAAATTCAGAAAAGGCAGATCAAAATTTAAGGCAGGAAATGAGTAATTTAAATGCTAAGGTAGATCAAAATTCAGAAAAGGCAGATCAAAATTTAAGGCAGGAAATGAGTAATTTAAATGCTAAAGTAGATCAAAGTTCAGAGAAATTAGAAGCTAGGATAGATCAAGGTTTAGGTAACCTAAGAAATGAAATTGAGAAAGGAAGAGAAGAGTGTAGAGAAGGCATAAAATCTTTAAAACAGAAAATAGAATCTCATGATGGAGAAATGTCTAAGTTAAAAGAGATGTTTCAGGAAATGAAAATAAGTCAGGAAAATGTAGTAAAAGATATAAGAAGTGAATTGGCTAAGGAGTCAGAAATCCTTAAGCAACAACAAATAGAATTTGTAGAAAAACAAAAAGTAGAAATAGGGGAATTAGAGAATAGAATAAGACAAGAAATAGATGTAGTCTTATTAGATAATTCACGGAAATTCCATGAGGAAAATATTGAAATACAGAATAATTTTGTAAGAGAGGTAAATAGTGTCAGAATGATGTTAAACTAATTGCTACTGAGGTGCAAACACAACAAGATGAACTAAAAGTTAAATATGATGAAGTCAGTAAGTTGAATAGTGAAATGATTACAAGAATAGATTTGGCACAGGAAAGTTTTGAGAGAGAGAAAGAAAACATTAGCAAGCTGAATCAAGTTGTGATTGCATTACAGGCAAGCAAAATTTCTGAGAACCAGAGGGTAATAAAATCTAAGAATATTACATGTATTGACTCACCTGGTAATTCAGGTAATATTGTACAAAACTTAGAGAATTATTTGGAGAGTGACGATACAGAATCTTTGTCACCTGATTGTGAAGTAAATGGTAATGGACAAATACAAAACATGCACACACATACACAGTTACACAGTCAAGGTAACACAAATTGTACAAATTATTTGTTGCATGACATAAGTCCACCTACTTTCGAAGAAGAATCGGGAGACAATCCCAAAATATTTCTAAAGGAATTAGAAGAATATTTTAAAATTAAAAAGATTCCAAATGAATTTAGGATGATGATTGTTAAAAGGTGTTTGAAGAAAAATGCTTTAGAATGGCTGAGGTTAACACTAGCATCACATGAAACGTATAGTATGTTTAGGAATGTGTTTATAAATAGGTTCTGGGGTCCAGAAAGACAGAGAAGAATTAAAGTCGAACTGGCCACTGGTAAATTCGAGTTCAAGAAGGGTGTGTCCATGACTGAATATTTCCTAAAACTTGCTAACAAAAGTAAACTTGTGAATCCAGATATGTCAGAAACCGAGATCGTGAATATGCTAATACGACATTATCCACCACACATTAGAAACCACCTAATTGTGGCTAAGCCCGTCGACTTTACTGATATGATTGAGTTGTTATCAGAATTTGAGGCTCATAACCTTAATTCTGATTCTACTCATAGTCAAGTTGATCCTGACAAGACTCATATAGAACAAAAGCAAGTAAATAGACAGGAAGTAAGACCAACATTCAGGGAAAATCACAACCATACTAACCAAAACCAAAATAGTTTTAACCAAAATTGGGGCGGGGCACGTTCAAGAGACAACTATGAACGAAGAGAGTACAACCCCAGAAAGACATATGAATCGGTAGTGCCAGGTATAGGAAGGAGAATTCCAAATACTCCTAGGAGGAATTATAATAATGACCAACCTGTGGGAAATGTGAGGAGTAATCAGGTGAATCAACTGAGGTTTTACAGGGGAAATAACTTAAGAACGGGTTATCAAAGTAGAGGAAGGGGAACTAGCATCGAAGACTCTTCATTAAGAGATTTTGGGGGTCCTAGGTTTGAAAGGGCAGACAATAACCTAGAAAGGACACGGACTCAGGGAATAGAAGGAGAAATAAATAACGGTAGTACCAACCCAACTGCTAGTGTAACTACCGACCGCACTAATGCGGAAAACTGAGTACCAAATCATTTTGTGCCTAGGAAAGTGGTTCGGTAAAAATGACACAGGGCAAAATCAAAATTCAAAATTTACCAGAAGATAAGCTCACTCTCTCCAGAAGTAAAGATCGGGAATTAGTAAATCCACCTCAGATTAACCTTCGTATAGGCGATAGCGAATATAAAGTATTGATAGACACAGGAGCTAGTTCATCAGTAATAAGTGAGAACTTATTCAAGGAATTACTATCCAAGTTTAGGATTGAATATTTAAACGTGTGTAATGTATACTGTAGCACAGCTATTGGGAAAAAGAAAGATAAAGTTAAATATCAAGCGTTAATTCCTGCGCGAATAGATGATTTGAATTTCAATTTTATCGTATTGGTAATACCAAACTTAGCTCGTGATATTATTATTGGCAATGATGTATTGTATGGTTGGCAAAGTGTGATAGATTTCGAAAAACATGAAATGAAGGTCAAAGGAGATAATGAAGTAATCAAAATAAATTTGTTAGAAGAAATTATATTAAAAGAAGATGAGAAGGATAGTATAAATAATGATAGGTTTTTTGTAGAAAATATAATATTATACGAAGAAGATATAATAAATAATGAAGAAGATGATAGTGGTAAAGAAAATTTACTTTTAAATAATAAAGAAAATGAGACGTTTGACCTTGGAGATCATTGTTGCCAAATAAACACATTAAATACCGACACCGAGCGAAAACAAGAAGAGGAAGAAATGATATTCCAAAGAACTTTGAAAGAAAAGTTAGGGAAAACATACAATTTAAATCACGCGCAAAGAGAACAATTGAGGTTATGTATACTAAAGAACAGGAAAGTTTTTAGTACGAAACCTGGATTGTGTAATAAGTACATACATACATTTAAGGTGAACGACATTGCTCCTTATACTCATAAAAGTAGACCTGTGCCTATCACTATTAGACAACAAGCATCTGAAGTAATAAACGATATGCTAGAAAATGGAAATAAAATTTTAAAAGATTGGATACCAAAGTATGGGCCAATAAAGACAATATTATCAGACAACGCAACGGTTCACCGGAGTAAATTGTTTACTTCAGAAATGAAGAACAATAACATTAAGATGTATTACTCTTCAGCATATTTTCCCCAAGGAAATCCTTGCGAGAGAGTGATGCGTGATTTAGGCTTGTATTTCAGAATTCTGTGTCATTCTAACCACCGAGGCTGGTACAAATACTGCCATATTATTGAGAAAATCATTAACAATACCCCAAACTCTACTACCAAATTTTCACCAATCGAATTAATGACTGGACTACAACCTGAACCTCTAGTAATAAAAGCACCAACAACCTTAAAAGTAGATGAAATGGAATTGAATGAAGAAGAAAAGTGTGCTGAAGCATTTCGAAGAATAAAAGAAAGAGCAGAGAAAAGATTATCAAAGATACAAAGAAAAGGAGCGAAATGGAATCCTGAAATAAATGATAAAGTTCTCGTAAAGACATTTAATATCTCCAGTTCTAAAATCAAATCCTATTGGAGAATGAATTTGTTATATAAAGGTCCATATAAAATAGTAAGAAAATTTGGGGATCATACGTACGAATTAAGAGACGATGATAATAAAATGATAGGAAAATATCACAAAACACTTTTAAAACCATTCAAAAGCCTTGACACTCACAAGAATAAATGATTTAAAAAAAAAAAAAAAAAAAAAAATAATAATATGTTTATGAATTACTGAAAAATGTTTTGTTTATTATTATTGTGTTCGAATAATTTCTGATTTTATATTGTTATTTTAAATTGTATTAATTGTTCATTGTTGTAATAATGTTTAATTATTGGGGCATTCTTCAGAATATATGGAACAATATTATTGGGAGATTTAAGTTAATTTTCCATATATTCTGAAGAGGGGCATCTGAAACAGTTATTTTATGTTGTCCCCAAAGAGTTTCAAATATTGTATTATGTGAGGTTATGTAGAGTGAGTCACGCACAGAGAAGCTATGTAAGTGGAAATGACGGCACAAAAGTGTGGAATAACAAACTTATTTGTGATTGGTGTGACGCGTATATCGTAAAACGTGGACCAATCAGATATAGAAGATTTTACGTTGCCATGGAGGATATTCAATATTCCTCTAGAGGGATTGAACTATTAGCGAAATGCTAATGTGTAGAAGAAGCGGAACCGGTCATTCTTCTCCTAACAGTCGCCGTGAACGGATGTAAGGTTCTCTTCTTAAATGCCGTTGTGTGCGGAAGAGTATAAGTTTATTCTCGTAACAATCATCGAGTATAATTAGATAATCTTTGCATTAAATTTCATCGCTAGAAGACACACAATTTAATTATTATACACGGTAGTGAAAAAACGTATAAAACTTTTGATTCTTGCACGCATCCAGATAAACGCGTCACATCAAGTGAATCTTGTGTAAGAATAGTGTTATAAATGTTGTATCATACATCTTGTTCGAACTGGTGTTAATTGAAGTAAGGAAATAAAAGTTTCTACATTATTTAATACAGAGGAAAATGATTACTCATTTTACGTAAAATTTCCTTCCGCCGTACCACCCCTGTAAAAGAAGATATCTAGCTCAACCGACTGAAGCCACGCAGAGGTAAGCTGGGACTTCAAGAATCATCAATTCCAACCCTGTTCCAAATGATCACCTCAACGAGGGGCATAATTCACCATCCTTCTATACGATTCGACCAAAATCCAGTTCCAAGTGCATACAGTGATAAAGACTATCGACGCCTAAATATCGCCCTGCGCTATACCTAGTCTTACCATAAATACTGTCACAAACTTTTGAGGGTGGCTGTACCTCCAGCCGGAGTAGCCGGCACATTCCAGAGCGGTAGCAGGTAACCTGAGTCATTGATGGAGCAGCTGTGGAAGTGTCAAGTTGTATTGTAAAATCTTCAAGATGGAATGGGGGTGACTATGAAAATCGTGTGGCTGTGATAGCGCTATATAGGGTAGGTAAATCACCAAGTGAGATTTTCAAAACTCTCCAGAAACTCTATCGCACTATCCAGCGTTTCGATGAGACTGGAGATGTGAAAGATCGCCCGCGGGAAGGAAGACCACGCACAGTTCGGACTCCAAAATTAGCGAAAGCAGTGGCGGCTCGTGTGCGGAGAAATCCTGTAAGAAGGCAGTCGGTGATGGCTCAAGAGCTAAACATTTCAAAAATGTCTATGCCTCGCACATTGAGGAGTGACTTGGGACTCCATGCTTACAAACGACGCAACGGACACCTTCTTACAAATGAACTGAAGCGCCAGAGACTCCTAAAATCAAAGCGCTTGCTAAAGTGTTACGCTGCAAATGGACACCGACGAATTCTTTTCACTGATGAAAAAATTTTCAATGTTGAGGAGACTTTCAATGACCAAAATGACAGGGTATATGCTACGTCATCTAGAGAAGCTGGTGAAAAGGCTCCAAGAATCCAGAGGGGTCATCATCCTGCATCAGTCATGGTGTGGTGGGGTGTGAGCTACGAGGGCACTATGGAGCTCCATTTTTGTGAAAAAAAAAAAAATGTGAAAACAACTGCACAAGTGTATCAGAACACAGTGCTTCAACCAATAGTTAAGAACCTCAACAACACACTCTTCGTGGACAGAGATGGACCTCCCAGCAGGATTCTGCCCCAGGGGTGGCTGAGGTCAAATGTTCCAGACTTCATTTCTACTTCAGACTGGCCATCTGCTAGTCCGGACCTAAACCCTTTGGACTACAAATTGTGGTCCAAGCTTCAGGAGATGGCTTGCAAGAAGAGACATCCCAATATTGAAAGTTTGAAGCGCTCTCTTCTGAAGGCAGTTGCCGAGTTCCCTCTTGATGTGGTGCGTAATACAATGGATGAGTGGCCACAAAGACTTAAGGACTGTGTGCGTGCTAATGGTGGCCATTTTGAATAATTATATGTGATTTCAATTCTCTATAAATCTATGTAACTAGTGGTATAAGGATATTAAAATATCTCCAAGCATTTTGTGTCAGTTGAATTAGAATGTTGTGACAGTATTTATGGTAAGACTAGGTAGGTAGCAGAGTGGCGTTGAAGCGCGTCTGGCGCATGCGCAGTAGTTTCCATTCTCGCGCCGCTCCTAGCGTGACGTTTTGAGACGACTGGTCCGAGTACGTTTTTGTACGACACAAAATGTCATTTATTACTACAGAACACAGTCTCCTAATTTAGCGAGTGGGCAACATACTTACATTTATGGCTTAAATACACACCAGTGAGACATGCTCAAGTTGTTTCTCGGGAAGCAAGCCAGGCTAAAAGGCGATTAGAAATCGACGTTTCGGGAGTGTGCATCTCTCCCATCATCAGGCTATTTATTAAATGTTATAACCACAAATGAATCACTGGATATAACACAAATATCAACAAAGACAAGACACTATCAAAATTCGCATTACTGAGCAAAAGACTGTTTTCAGTAAATTCGATGCCAGGTCAGGAGACGGCGTGAGTATAGAAAATTAATTGGGTCAAAGAAACGTAACCACTTAACTTGATTATCAAGCTGTATTGGTCTTTGACGAATTTCCATTTTAAGGCCGGTTTCCAAGAGGAGCTGAACTGAAATTCAGCATCACGATTAAGCGTGCTCCTCTCGGAGGAAATGGCCAAAGCCTCCTTAATTCTCCGCTCCCAGTAACTGTTGCATTTTGCCAAGATGGTCGTCTCCCGAAAGTTGGCTCTATGATCGTTATCAAAACAATGCTCTGCCAGCCCAAACTTGTCAGGTTGCATTAAACGAATGCTCCATTCATATTCGTTTATTCTGGTAGCAATGGCCCTTTCGGTTTGTCCTATACACGGTGTCCCACATTCACAGGGAATGCGGTACATTCCCGGAACTTGGAAGTCCAGTTTGTCTTTCACTGGTCTCAACAGATGTTTAATCTTCGGAGGTGGTTTGTGGATGGTCCTGATGTATTTGGCGAGAATTCTGATTCTGCTGGATAGGTTGCCGGTAAACGGGATGCAGGTTGTAGCGGTAGGCTTATCTGACGCTTATTGTATTACAGGTTTCCCTTTCCTAGCTTTGGTGATCGAGGCTTCAACGTCATATTCGGAGTAGCAATTTTGACGGAAAGTGAGTCTCAGGTGTTGTTATTCCTCTTTTAAGTGGCTGGGATCAGCTATTGCTAAAGATATTTTTCGGTGAGCTTCACCAAGCAGTGTCAGCTTTGCGTAACACGCCTATTTCTCTCTCAAGGAGGTTTCAATGTTTACCTATTCATGTTAAGTACACTCTTGCTTTTTAAAAACAGAGGTACAGCTTTTAAATAACACAAACGCTACTTAAGATTTGACAAATAAAATAGAAATTGAGACTCAAGTCAACTTTCAACAGATAACGTGCATACCCTTTCTTAATGCAGTCCCTATTTCCTTAATTTAATAGTGTTAAAGCCTGTCACTTATCAGTTGGTAAATTGAAAGTAAATTTTTATATTCGTGTTTTACATCATTAAATTGATATTCTCTTAACCTAGACATATAAATTACCTCATCGAATTTTCAACATTTTTCAAGATGTTATGAGCTAAAGCTGGATCAAAGAGTTGTTTAAATTTAGGGACCATTTACAGAAAACTCTTTAATTATAATCTGGCTTCGATCTATACAAGCATTCTACCTTACGCATGTGTGCATATTTCCACATAGTTTTGCTTAAGTTATCAGTAAAAGCCGGAGAGATGTGCGCTCGCATGCGATGCAAGTTAGCTGGACACAGGTATGAATGACGTCAGATGTGAAACACAGCCATCCAAGGGCCCAAATGACCTTGATGTCGACGGGCCCTAAAACCACACACTCACTCACTCACTCAGCCATCCAATATGCAAACGTCGAAAACAACGTAACATAGTACTCTGGGAACAAGCGAAGGATTGCCTTGTTAGTGTATGCAGACGGAAGGTCAAGGTACAGCATAACGCAACTTTTTTTTTGTGGTAGTGAGGCGGTTGTCATGGTCAGCTATAACGATCTGCAGTTGTTTACATGAGCGACCGATAACAGTACAGCCCATGTGCAGTATACCTATGGAAAAACGCACACGCCTCCGGCTTTTAGTTATCAATTCAGTTTTCCTGTATCAGGAGCGGGTTGCTAAGCTCTATTTAGTGCTATCGCATTCTATTTAACGCTATCGTACCAAGCAATATGAGAACAACTCAGAATATTTTCAGCTTTTTAAAAAGTCTTTTAAAAAAAGGTTTTAGTGTTTCATTTGCCTCCGGAAGGAAATGCCGTGGAAGCTGGTTTACACGGTCGTAAAACATACTGTTTACATGTATCTTCTTACATTTAAGTCCCAGCGTCTTCTATCATATTTCAATTTTTCTTTTAGAAACACATAATAAAGATAAATGTTGCAATCCACCAAAAAATTCGATATAAAGATTTCACACGAAATTCATATTGTCGACCTTCCTGAATCCTCTCCCCAAATAAGTTTTCGACTGAAATTCTGTTTGTGCGTGATAACATAACTCCAAAGGGTCGGCTAAATACCGAACTGTGTGTAGGTTGTGTCCTTTAAGGACACAATATAATTTTCAAGAAACCCCCTTCCACTTAACGTGGAAGCCTTAAGCCCTTAACGTGGGAAAAGGTTCTTAACTTTTCATTTCCTAAAATAAATTGCCCCAACTATTTACATTACAATGACGTATGTTTAAGACACTTATGGAAAAATGTATAATCTTGAATATATTTGAAATTGTCGTTGGAGTCCTTTTCAAACAGAATTACTTTTGCACAAATGATAAAACGCGCGGGCGCGAGTGTGTGTGTGTGTGTGTGTGTGTGTGTGTGTGTGTGTGTGTGTGTGTGTGTGTGTGTGTGTGTGTGTGAGAGAGAGAGAGAGAGAGAGAGAGAGAGAGAGAGAGAGAGAGAGAGAGAGAGAGAGAGAGAGAGAGAGAGAGAGAGAGAGAGAGCAGATTTTACTACAGAAAATCTAGATCTTGTTTTAAAGCACGAAATTTCATGTGCGCGCACGTGTAAGAAGAAAATTTTCGAAATTTTCGTTGCAACTGCTTTGAATTTTAAAAATACTTTTCTAAATTGGAAAGTGATTATATCGCATCCATTCAAAGATAATGGAATTTGAATCTTCCTAGTTTTTAAAAATTTGATTTGCTTTACCTGCTGTTTCCACAAGAAAATGTCAAAATATTAATGTAAGTTGAACGGTTATCTGCGTTAAGAACTGGTTGGAAAACCTGGCAGAATTGCACGTAGATAAATGAATTGAGAACGTTGTTCTTTTTCTCGCGATTATCAGAAGAAAACAGAATTTCAACCCCATTAATAGCGGCTTATTTTAAGACAGCAGTTAAACCACCAAATCGCTAGTGTAAATAAAAATAAGCATTAGGTCATAACTCATTAATTGCCAGCAATTGCTGCTCATTATGCCCCATCTCCTCGAGAGCAAATTTTTCTGACCTTAAACGCTGCGCTATTGCTCACGATATGACAATATGTATCAATGTGATGCTGAAGCCTCTAAGAGCCCTCGTCGTGAATAGTGAACTATTATTATACAAATATAACAATTTGTAACAAAAACTTCGCTTATCTTAAGAAAATTATGATAATTCTTCTTTCTAATTGAAATCGTTTTCACGAACTCTTGTCCGCATCATCAGTCAAAGAAAGCCACAGGAGAAAACAAATAGGTCGTTAAGGAAGTTACTATGTTATGTTTTTTTTTTCAGTATTACCAAAATCTGAAAACAAAACAAACTTCAACAGCTGATATTTCAAAATTCATTACGCGATGTTTATTTTTTTAAATAAATATCTTTTCCCAAACCATTAAATCTAACGGACATTTAATTGTTTTAATAATTTAACTTCAGGATTTATATTATGGTTAAATGATCAAAAATGATCTGCTACGGCCGATTTATCAGTTTGTTTATACTTAATGTTACGAAACTGTTCTTTCCTTCTGGTTTCCAAATTACGTTTCGTCCTACCAATGTAAACCCGATCACAATCTAAACAATCAAATTGATAAATACCAGATTTTTTATTATTGGGAATTGCATCTTTTTTAGAGCAATGTAGTAAATTTTTAATACTTGTTTTGAGGAACCAAAGTTATACCAAAATCTTTAAAAAACTTTTTGAAATGATTTATTAAGCCAACGATGGAAAGTAATTTTTTTTTAATTATAATCGTCTTTTATTTTTAAGGGTAGAAATATGTTAACCGTTTTTTTGATATTTATATTTTTGAAAGAATTGAAAAAACATAACAACATAGTAACTTCCTTAACGACGAATTTGTTTTCTCCTGTGGTTTTCTTTCTCAAGATAAGTGAAGCTTTTGTTACAAATTATTATATGTGTATAATATTCATTGCTTCACTGTAGCTAGCTTCATTTTCTACGTACTCATTAGTGGACTATTATATTTTCTCATTTCAACATTTTCAGGACTTAGCTACAACAAAATAAGATCTCCACTGATGACATTTTGTGAGAACCACACATTCACACAGAGGTTCTATCGCCACGCTTCCTAGGCAATCATGTAGTCAGGCAGGCACGTATTGAGAACTCAATTTCCGAGGGGGTCCAAAAAGTTTACGTTGAATTATTTGTTTTTAATAATTAATGACGGATGTGCTTTTATCAAGTTAGTAAAAAATAAAAACGGATGCAATATATTACACTCACATGACTTTCTCCACCCAAGCTTCTACAAATTGTTCTTAGAAAAGTTTGTTTTTGTCTTGTTTCTTTGGATAAAGTGAAATAAGCAATAATCAGATATTTAAAAAGCGAACAACTGACTGATGCATTTGAAGTATTAGTTCTCCTTGAATGAAAAAGGGAATAGAAACTTACAAGTTAAAAACTACATACCTTTAAGTATCTCAGCATTCTAATCACCAACAAATAATATATCGGAATTGGTTAGCTTTGCAATACATTGATCACACAGAAAATGAAGCTAGTCACAGTGAAGCAACAAATATTACACTAATAAAAATATTTCTAACAGAATCTCCACTTAACTTAAGAAGTTGATAATTCCTCCTTCTTTATAAAAGATCGATTACGAAGGCACATCGCCTTCGTCTTCAGTTTATTAACCAAACTCCGTTGTTAAGGAAATCTCGGTTACCATGTTATTTTATTATGTTACGTTTCCAACGTTACCAACATCTGAATACGAAACAAACCTAAAACAGAATCGATTGCCGCTATGTCAAAATTCATTACGTAATATTTATTTTTTAAATAAATATTTTCTTCCACACTATTAACTCTATGGGACCATTTAATTGTTTTAATAATTTAACTTCGGGATTTATTTCATGGTTAAATGACCAAAAATGATCTGCTACGGCCGATTTATCAATTTGTTTATATTTAATGTTACGAAAATGTTCTTTCTTTCTGGTTTCCAAACTATGTTTCGTCTTTCCAATATAAACTTGATCACAAAGCAAACAATTAAATTGATAGATACCAGATGTTTTATTACAACTTTTTTACTTAACAACGGAGTTTGGTTAATAAACTGAAGACGAAGGCGATGTGCCTTCGTAATCGATCTTTTATAAAGAAGGAGGAATTATCAACTTCTTAAGTTAAGTGGAGATTCTGTTACAAATATTTTTATTTGTGTAATATTTGCAATACATTATTTACATTATTGTAATTTACATAATTTGTGTATTTTAATGAATTCTACAGCTGCTGTGCAGTAACTTTTCGTTTATTTCTTAGGTTTAGAATAGTTATACAGACTTCACTTCCAGTAAAGCGGACTTAAGAGCTTAACCTTAGAAAATTCACAATCGGCATTTTATTTGTTATGTAGCTATCTTAAATATGTGGTGTTTAAATTAAAATTATTGAAGCCATTTTTGGATGATTTTCTTTAAAGTCTTCATTTCACATACTTGAAAGATAACGAAATTAAATCCTACATTTGGTATCCCTCCAATATTTGTGTTCTGTAATACGCTATTAGCAGAAAAAAAAATTGCACACTGGAGCGCGAGCGCGGACATTGTCCCCCCCCCCCCCCCCCTGTTCTGGTGTCCTCAAAACTTGCATTCCTGGTGATATCTCGATATCAAATTTTTACACGGAATATAACATCTTTGTGCTTACTAAGCACGTGGTAGAGGTACTAAACATTGATGCCGTACACTGACATGAGTCTCTCTGGTTCTCACAGTTTCACTATTCATATAAAGCACGATTGCTCTATTCCGTATCGTCATCAGACAAACTGGTTATAAATGACTAACTGGAGCCCCACCTCCAAATTGTGGTGGTAGCGTGTCTGATTCCCAGTGAAGAGGTAGTGGCCAACCTTGGCACGCGAGGGGAAGGAGGGTTTACCTCCACCCATTGTTTGCGAAGATAGGACGCAACGTTCCATTATGTAGAGCAAGCAAGTGAAGGGAAAGTGCTTTCATGAGGAGGTGGGGCGAAGTGACAAGGTCCAACCTCCGCTCATATGAGCAAAAGTTGGGCACCGCAGAAGCGAGTTCCCAACGAGATCAAGGTAAGTTTCTTCAATAGGACTTCTTACAGGGCTTTCCCTTATCTTAAGAAGACGAATGTCAGGTACATCTTAAGTTCTAGTCACCTTGGACTGGTTTGATGGTATCACCCGTTTCATTTACTGCCCAATATAATTATGCGGTTAAAGGACGTTGAAGTATTAAAAATAAGTAAATAAAAATCTAGGTTTCTTATGAAATAACGCAGCTGAAAAATAAAAACATCTTGCAATTGTAAGACTGTCAAATATACATAAAACTTGTTATATAGTATGAAATGTTTCGAAAATAGCTGATCCAAGTAGAAATTGCGGGAGTTGCATATATTATGAGCTCCACGTCTCTTGTAACCTGATGTTTTTATCTATGACACCATGGTTTCTTAGTTAAATAATCATTGAAACTAAAGAGGTGTTTATTACCTATTCCCAGAACATTCAAGATTGTCGTGTCTCAAACATGCAGCATTTTAATCGGAATCATTAGACATGTTTCTGAGAACATAAAAAATTTGACGAAAGTTCTTCCATCGTAAGGAAGATGTTCACTCACTTTGGTCAATGACCCTTCTTTCAGTTTAAAGAATAACTCGGTTCTGAAGACAGTTCTGTGACAAGCTAGAGGTGCACAGTCGGGAACAAAAGAAAGAGTCGCAGTTTCAGATTCATTTGATCATTTAGTCGTTGTTGCTAATATTTTTCTCAGATATGTATATTTCTTGTGAAATTATTCTTTTCTTGGGGGGAGAGTAGCACTGGAGAAACTTTCTTTTGTGCGACGCGAGAATATTTTCCAAGTCCAAAGGTACACGTATACGCATGCGCAAGCAGACGACTAGCTGGTTCTCGTGTTGCAGTCAACATGAGAAAGATATGTAAAACTTGTAGACAACCTCTGCAAAAATACCCCAGACATAGGTGACGCATTCCGTGTACAAAGGAACATAGTTTGAGCAAACAATCCTACGACACGACGATAATGGAATGCTCCGTAGGAAATACATGTATGAGCTTACGGACTGTATCGGACTGGTTCGGCTATTGCCGCGAAGTGTGCATGATGTCAAGTATACTGCAAGGGGGGAAATTGGTGGTCCCGGACACGTCGTTCAAATCAACAAATGCAAAATAGGACGACGCAAGTTTCATCGTGGGCGCGTCGTACAGGGCAACTGGATCTTGGGAATGATCGACGTGGAAACGAATAAGGTGAGGATGAAGATATGCTCCAACAACAGGAGGGATGCAAATACGCTCTTCAGTCTAATTGGAGCGCCCACGATGAAACTTGCGTCGTCCTATTTTGCATTTGTCGATTTGAACGAGGTGACCGAGACCGCCAAATTTTCCCCTTGCAATATCCAACCAGATTTTTTTGTCATTTGACATCATGCACACCTCGCAGCAGTAGCCGAACCAGTCCAATACAGTCCTCGAACTCATACATGTATTTCCTACGGAGCACTCCATTATCGTCGTGTCGTAGGATTGTTTATGTGTAAAGCAGTGCACGAGTAAAAAAATTTGACCAGGCGATATAGTGTAATTTCGGGACAAGTAAGACTGTTGGCAGCATTGCGTTCAGTGGAGAAACAAGCATAGCTTGGCTGCACTGAATTCTTCAATATGGCTACATTACGCAAAAGTAAATAAACAAATTAATAACGTTAAAAGAATGCCCCCCAAGCACGAAATTGCACTAAAAAGTAAATATATTTTATTAAAAATTATGGTTGTATATAAAAACATCAAAGAGAGTGAAGGAATTAGAAAAAAAAATCGCCGCGTCGCATATTAAAAAGAAGAACCAAAGTACTTTCATCAGTACTTTCATCGTACTGGAAGGCTTTTTTTTTTTTGTACCTAGCCATTCCCTTTTTTCCTCCATTACAAGTGACGATGATAGTTAATGAATATTATTATTCTCTGCAACCCGTCGCTCTAGCATAGGGTGGTAGGTGATGCTTTTGCTTCTCCCAGAGACAGGGTTTAGATTAACGATTGATGTTTCTCCCAGGTGAAGTTTCTTCCCAATGTTTCCTCACCACTTGAACCTTCATATTTGGAAAACTTAGACTCCTCTCCTGCATTATTTGGTCATTTGAAGAACTATCTGAAAGGTCACTAATTTGTAAGCCCCCTTAAGGAAGTTTACGTTCACAGTTTCTAAAACATTTATCTTTCACGTATATCACATTTAAAGAATAAATTAGATATTTTATGTGACTTTTCTGAAGTAGAAATCGATGTTTAATCTTTCACTCAAAATGTTACACTTACACGTGAAACAAATTTAATGTAGTTCTGACAAATAATATGTGATTGTATTTTACTAGCTTAACTTTTTCATAATCTTGAGCATAAAAATAAATAATCCAACCAGATTTTGTTTTAAACTCCGCAGCCCTAGATGTTAATGAGGACTGTTAATCCACATGCATTAATAAACCAGACCCTCTGTAAGCAGCGGAGAGTGTTGCATTACAGGAATTAGTTAATTTTATTAAGGCGTATCTCACCTACATCGCATGTTCATTAGGTGCAGTATCTAGTGTTGCATACTGCATTCAGGGGACCCAAATGACCTTGTTGACCCGCCCATAAACCCCAAATCACTCATTCACTCACTGTATTTTGTTATGAATGCCATAACTACTGCACTCATGCTCTATTATTTTTTAGCAGACTGTACTTCTAGCACCACATTTGACCTTGGGTAGAGCAAATGCAAGAAAGTTTAAAAGAAGCTGTTTTCGATTAGGGGCAGAAACTTTCACATTTACAGTTCTGTTCAGCACACATCCTTTTTAACTTATGTCTGCCTGACAGTGAATAGAGACGTAAAGATGAGAAGCTTCAATAAACCTTTTTATTTTAAACTAATTTTTATTTCAACTGTATATGTTTTTATTAAACGTTTGAATTGACAGTTCACTTGGGGAGGGGGCCGGACCCTTAAATACGTCCATGCTGTCAGGAGTGGCGTTTGTGGCCATTGCAGCACACAAACGCTTGAACACCACGCTGATAGGTAATCACGCCTTTATATTCTTGTCTGTTGCCTCAAGGGCATCCACCACTTGAAATTTCAACGAGCCACGCCAAATCCCACTTCTCATAATTATTACGAAAATAACTATTCATGATAAAGATTATTCAAACATCTGCACTGTATATAAATTACTTAAGTGTATGTTTATTATTGTTGCTGTTCTTGTTTTGTTAGTCCACATGAAAATGTGCACCTCACAATTCCAACAATACTACCAACATTTTTATCAATTGAATCAAATAACTATTACAAATGTAACATTGATAAAAGAGTAAACACACAATTAATAAAGCAATATACTTCACTTGTTTCAGTAATCATTAATCATTTTGTTATTCCAACTTTGCCATTTACACAGGCGTGAGGAATTCTCTGAGCTCCCAATGATTATCCCTACAGTGCTGGATTCCAACATTCCAAACTTCATGGATCAAGAATATACACCTCATTTTTTGTTACCAAAATAACAATATGAAATTCTTTATTAATTTGGTAAAAAAAAAAAAAATAAAGAATAAATACATCTCTACAAAATAACAATATGAAGTTCAGAGCTAATGGCTTCATTGCCAAAGCCTAGCATTTGGAAACAACAACAACAATATGAAATTCTTGAGTTGCCAATTGTCTTTGTACACAGTGGATTCGACCTTATCCAGTGTCTTGCCACTAAGTTGTAAAATGAAATGTGTAGTGTTTAACGCCCGTTTTACTACATACGGCACCGCAGGCGATAACACTGATGATACATGAGATGAAGATGGAGCACTGGTGGAATGAGATGGCCCCGGAGAAAACCCGCCCCAGCGCCGTGTTGTCCAACACAAATCTCACTTTGCGGTCGCCTGGGATCGAACCCGGGCCGCCTTGGTGAGAGCCCACTAAGTTGTGTACTGTAACTTTGGTACATGGCCAAATCTTGAGTAAAATAAAAATAATAATAAAAAATAAGTAACAGACCAGGAAAATACTTATAGCTAGAGCATTGTTGTTATCAAAGATTTTTTTTTCTTTCACCACCTTTCACAATCAATGAAATTACACGTAGGAGTTTGATAGTATTTACAGAGTCGGTAGTACTTTTCCACTTGAAATTAAGAAAAACACAAAAAATCTACTGGAATCAACTCCCAATTGTGTAAATTCATTATCAATGATTGAGGCTCAATACTTACAAACAAGAAGTTGGTTGGCTATCAGTGCGTGACTCGAAAGGTAAAACAAGTGGGTTGGAGGTGTTGCATCAGGCGCAGTGATGGACAAGTAATTCAGAATTATACAGTGATTCCAGTCAACTGCCCCTTTTAATATCATGAAAGAAAATACGGCATCACAGTTTAGCCATCCTGATATTTTTGCCAGCATTTTGTTTTATCATGCAATGCTGATTCTTGCCTATGATTGAGATAGTGTGATCTTGAATACTGTTTTCCCAAGGTAGAATGTTAATCCACAGTAGAGTAGCCTTACTTCCATTAAGTCCCTGGTAAAGGCGATGATTCCAGTAGGCGAGCCGTCCAGCTGCCACATGCGCAAACCTGTATGCCTGAAAGTCAGTATGTTGTTGGTTACAGACGAGTGAAGTAATGTACGGGACCAAGCTCTGTGTGGCTGCGGGATGAGGGAGAGTCAGTTAAGGGGGATAAGCTAGTTACTGTAGCAATGTTTGCATAAACAGAAATTATCTCGTGAGATTGTTATTGTTTCTCATACAAGTGAAGCAGACGATTTGGATGACATCACAGATCTTCCCCAATCCCCTTAGAGTAGCGCACCATCACACCTCATACCACTCCCATTAAACTGGATGTGACTCATTTCTAAGCTTACCTACTTTAAACGCAGGGACTTTATGGAAGTACAGCTACTCTACTATGGTTAAATTTTGCAAACCAATCTGTCAAAAGCTCTGAGAAGAAACCGGTGACACTACATGGATAACCCAACTATTGTTCTGCACGACAATGTTAGGAAAAATACACCAGGGATTGTGTCTGAATTTGCTATATTGGTGGGGCTAGAATGTGCTACATCCTACACACTTCCCAGATAGAAGTACTTGCAGTTACGATCCTGTCCAAGGACAAAGCAGCCATTTTGCAGTATTCGCCTCCATAAAGTTGAACATGTTTCAGAGGAAAGTGACCACTCTCTCATGTCATCAAAATATTAGGCATGCCGATGCAAGCCAAAAGCTCCCGCATTGTTGGGAACAGCTTACACGCAATGCTAGTGGCTACAATGAAAGCTTTAAAACTCAGAAGCATATGCATATTGTATGTATTGAGAAATAAAACAGATGCCAGAAATAAAATATTACCCCTTATATGTATACCTTATAATATGAAGTATAAGAAACTATACTTGTGTGTATAGTAGAAATGATTCAGATAAGTCTACTGCAGCTTATAATTAATCTGTGTGCTTGCACGTGTGTGTGTGTAAAATGATTTGTACTGTCACTTCCACCAATGTTGTATGGAACACATCTCTACAAAGCAGCTCAAAATATTACTGTTAAACTGTCACATACAACACAATGCAAAAATGATTAAACAGAATACGTGATGCAGCATTCTGAAAATTTGGCAGCAAAATCAAGTTTCTGTTCCTCCTATGCATAGGTGCCAAGTCTGGTTTTCTAACTGATGCTTCTGCGCTTTGAGAATCCTTGTTCTACTTAATAATAGTGATAAGGAACAGTAAATGCTTTGTAAACAACCAAAATGCTATAGAAGTTCATTAACATTCTGCTACAATAAGGCAAGCATGCATGCAGAAAAACTCACCATGTTGTAACGCCTGCTGGAGTGGGGGGGATTCACTGCGTTCACTGGGACTAGTAGGTGTTGGTGGTCGCTCTCCAAAGCCTGGTTGTTCCACATAGTTGGCACTCTCCCCATAGCCTGGGAAGGCACCAGGATATGGTGGGTTGGGGTAGGGGTACTCCGGCCGCGGTGGATATTGCTCATAGTCTTGATAGCTCTGGCGATATGCTTCCGGGTACCGCCGAGCTGCAACCGATCCAAAGCACCATGCAGCCTGATTGCATGTCCTAAAATGCTCTGCTGCATTCATGCATGCATCCATCTATCCATGCCATGTGCAATAACTACTTCTAAGTTCTCAAGTTAAATCACATTTGTGTTTTAAATCAAGGACTGAATTAGTGACAACTTTGCTTATAAAATGTAATCCCTTTCCATATCAGAAACATAATATGTGAATATTTATTTTTGCCAATAACTTACACAATTCACTTAAACATTGCTTTAACAAAACTGGAAAAAAAAATATCAAGTACATTTTTCCATAAATATACTTTGCCCAATAACTTCTTAGCTTATTACTTCTTAGCTGTTAAAACGTACAACTTGATCCATCTGTTATTCCAATCACCTATGAAATCTTTGCTACAAAGTTCAGAATTTATTTCTATCACATTTACTTTGCACTTTCTTTGCTATTTATTCTTTTCACTCTGGATATTTTAAAGATTTACAGATCATATGGCTGCTTTCAAGATTAATCATCGCCACATAAAGCTAACACATAAACTACCAAATCTTCAGAGATTGTACTTTTTGGTTTGACTCAACAATTGCATAATTGTTTAAATATGTTAAGTTCTTCATAGTTTTGAACTTTAACTGGGGAGAAAATTTGGCCCAAAGATTCTCTTAGGACTAAATTTACCAACACATACTCTTATATCACAGTTAAGCACTCTGGTCAAACTGGATGAGTGTGTGTGTGTGTGTGTGTGTGTGTGTGTGTGTGTGTGTGTGTGTGTGTGTGTGTGTGTGTGTGTGTGTGTGTGTAAGTGTGTGCATGTGCGTGTGTGTGTTTGGGGGGGAGGGGATGCGCAAGCGCATACGCTTCCTTTCCCCTTTGAGAAAGACTTAACTTTTTGTATAGTAAAATAAAATGTTGTATGAGGTATTCAACACAATTACTGACTTGCTCTCCTTGGCATTATTTTATAGGTACCTACAATAAGAATGAATGTGTTTTGCAAAGCCAACCAGGAGTTACACTATGTGGTAGGAGCATGAAGGTCCATCCATTAAATAAGATAAAGCCTGTATCTGGCCAAAGCAAAATGCAGAAATTTTTGCATTTAGTGGAACACAAATAAAGTAAAATAAGTGTTTTCATTGAGCAATTTGCCTATAGAAGATTTATTTAAATAACATTAAAAAAAGATACTTAACTTGTATTAGAAGAGCTAAACATTTATATATTTTATTACTTTCTCTACCAAACACGTTGTGGTAGGGAAAGTATTGCGTTCCACCAACAAAAAAATTAGTGTCAAGATTTCACTGGCAATATACTTTCTGAGGTCTTTAGAATACAAAAGAGAAGCATTTTTAGAAAAAGGTCTGTATGTGTGCACGCACATGTGAGTGTGACTGAAGAGAATTATTAAACATACAGCGTCGCACAAATACAAAACTTGGTATATAAATTCAATACTTTCAAAGATATGACAAGAAGTTTTCCAAGAAAATCTCTCTAACCCAAACTACTCATTACATAGAACTTTTTTTTTTAATTTTGAAATTCCTCAAAAATGATTTCAGATTTTTATTAAAATACCATATTTTTAAGAAACTGACATGTCAAATAAAATGTATATCTTAAATTTCTCTGGGAATAACCTATGAAACTCTTAGTTTGGGAGAAATTTATAAAATTGTCTCTTAAGGTTGTTCATTGAACTTGCATGTCCCATCTATACCTTCTGAAAGCCCTGCACCTATTGTTATCATAGCTGCCTAACCACCCCTACAACTTAAGGTCAATAACCAGACTAACTTGGATAAGTCAGTGTGTGTTTGTGGCTGATGGTGGATGGAAAAGCGTGAACCTGTGCTTACAACTATGAAAAGCAAAATAGAACATTCCCCACATCTTATGCTGTTTTACTATGGTAAGGTTTAAATCACCTCACAATGCCAGCAAAAACATTGTGCTGTCTATGGGAAAGATGCACAAATTGAACATGTCAAAAGCGGTCTAGTCGATTTCAAGAGAAAGAGAAACCTCCATCATACAGCAAATGGTTATGGACGTGGAATGAATGAATTAATGGTCAACAATCCACAAATGACAACTCGGGTGTTAGCATTGGAGCTCAATTTGTCTCATGCTACTGTAGCCAGAAACTTGAAAAAAGTGGGTTACGTGAATATTCTTGATGTATGGGTTTCTCACGAACTGAATGAAGTGAATTTGATTCAGTATGTATCCATCAATGACTTCTTATTGAGATGTAATCAGAATGATCCTATTCTGGAATGGCTGGTAACTAGAGATGACAATCGGATGTGCAACAATGCCCGAAAGAAGTAAATCATGGCACAAGAAAGTGTAGCCACCAATATCAGTTCCCAAACATCCGAGAGAAATTATCCTATGCATTTGGAGGATTTGCAAAGCAATCCTGTATTACAAACTTTTTCCAAATGAAACTATCAATTCCGAGAAATATGTTCTCAGTTGGATGGTCACAAGGCAGACACTGAAGAGAAAAGACTGGAGTTGCGAAACAATGTCATCTTTCAGCACAATGACAGACCACATACCTCTAT
This sequence comes from Mantis religiosa, assembly GCA_030765055.1. NCBI lineage: Eukaryota > Metazoa > Arthropoda > Insecta > Mantodea > Mantidae > Mantis > Mantis religiosa. The sequence goes on along the minus strand of CM060950.1, from coordinate 27,730,580 downwards.
AGTGACTTGTCTAAAGCTGCATACTTTTGAGTGGGATGTGTTACCCCAACCACTGTAGTCTCCAGACATTGCCTGTTTTGACTTTCATCCATTCCATTCCCTAGAGAAAGCTCAAATAGTTCATCAACCAGAAGATCCCCACATTTTGAAATCATGGAATTTAAAAACTTCCAGAGAAATTTAAATACATTGTCAACAATATTGCTGTATATTGCAAGACTTTTGTTATATTTTGAACAACCTTTTGTTTAAATTTTGTAAACAAAATTCACCAACAACTCTGTGTAGCTGTGCTGTGGGTGAGCTGTGTTCCCAGGCGTTCTTAGTAATTAAACGTAATCAAAAACAAACTTATGAGACAACCTTATAATACAATTTTATCAATCAAATGCTAAGTGAAAGACAAAAACTTGTAATACAAGAAACATAGATATATTTAAAACATTCAAATAACTTCTGTGCCATCGACCTTTCTGAAGAAACTATGTTTTTTGTTTAAATTTTCAATAATTGTCATTTACTTAAAGTATTGTGTTCCTTCAGTTGTTATTTGCAATACCATGCAAGGAGTATGGAAGTTCTAGGCCAGTATACAGCAAGCCAACTACCGATTCCATTTCCTCTTTAAAAAAAAAAAAAAAAAAAAAAAAAAAAAAAAAAAAAACCTTTGTATCTTGAACGAAATGTCTAATGCAACTACTTCTGCAAAGGTTTATCTCAGTTAACATGCAGTAAATAGAAAAACAAGCTTTGGTAAAAGTAGTTTGTAGAAGGCATATCAAAATAATGGATAGTAGGTGGAATAAGTCATTTGTATGTAACATATCTGATTAAATATCAGATATTTAAAATTTAAGCAATAAAAATGCAGCCCACAGTACATATGCACAGTACCACAAGTGTTTGGATTGTGCACTAGGTCATGGCAACACACCTTCAATGCCTAATTTCAATATCTAAATGCCATTACAATTTATACAAAAAAGAATAAATTGTGGCAAAGAGAGTCATTTAAATATCAGTATCATTAAAACTGTAAATAAGTTGCTATTTTAATATACTTCAATATACTTGCTGTAATTTATTTTATTTTAATGTATTGCTAGAAAATTACTGCATGAAATACAAATGACAGTAGCTAATATCTAGTAACACAAATAAAAACAATTCTTGTTTGTGAACATTTCTCAAAAATAAAGACTTAGCATATCAGCATATAGATCAAGATGTAGTTATTAATACTGTACAATTAATATTTGTGATGATGAAAAACCACAGATAGTGGCTAGGACTTCACATTTAACACAAAAGAGTAAGAAATACGCGATAAAAACAATACATATCATTTATGTTAGAAAATTAAATTCTGTACAAATAATTTAAAAACTAGCACTCCAGTATAAAAGAGGTGAAAGGTGAGCATGCTTAAGTTATATTTATGAAGATGCTTTCCTGATAATGCTATATTTTGTTTTTTAGATTTAAAAGATCTGCAGTATTACAACGTTGGACTTTTTTCTACCATTATTTTAACCAAGATTACTGGTATGTTTGAAGTTGCAGTTCTTAAACACAAGTTCAAACAATGCACACCTATCACCGCCGAGGAGTTCACTGAACCGGCATCCATTAGTCGACAACAGCTGATGATGTTAGGAAGATCCTAACAAAACGCGTTCTAGGTAAATACTAGCAATAAATGGAGCATTGAATATTAGTTCGACTCAAAATTGTATTAATGCACAATTGTTTAGCTTTAGAATTATAATACAAAATGGAATTTATTCCATTATTCATAATTCAGTAAAACATGTATTTTAGTTACCTTCTTTGTAATAATTTTGGCATAGTGATAGTGATAAACTGCTCCATCTTATAATACTGTACTGAAGAACAACCTGAATGATGTCAGACATAAACATCAGTAGACAAAAATGTCTATAATGTGACAATTATGTGGATTACTTGAAAATATCTGTTTTCATATATACAGGACATATTTTTTCTATTGTAAAAGCTGGTCTATCATTATTCCTTAGTATTTTGTTTGAGATGATTCGGTTAAAACTGAAAATTAATATAACGACAGAAATAATAATTATGTATTTTAATGTGGAGAATTAAGAGGTCTGAAGTCAAGAGATAGAGAGATAGTAGAAGAGCAAAATGCTTATTTTTGTTGTATTAGGTGCTATGGGCCAAAATTGTTTTATAGCTTTTAATTTGTTTCTAGACATAAAATCACCACCTAAATGAATGACATCCATACCTCCATTTGATTAAAACTATGTGCACCCATTTGGTATATAATTACTTCAAATGAACTTTGAAGTTCTTAGATCCAGAAATGTTACCATGGCTACACTGGTATACACATAGAACTAATAGTTTGCTGTAGAAAATACAATGGAAAAAAAAAAAAAAGTGTATTGCTTTATTTGTTGTATTATTTAAATTGTGATGTACCAGTTCTCTAAATGGTGCTAGGCTAGGGCTGACCACTGATTCTGAAACTACAATGTTCAAATATAAGTTTAAGGCAAAAAATTGAATGCTATTTCTGGTCATGTTTGCCAATATTTTCCTGATGCCTCCCTTTATGAACATTCAAATGATATGATATGTTAAGATTCAACTAATCTATATGGTATTAAAAAGGACTTACTTCATGAAGAAGGCAGGGAGACCACTGCCAAAATGTTACTGTGCATTAGGTTACTTATAAACTGGAGAAGACAATCCAGGAAAAGGGTGGCACTTGGTGCCTTCATTGATATTAAGGGTACTTTTGATGAAACTCCCTCTAATTCAATAATTACTGCTGCAAAGAAACACAGAATTGATGAAACACCTACTGGTGGATTTAATCCATGCTGAGAAGCAGAATAGTTCATACAAATGTCATGGATAATAGCTTAGCTGCATGAGCGACTGTCCTCATGGTGGGGTGCTACCACTCCTACTATGGAACCTGGTAGATAAACGGCTACTTGTTCTAAAAACCAACCTAAGCTCAAGAACTGATCTAGGTTTTAATATCACAGACTATGCCTATGAAATTACCATCATAGTCTGAGGTAAACAGACTAAAAAGAGTCAAAGAGATTATGCAGTCTGCCCTAAATATTGTGATAAGAGCTATGAAGGAGTTTTTTCCTCTTTTTCCCCAAGGCAGAGATTCTGGCATTGCCAGCGATGGAGTATTGTGTGCAAGATCCAGGAGGAAGGATGAGATGAAAGTAACTACAGGCAGTCAGAACCAATTACAGGCAGTATTACAGTCACTGAGAGTCCCTAACAAGTACATGCAGTTTATTCAGTCAGACCAAGTTCCATATCACTATAGAGAGCCCATCACCAGCCAGCCAGCCAGCCAGCCAGCCAGCCAGCCAGCCAGTCAGTCAGTCAGTTCCGGCTGATCGAGCAGGCCAGCTGACTTCAGCTGAACACCCTATGAATGAGGGCTTGGCTATTGGCTCTCACAAAAGAAAACAATGGTCCCATTTCCCCGAGGAGAAATAAAGGCATTAGACCTGTCTTCAAGGTAATGAAAGAACTTGCAATGATGAAGTCAACTACCTTGGACTAAGTTTTGATTCTAAGATGGACTGGAATCAATGTTTCAAGAGAACAATAGAATATGTGTAAACAGCTTTTGAAGTCCTTCAATGCATACACGGTAATACTTGACCACTTATCTCCTTTTGCTCCCTCTGGAGCATAGGGCCTTGATGAAATTTCTCCACACAGTACGGTTGATGGCCATCCTCTTTAATTCTCTCCAGGTCTTGCCAACCTCCGGGATTTCTTTTTCGATTATCTCTTCCACGTTTTCTTGGGTCGACCTTCCTTTCTGGTGCCTTGAGGGTTCCAGTCTAGCGCTGACCTCTCAACAGCTATATCCAGCTTCCTTGGGGTGTGCCCAATCCAGCGCCACTTCCTCTCCTTGATCTGAATATCAATCGGCTGCTGATTAGTTATAGTCCAAAGATCTTCATTTGAGATTATGTCCAGCCACATCACATACTTCACATTTGTTATTCGATGTAGGCATGAACTGGGAACACCTAAACATGAACACCTGCAGCTGCTTGTTGATCTGTTATGTAACTTTCCATGTTTCGCAACCGTATAGTGACTTTACATTGCTGTTGAAAAGGTGGAGCTTAGTCTTCCTGAAGATGTTCCTATTTTTCCACACAGAGTAGAGCTGGACAAATGCATCATTTGCCTTCCGAATACAGTTTCGAACATCTTCCTCTGCTCCCCCATCAGTTGTAACTATACTTTCAAGGTAGAGGAAGGACTCAAATTTCTCAATTTCCTTTCCATTTACTCAAGCTGGTCCTGACATCAGAATTAATCCTCATCTCTTTGGTCTTGTTTGTGTTGATGAGACCTGCACGTTCCACTTCCTTCTGCAACCTGCTAAGTTTGTTCTCTATGTCCCGGTATCGCTGTGCCATAAGGCAAATATCATCTGCAAAGTCAAGATCTTCAAGCCTCTCTCTCATTCCTCATTGAACACCCCTCTTCAATCCTCCCATTTCCCTCTTCATCCACAAATGGTAAAAGATGGGGACTAAAATCTCTAATGATCCATCGTTCTAACAGTTACTAAAGATTAAATAAAGTTCAAAGAGCAGCAACATGTATGATGACCATAAGAGCTATGAAAATAACTCCTACTGCAGCAAATGAGACCTCTTGAACCTAAGTTGCACTTGGTTGTATTGAAGGTGGAAAGAGAGGCACTCACACTGAGAGTTCCTGAAAATAAATTCTTTTTTGCTAAGAACAAGTATATACTTTGGAGATGACGCTTTAGAAAAACTGGCAGATTAAACCATCTTTACACTTTATAACTTGGGAGTCATTATTGATATTGACAGATGAATTGCAAACTCATGAAATAGCTTTGATGTACTTCAGAGATGGTTCAGGAGCAGGATCTGGTGTATACAGCATAAGAAGAAATGTAAAAGTTTTTTCCCTTGTATAAATTTGCTATTGTTTTTGAAACAAAAATTTAAGCTAATATTCAACACATACAGAAAAACATAAGGACAGCTTATACACTGGTAAACAGAGCCTTATCTTTTCAGATAACTGGGCTACAGTTAAGTAGTCATAAAATGATGTCATGACTAGTACTTCACTGTGCAAATATGCTAAAAGGTTGGCAGAAACAGAATAAAGTTCCACTCATCTAGGTACAGAGTCTTAGTGGCATAGAAGAAAAAGAAAAGGCTGATGAATTTGCAAGACAAGGAGAAGCTGCACAATTTATTGGACCAGAGTTGGCTCTAGGAGCATCTTGATGAATGGTCTAAAGTAGAACATTATATAGCCCGGCTTTAAACTCCAGAAACAAACAAGGTAAACTATTTACCAGAAAATTCTAGAAGAAACTTCTGGGCTGATTTGCCATGGTCTGCTGGAGTAAACAGGTCCCGAAGTTTCATCTACAACTGTGGTGGGCATCATCAGTGAATGAATGTAATGTTTAACATCCATTTTACTACATGCAGCACCACAGGCAGTGACACTTATGATACATAAAATGAAGATGGAGCACTAGTGGAATGAGATGGTGAGAGAAACCTGTCCCAGAGAAAAACTGCCCCAACACCAAGTCGTCCACCACAAATCTCACTTTGCGGTTGCCTGGGAACGAACCTAGGCTGCCTATGCGAGGACCAAGTGGTCTAACCTCTCAGCTACAGCGCAGCTACAACTTCAGCGGCATAGTCAAAGTAACTTTCAGACTAACTTAGATTCCAGAATATATATGAGGGATGTTCAATAAGTAATGCAACATTTTGGTTCAAAAAGAATTGCTTGACCTCATATAGTTTCGTTAATTTCCGATAGCTGGTAGTGCTATAACTAGCCTTAAAAGTGGCATCTGTAATGGAGGTATGTTCCAAAAAGAGAGCAGCTTCTCTCCCCACCCCCCCCCCCACAAAAAAATCACAATATCACAGGTGTTCATAGACACTTGCAGAATGTCTACTGAGACCTGGCTGTGGACAAAAGCATGGTGAGCCAGGTGAGGCATCTGTCGTCGTCATAAAGTCGAGCAAACCTGTCTGATCTCCTGCGTACCCGGCCAGCTGCACACAGCTAACTCTTGCAATGTTGTAATGTGCAGACTCTCATTCAAGGTGATCGACGGATCACAATCAAACACTCGCTGCTCAACTTGGCATTTCTGTTTGTAGTACTGACACACTAATCCACTAATCCTTGTTTCACGTAAGCTTGCCCCGTATCTCTTAACGGTCACGTGACCTTATCACATCTCACTGGCTGCTGTTGTGGTGCAGACTGTTGTGTGGTAAAAATTAGTTCGTTATTTAACATAGTGATATGTCTTTATATGTTGGAAGAGAATTGTAAAATTTATATTTTCTTAACTGTTTTAATGAAATATATTACGCAACAGAGTTGATTTATCTGAAATTCATGTTAATTCTTAAACGAAGTAAAGAGGAGGTTCCTTTGCTCTCAAGCACATGGCACAATAGCACGTGATTTAGCGGTAGTGATGACATATTTGTTTATATGACTTTTATCACTGACCATGTTTTGAACTGGATTAGTCATATCACCATTCGATGGTTGCTATGCCGAATGCGAGAGCAAAATTATTTTATTGATCGTTTATTGCGACAATCGTTTATTGCGTACTTATTACATATATGTATAATGGCAGATTCTAGCGCCAGTTTTTCGCTGAAATATCGCAAGGGAAAACCTTTACAAAGCGGCGAAAGAAGAATTGTGTTGCATGTGTTTAATGTACTCACAGGGAAGAATCCGTCTTTGTCAGTGAGAGAAGTCGAACAGCTGATGCTCTGAACTTAAGGTGTGTTAGATGCGTAGGAACATCGCGACATGAAACTGAGACAACAGAAAAACTTACCACTCCAGGGGCGATATTGCTGTGTGGTGAAGACGTTATTTAAGGACAATCAGACTGTACCGAGATACAAGTCACAAAATATACTACCTGGACGAAACTTGGGTGAATAAAGGACGACAAGTATGGCGTGACAAGACTTTTAAGACTGAAAGACAAGCATTTTTGCAAGGTATGTGTGCTGGTTTAAAAAAAAAAGTGGAAAAGGCCAAAGGCCTTTCATAATAAACTTGTTCCAGTTTCATTGCTCATTCATTCAGTTTCAACTTGCTCAGTTTCATTATAAACTTCATTATTTTTGCATGCCTTCATATTCTTATTTGTATGATTTTATCTATCTTCCTGGCAATTATTACATTTACTGCAGGTTTCAATGTGACGGGAAGGCACCACCTATGGCCTATGGTGCGAAAGCATTAGCCAATTAGGGTGAGGGGGAAGGTAGTTGCACGCAGAGTGATACATGTCAGCGGGCCAAGGTTATATGAAACAGAGATTAATTAGGATATTCTAAGGTTTCTTCTCACTGGGTTCCTTGATGCCTGAAGACCATAAAGATTACAGAGCAATCATCTGTACAGAATTACTTGCTCGTTATGAGGCTGAGGGTGATAATTTTTGACAAATATAATCAAAGGCGATGAAACATAGGTTCATCATTCGAACCCAAAACAAAACGGCAATCCATACAGTGAAACCACGTTAAATCTCCTTCAAAGAAAAAGTTCAAAGCTATACCCTCAGCTAGTAAAGTCATGGCTATGGTTTTCTGGGACTCTGAAGAGATTATTCTGTCCAATGTTCTCCCTCATGGTGAAACGATCAACTCTGAAGTGTATTGTGCTACTCCATGGAAATTGAAGAAACGACTTGAGGGTGTTCATAGCCACAAAAGTGCAAATGAACTCCTCATTCTGCATGATAATGCAAGGCCTCACACAGCTCTGCATTCCCGAGACAAGCTCACAAAACTTCTGTGAACTGTTCTCCCTCATCCACCTTACAGCCACCTGTTTGGCCCAATGAAGGATGCACTCCATGGGAAGCACTATGTGGATGATATGGAAGTTACAGAGGCAGAAAGAGATTGGCTTCCACATAGACCACTAGTGGTACCAGTGCAGGCATACAGGCCCTCCCATCAAGGTGGCAAAAGGCTGTAGCACTGAACAGAGATTATGTTGGAAAATTGGGTTTTGAGCCAAAACATTGGGGAATAACATGTTGTATTTGAATCCTGAACAAAACCAACCTGCCTTAAACAAAATGTGTTGCATTACTTAGTGAACGCCCCTCGTTACAAAGAAACTGAAACAGCCCAGCAAATCTTATGCTCCTGTGAGCATACAGAAGTTATATTGCTTTTGGGGAAATTGTTTTAGAACCAGAAGTATTAGTAACCATATCTGTTACGAGACATTTAACAAAATGGCTTTAAAATGATGCAGGTAGCACAATAATCCCAATGTAAAAGTAAATCCAGAACAATGATGAAATCTGGATCAAGCAAGACAAGAACTTTATATTTATATTCTTTTGCTTTACCAGGATTATTTATATTAGAAACATAGCAACTTTTGAAAAAAGTTCATTTCCTTTAATCCTGAAAATTTTCTTGTCCTTCAAACTGGAAGGAAAGAAAGGAAAGAAAGAAAGAAATGAAGAAAGAAAGAAAGCCCCTCAAACATTTAAAGGAAAGTTGACATATTAATTTGCAGGAGATAACCACTATGACACACAACACATTTGAACGTTTATATTTGTCACTTAAGCGGAAAAAACAAACAAATGTCATAAAATGTGTAGATATTGACCATGCAATTTAATAATTGAAGTTAAATTTTACTCAGTATTAGTAAGTCCCAATAATTTCTCTCTTCTCTCAGCCCTCAATTTTCAACATAGAATAATTCTGACTTAATTTAGTCTGCAGAAAAATATATATAGGATATTATTAAAATATCTGATAAGATTTACAGTAACCGCATTAGAAAATAAAATATATCTGCAGTCTTGCCTGATCTTACCGATACTTTTGACTGCATATCACACAAAAAGCTTTCATGAAAACTCCATCATTATGATATAGGGGGGAGGGAAGCTTAAACTTTATAAAGTTTTCAAGTAAACAGGTGACAACTGATTACTATTGCAGACAAATACTCTAATGTGTAGAATATAAATAAAGGGTAAGGGATCTGCTTTAATGTCCTGGCATAAAGTATTTCTCAAGGTCCTATAATGTATGCTGATGACATCACTTATTAGCATCAAATGAATTTTATAATCACTTAAAATGGATGGAACTATACAACGTTACTATTGCAAAAATCTGGTTTTCAGGAAATAAGTTAATGCTAAACCAAAAACTCAGCAATAATATACTAGTACGGTTTGTCAGAAAAAATTATAAATGAAAAGCCTTTTCTTAAACTCTTGAAATCAGATTCTTAAGATAAAAGAAATAAACAGAGGAAAATAAGTCAGTGATTTACTTGGATGAAACCTGGATTCATTCTCACCACACAATTTCAAAGTTTTGCAGAGTGACAATGTTGCAGGAGAAATAATGGTGCTTGACATCTTTTTACGATCCAGCTGGTTGGAAGGGAGAGATATACTCCAAGTACTTGCGTCATTTAGAATTCAAAATCAAAGACTTCTATTACAACAAAGAAATGGAACTAGAAGGACTATTCCAAATGGGTACAAAAAGCAACTAACATTCAATGCAAACAACCAATGTCCCTGAGAATACTCCCTGTCATAACAAATAAGAATACAAGATGCCCTGCAATAATAAATAAAGTGTACTTCATTGACAAACTGTTCAAAGATATGGCTTTACAAATCTTAGATTACAGCCCATTAACCAGATGTGAACAGTCTTGAACTAATCCGAAACTTGATAAAAGCAAAAGTTGCAGAGAAAAATGCTGACCATGTTTCTCTGTCAACATTAAAATCATCGACACATGATGTCATTGGATAAACAAAAGCAAATGTCTGGAAAACTTGGTTCAGAAGGTAAAAGATTCAAGAAAATTCTGGAAAAGAGACGCTCTTCTGCAAAAAGAAATGAAAAGGATAATAACCAATCCAGGATTGGATAGCAGTGATGTTCTGAAGGAAGAAAGAACTCCCTGTCTGGCTGTTGCTCATTTATTTTGTCTTAGGCTGTACGAAGTCATCCTTATTTGATAAATTGAATAGTGAAATTTCATATATTTGAAAATATATTATGTAAAATATCAGTAATATAAAACTTTTTGTATGCTCTACGTAAATACAAGAAAATGACTAACAATACAAAGGGGGGGGGGGGGGGGGAATGTCAAAATGATATAGAATTAAAAATGCCCTAGAAATAGAAAATGACACAAAATGATCTCACATATATGCATTTTTATAATATGGGACTCATGGTAAGGATTTATTTACAAATTAGCAATGGCTATAATGTAAGAATTAAGAGATGACACTATCAGAATTTGGACCCTGGTTGCTATCATTTTGAAATAAAAATGTTAATTAACCTGAAAAATACAAGAACCTGCCATTTTGCCTTGCATTTTCTGAAAGTCACTACTGCTATGTTAAAAGTAATTAAAATATTTAAGTCAAAATTTTCTCCTTCATCAAAACAGTCTATCTTTAATATGAAAGTGGATATCAGATATTCTTTTCTTAATGAGCTGAATCTCTTTCATTGTACCCACATCTGTATAAGTTTGATCACCTTTCAACCAACCTCAGACTTATTCATGTTACATTTAACAAATGGATGTCTTATTTCAACTTCATTTAGCTCCAAATTATGGGAAATAAACCCATTTAAAAAAAGAGTTATCAAAATTCCAGAAATTATATGCATATACGGTATAGTGTACGATAACTAAAGTTCCTTTACAGTATCACTGCATAAAAATCTAACACAATCTGCATCAGCAGAACAGATCTGATATTTCTTTAAAAATCTAATTGTTTTAATTAAGTAAACATTCCACAACTAGTGAACTTATACCATGATGCTTTGATATTTTTAATGCACCATTCTAAAAGGAAAATATAGATCACTATGTTCAAATGTGATTACTTTTAATACGCTAATTTCATTTACTTGTTCTGCAGTCCTAAAGTACCACTTTATCAATGGGAATGCAGTAAAACCAGCATACAAATGTTGTACGAAACATATGCTATTAAGAAAGACCTCAGCGTAAAGGTTTGAACATATGGAACATGCAACCATAGTATGAACTATGTATTTATTGAAATTATAAAAATTATTTGAAAAATATTTTTGTAAAAACTGGCACGAGTATATCGTCTAAAAAGTTGCTAATGTTTCAAATTTTTGTTCAAACTGCTATTACTGTTTAGCAAGCTTATGTTCATTCTTACGTATATATATACTCACATATGTATGTGAAATGTAATTCACATACCACCATTAGTATGCTCTATGTGCATTACAGGGTGCATATTATATTGCTGCATGCACGATTTTGAAGCCATATACTAGAAAAAGGCATATGCCAAATAAAGAAGATTAAAACAGAATATTCATAAGCAGCTCACATTTCTATTTCTATTATTTAGAACCTAGGCAATTAACTCAAGACTTCATACAGCAAGCTTCTCTCTAAGCTCCGCCTAGTATACATACTGGCTACAAATGCTAAGTGCCAATGAAAATAGCAATTCTCAGTTTGTCATCAGTGGAAAGGACAAACTTTTTGCTGCTACATATTTTGCATAACCAGTTAACAGATTTTCACTGATTTATTCATGCTAATGATGCTTTTCCTCTGAATAATGCTTTTGTAATTTGAAATGAAAGACTATGTTACTCACCTCCTTTGAATTTGTCATTAAGCTAGCTTTACTGAATGTTCACACAAAGCCAATAGGTGTCACATCATAATTTAGAAGAAATAGCAGATTTATTGATAAGTGTTAATAAAAAAGACTAACACTGGAAAACATATGAACCCGAACATTGGGTAGGATGTGATGTGATAGAGCAAACAAAGAAAGAGGTTTTTAAAAAGTTAAACGAAGAACAGATGATGTTGAAATAAAGGAAATAATGAGTAGTTTCAACAACAAAAAATGATTCGGGGTAACAAAAGAGTTAAAGAAACTTGAGGTAGAGAAAATTATGTGGATAAAGGTGACAGGATGATGACAGAGTGATCTATATGGGATTGAATATGGGTAGCAAAATTAAAAAGGAAGGAGTTTGAAAGTAATGAGTTGGTAATTCAAACACAAACATCACTTAAATTATCCTTACTTGGACATGTTTTGGAGAACGGTTTGTCCCCATCATCAGCAGTTATCCGACTCTTTAAGGGTTTGTCCCCATCGTCAACAGTTATCCGACTGGTTGGATCCGTGGTTTCCTGAAGTGAGCTGGTTGTCTGTGGCAGCACCTGTTGTCTGTGAGATGAACTTCCAAAGAGAGTTTTCAGGCGGCAATTCGAAATTTAAAGTATACTGTTTGTTTTTTATAATTAGCAACTTTTTCCAAACATCGAGTTCGGCTGCATTACTGGCTGGCTTTAATAGTTTTATATTTGGTACAATTTCATGATTGGACAACTCTCCCATCAGGATATTTATTAAATGTTATAACAACAAATGGATCACTGTATATAACAAAAATATAAACAAAAGACTGTTTTCAGTAAATTAAATGTCAGGTGAGGAACTGCTGATGATGGGAACAAACCGTTCTCCGAAACATGTCCAAGTAAGAATAATTTAAGTGATGCTTGTGTTTGAATTACCGACTCATTACTTTCAAATGTTAAATACATCACTGTTTCTAACCTTTTGCTTCAAATAATAAGAAAGGAGTTGTTTGAAAAAAGAGGAATGCCAAATATGTGGAATGCAAGACGACTATTGTCAGGCAAATCTGGAATGTGAAGAAACCTAAGCAAATCAGGAAAACTTAGGATTGAGAAATGGACTAATCTACCAATAGAGACATAAGGGAAAAATGTCGATGAGCTTGAGAACAGACCAGAAATTCTAAAGCTCGGGGATTATCTAGAGAAGGTTAAAAGAAAATGGATGAAGAAAATAAACAAATATAGGGAACAAGATCTCACAGAAGCATAAATTAGTTGGGATAGAGCTTGGTTAAAGTTGCCAAATAGTTAATAACGATGAAGTTGCAACTACTTATGTCATTAGCTTACCCAGAAACTCTAGAGGAATTACTCATTCATATTTAGTAATATTGTAGTATATGTATGGTCAAGTGATTATAAATTAGGACTATAAAACTCAAATGTATTATTAAGCTTAAATAAACTAAATTCAATATTAAAGTTTACCTATGGCTACAATGCAATCTCCTCACACACACATTCAGGAGAACCAATGACCGTGCTTAACTGTGTAGTGTTTAACGACAGCTTTTACTACATGTGGCACCACAGTCGGTGACATTGGTGATACATGAAATGAAGATGAAGCACCAGTGGAATGAGACGGTGGGGGAAGCCGGAGATCCCGGAGAAAACCTGCCCCAGTGCCATGCTGGCCACCCAAATCTGACATGCGGTCACCTGGGATCAAACCCAGGCAGTCTTGGTGAAAGCCAAGCTCTATAACCACTCAATCACGGGGAACCAGTCAGCATAGAATCTTGATTTGTATGTGATGATTTGCTAAACTGTGACCTAGCTTACAAAATTGCTCTTAAAACTTTTAAACAAATCACAAATTCTACAGAATTATTGCCTTTGAAAGCAAAAACATGATAAAAAATGCAAACACAGCAAAAGCTGATTGAAGTTAGATCCACAGAAGTCATTGTTAATCCCCAGCAGCTGTTCAACAATATATTGTGTCTGCAACAACACAGCAAATTAAGATTGTACTTGGAATATTCACTGATAACATGGCTTTTCAAAAGGGCACACAATCATCTCCAATGAAGATGCTGTGAAGGCTGTTGTTAAGAACCTTTATATGAATGATAATACTTGGTTTTGACTGAGATGTACCTCCTACACCATGTGACATGGCCATAGTTGAGAAATACATTCTCAGTAAGTATGGGGAAAATGTAATTATAGGTCTTCATGAACATCCTGAAAAGCCTTTTGCCAAGAATGCAGAACAAAGCAGAATAGATGAGCAGTAAAACATTCATCCTTTTTTTTTTTTTTTTTTTAAATTTACATCCTCCAATGTTACGTCATATCGGACGATGAATGGAATGGATGAAATTATGCTCAAATGAATCTGGGGTCCATGGAGCTTACAGTTACCCGACATTTGTCTTTTAGGATAAGGGAAAACCCCGGAAAAACCTTATCCAGGTAACTCACCCTGACCAAGATTCGAACTCGGGACCTCTTGAACGTGAGGCAGACATGCTACCACCATGCTACCAAGGCGGGCACATTCATTCTATATTACATTTTAGAAAAACACTTTTCACAAATTAAATTGACGCTAGCTCGGTATCAAGCCTCAAGATCATGAGCAGCAAAAATATGAAATTTGTAATGTTTAACGCCTGCTTTTACTACATATGGCACCGCAGGCAATGACACTGATGATAAACGACATGAAAATGGAGCACTGGTGGAACGAGATGGCAGGGAAAACCAGAGGACCCGGAGTAAGCCGCCCCAGCGTCATGTTGTCCACCACAAATCTCACTTTGCAGTCACCTGGGGTCAAACCCAGGCTGCCTTGGTGAAAGTCAAGCAGTCTAACAACTCAACCATAGCATGGCCAAATGAACAGCAGAAGAAGATTCTGATGTAGATATTGTAATGAGTCATAAAACAATTTAATACTAATTACAATTTTGCAGTCATGACGTCGGATGCACATTTCATAATATTGTTAATATTGCTGTCTCCTGAACAGAAAAATACGTATTATCAGAAAGAGAGAAGTTGGTGATACTTTCCCAACAGTTCTATACAAAATGGAAACTGATTGAAAAGTACAAAAATTCCTGACAACTGGCCAAGCAATGTCTAGCTGTGATACCAACTCTTGTTTATATCTTATAAGGAAAATGAAAGAATTGGAAATATTTAAGTAACTGGAGACTCACAGATGGGCCAAGATGCTTCTGAATGCCACTACATCAAAAGGATTGTTGGCTATTGGAGAAATTTTTGGACATTTGCATGGGTTCAAAGATTATCTTTGCAGAAGGATTTCAGCATTTGATATTGTAGATTTGGGCTTTAATGGAGAAAAGTGTGCAAAGGTTCAACTCTGATCTGGCAAAACTACCACTTTCTCAAAAGTGCACCATAACACTTTGAAAAGGGTCCTTTTAGCCCCTTTCACAAATTCAGAGGTTGTTAGTAAACATAATCCACACCACAGAATTGGTATGGGAAATAGGAACTTAAAGCGTAATGCTTGTTCCTGAAACCATTAACTAAAACTTTCAAACCATTTGCTCTAGGTGATCTGTCATATATATTATAATTGGTTACCACGCTATCACACCTATCAGGTAGCATTAAAAAGAACACGCACGCACGCACACACACACAGAAGTATGCACAGTGGCATCCAGCTCAGAGTTGAACACATGATAAAACCTAGCATTTCATCTGTGATTGTGGCAAACATCAAAAGACTGATGCTATGCATCATCCACTTCTGGTACCCAAGTTCTAAAGAGAATAATTATATGAATAGGCATTCTAGCCATATGCCTTATGCTTGATTAAGAATCAATTTGCTAACGTAAACTAAACCATTAAATTTTTATTGTTTAATCCAAAGCAAGAAATAACAAAAACAGATTTTAGCTATCCAAACTATTCTCTTTACAAAGGCCAGAACTAGAAAATAAAACTGTAATTGCTCTATAGATGTGTATCTTGGAAAAGAATAACTGAAATCTACCAAAACTTAGAACTACAGGTGAATGTCGATAATTAGATCTGGGAATCTGGTGGTCAATAACTACAATATTCTTTGCATAATATTGAAAGAAAGTGAAGTACCACATTTTAAAATATGGCATACAATTAAATATCTAGGTGAAGTGGAAATGTATGTATTCAGCATATACTAAGAAGGGAACACTGAAATATTCCCAACAGCGCCACGGATTGGGACACCCTAGGATCAATTTGGGATATGATGACCTAGAATTATACACTACAGCCAAATGAGGAAAGAAGCTGAGTAACAGTGGCTAGAACTAAATTAAGGACTTAACTAGAGTTTGGTGACCAATTTTCATTTAGACCTTATGCTTAAAACAGCAGTAACAGAAACTACTACTACTATTACACTTCCTTTAAAACTGTATTTCACTGCTTAGCTTTGTACAATCAATTATTTTTATTCTAAACAGTTCTATCTTTCAATTGCAGTTGTGATAAAACAAGATACAGCAAAATTTAACTCAGCAAACCTCAAGGAAAATCTTAAGTACAAATATCTGTCACTTTCTCAATAGCTGAAGCTATAAACTACCCATAAATGTTGCTACTGTTGTCAAGGTTTGCATGGAGTGCTGCTAAAAAGTTTCAGATATGAAAACAAAAACAAAGAACTCCCACTACTTAAATTTAATATAGGAAAGGAATGTACCGAATAAAGTAATGCTGTTAAAAACTGGAAGCAGGATTTACCAGTGGTATTAATTTCATCTTCCATGTTCTATATTTTAGTTTACCTGGATTACCTCAGTACTTTACTCGTATTTGTTATTTACACAATTTAAAAACATTCGTGATTGTAATTGGTGCAATATGCCTATTAGACTTGACAGTCCACAACCATTTCAAGGAGTGATTGCAATACCACACAATCTACATTGTTCCCAAGTTTGGATCTTGCAGCACAGTAAAACCTTTTAGACCGGACCTATTTAACCCGGATGTACAGATAACCCGGATCAGTTTTGTAGATAAAAAAATGTTGGGCATAGTAAATAAAGACCTATTTTGCAGACAGTAAAATGCTATTATCAGTAGATACATTACTCAAAATCCCTTGCCAAGATAAGCTACGGTCAACACTGACATTAAACAATTTCAAATGTGGTATTCAATTAACTCCCGACAGCTAAAAGAAATCACTCTGACCCCAGAAAGAGTCCGATTAACTGCATCACTGTGTGAAAACAGCAGCATAAGCCTATTTTATATGCTCTAAATGGTATATACAGATACTAGTGGATAGGTATCATGTTTCTTTCCAGCCCGTGTGACACAACTTATACAATGATTATCATGTGGTAGCATAAATTGAACCCTAGAACCCTGAATGAGAGAACTCGCTTATGCAGCTAATATGAAGCTGTTATCTACGATAGTGCAGCTTGTGTACACAAAGAGCCGGCAACTAAAGATAGCTGAGATAAAGAACTTGCCGGCATAGATTAAGTTACACTTCTGGAAGGTGATAAGAATATTCGGTTTCTTTATTGTTCTGGAGCAGTCTCGAAATCATCAATGAGGTATTTAAGAAGCCGACGACTCGCCAAGAGTCAGTTGTAAGCAGTAAACGGCTGTAGAGTGTTGTAATGAGAGCTGATGTTGTAAAGTGATGTAATTATAACGCTGCTCGGCCATCAACCTCGGTAGTCTGTGTGTATGTGTCGTAATGCTGTTACGTGAGAATTGATCAGAGTGTATGTCTATGGAATTAAAGAACATTTGGAATACCTGCAACACAGAAAGTCACAATTGGTGTCAGAAGTGGGATATTTGACCATGGACGCGGCATTGGAAAAGATTTTACAGCAAATGGAAGAAATGAAGACGGCTAACGACAACCTCACCGCCAAAATGAAAGAAATTAAGTCGGCGAATGACACCTTCGCTGCGAAGACGGAAGCTGCAAACAAGAGCCTTACCGCGAAGATGACCGAATTGACCACGGAAATGAAAGCGGCAAACGAGGTCCTCGCCGCAAAGTTTGAAGAGCAGTTGACCGGCGTAAGGGATGACCTCGCGGAGCTGGGCAAGCGGATGGGTCAAATGGACGAGCGCCTTAACGATTTAGAGGAAAAGGCCGACAATAATACCAGATCCCTGAACGCTGTGGTGGAAGACATCGAAGACCTGGCGAACCGCCTTAACGACCTGGAGGGAAAGGTCGACAGCAACACAAAGTCCCTGAACGCCATGGTAGAGGACATCGTCGGCAGGATGTTGAAGGATTTAAAGGTCGACGCGCCGGGACGCGACGCGACACATCTGCGAGCGTCAAACCTCCTAATTAAGACGGACAACTTTCGAAGTCTTCCGCGCCAGTTCGACACAGTGGCCAAGCACAAGTGGCCACCGGAGGAAGAGGCCACACAGCTGATAGCCAGCCTCCAAGGACGGCCCGCAGAAGTCCTGAACGCGGTCCAGACAGCGGCGGCCCCCAAGGACATCTAAGAGGCCCTGGAGAATTGCTCTGGAAACCACCGCTTAACCGCAGCGTACCGCAGTCAGCTGAAGTGAAGGTCACAGCAGCCAGGGGAGACGCTGCAGGAGTTCGCCCTGGATATTCAGCAGCTGGCTAGCAAAGTCTTGTCGACCTCCCACCAGAGTTCGTATCTCAGAAAGCCGCCTACACATTCGTTGACGGGGTACGAGACCGGAGATTCGTCAGCGCCTAATGCTCGGCGACTACAAAACCATCGAGGCGCTAACGGCAGCATCGAGAATGGAGGCCGCCAAGGTGAAGGCTATCCCGACGTCGCGAACCAGGAGTATCGGCTACACGGGAGACCGAAGACCAGTCGAGAGACGCCGGCAAAGAACTAGTGGCCTGTGCTAGGGGTGTGGAGAGCCTGGAGAGAGATTGCCCACACCAGGGAGAGCAACCGGAAAACGAATAAGGGCCGTCGTGGCGAGGGGCACGTCGGCGCCATCACCATTACCTCGAGTGACACTGCGCACCGTCAGCCGGCGTATGGATGGCAGCCTCATCGCGGACGGTTGGGTGAGAGGGAAGCCGTGCCGCGTGCTCGTAGACACCGGGGCAGCCGTGACCATCATCAGACATGACGTGCCCAAGGGAGGAGGCCCTACTGAAGTTGACTTTGGGAAGGAGTGCCGTGCGACAGTGGATGTTCGTCGCGAAGGTGGCTGAGGAAGTGATACTGGGACTGGATGCCCCAATGAGCCACGAGGCGACGGTCGACATCGGCAGGAAGGTCCTGCGGCTCAATGGAGAAGAGGTCATACCCCGGCGACCAGAACAGCGCCTTGGAATCTGCAGGGTCATCTTGAAGGAAGACATGGTGGTCCCCGCCAGAAGTGAGGTGGTGGTGACGGCGCGACTGGAAGGCCAGCGGACGAAGAACATGATGCTGGACCAGAAGACGCCTGTGCACAGACTATGTGTTACCAGGACAATGCCTCCTTCGTCATCCGGCCACACATAAGGTCGGTGTTCCTCTGTCAGGCGGATGAGGGGTTTGGAGATGTTGGAGAACACCTTTATGAAGCGGCGGTAATAACTGCACAGCCCCAGGAAACCGCGCAACTCTCACTAATCCTTTGGGCGAGGCCAATCTCTCGGCGTCCTATCGCAAATCCAGGACGACCATGAACGCGTGATAGCCTACTACAGCAAGGCGCTATCCAAGGCAGAGAAGAACTACTGCGTCACCCGACGAGAGTTACTGGCGGTAGCAGTGACATTGGAGCACTTCCACAAGTACCTGTATGGTCAGCCATTCCACCTGAGGACTGACCACTCCGCCCTAACTTGGCTACTGAGCTTTAGAAACCTGGAAGGCCAGACAGCCCGCTGGGTACAGAGGCTGCAAGAGTACGACTTCACCTCTGAACATCGTAGAGGGAAGAGCCACGGTAACGCAGACGCCATGTCCCGAAGACCCTGCCTAGAGGAGTGCGGCCAATGCACAAGAGTGGAAGAGAAGGAGCGTGCTGCAGCTGTCAGAGTGGTCACGGCAGTGCCTGCGGTTGGCTGGGATAGCGCAGGCCTGAGGGAGCAGCTGGCGGACGCCGACCTGGGGCCGCACTTGAGGGAAGTGGAGGCAGGAACAAGATCAACCTGGGAGGACATCGTACCAAGGAGCACCACCTACAAGTCGTACTGGGCCCAACTGGACTCACTGAAGATCAGAGGGCGTGCTGTTCCGGGTATGGGAATCACCTGATGGGAAGACGCAAAGAGAACAGTTGGTAATTCCCCGAAGTAAGGTCCCGGAAGTCTTGGAGGAAATGCACGCTGCTACTTCAGGAGGACACCTGGGAGCAAACCGGACGATGCACAAACTTCGGCAGCGCTACTACAGGCTGAGGCTCCGAGTAGATGCTGAGAGATGGTGCCGTCAATGTCACACGTGCACGGCGAAACGCGGCCCCCAGACTAGGAGCCGGGGTCGCATGCAACAGTACAACGTCGGAGCGCCATTCGAAAGGATCGCCGTCGACATAGCTGGACCATTCCCAGTATCCGACCGAGGCAACAAGTACCTGATGGTGGTCGTGGACTACTTCACCAAGTGGACGGAGGTGTATGCCATACAGAACCAGGAGGCAAAGACAATCACAGACTGCCTCGTGGAGCAAGTGTTCTGCCGATTTGGGGTGCCATTAGAGTTCCACAGCGACCAGGGCACCAATTTTGAATCCAACCTGATGAAGGAGGCACTACAAAGACATGAGGTTAACAAGACCTGCACAACACCCCTACACCCGCAGTCGGACGGCATGGTGGAGAGATACATCAAGACCTTAGAAGAGCACTTGAGGAAGGTCGTAGCCAGGAATCAGCGAGAATGGGACGTCAAGGTGCCACTCTTTTTGCTGGCATACCGCTAGTCTACACATGACACAACTGGGATGACGCCAGCCAGCTTAATGTTCGGCCGAGAGTTACGCCTCCCCTTTGATCTGGCTTTAGGGAGCCCCCCGGACGCAAAAAAACAGCCATCAACCGAATATGTGGAGAACCTGGTGGACCATCTGCACAACATGCATGACATGGCACGTCAGAACATCCAGAAGGCGAGCAACCGCATGAAGACCCGATACGACAGCCAAGCCAACAGCCAAGGGTTCCAGCATGGTGATCTGGTCTGGTTGTATCGTCCTAATCGGACCAAGGGACGCTGCCGAAACTTCAACAGCCGTGGCAGGGACCGTAACGGGTGGTGAAGAGGATTAACGACGTGGTCTAGCGCATCCAGAAGGTGCCCCGAGGGAAGATGTTGGTGGTACACCTGGATTGTCTGGCCAGCTACGATGGTGCTGTTCGGGACGACCAGCCTTGAGGAGGGAGCAGTGTCGCGAAGCCGGCAAATAAAGACAGCTGAGATAAAGGACTTGCCGGCATAGATTAAGTTACACTTCTGGAAGGTGAGAGAATATTCGGTTTGTTTATTGTTCTGAAACAGTCTCAAATTTATCAATGAGGTATTTAAGAAGGCGACGACTCGCCAAGAGTCAGTCATAAGCAGTAAACAGCTGTAGAATGTTGTAACAAGAGCTGATGTTGTAAAGTGATGTAATCAGAATGCTGCTTGGTCATTGACCTCGGTAGACTGTGTGTATGTGTTGTAATGCTGTTGTGTGAGAATTGATCAGAGTGTATTTCTACGGAAATAAAGAACATTCGGAATATCTGCTACTCGGACTTTTAATTCTAGGAACCCACAAAGTCACAATACAAATTGTTTGTATGCATACAAAACAAAATGATTCGCATATTAGATGCGTTCGATGCAAAGAGTGGCTTTTGCTACAGTAAAACAAAATTGTGAAATTTCAACAATTTGTGAATATTGTCTCTACTTTAATGATACCGTAGTTGTATACTGCCGTTAAACTAGTTTTGTTTTGCTAAAATAGCTTAATAAATAACAAAGATACGAATGTGCATTTATTTACAGCATTTAACAATTTAAAATTTTTGTGCTGTTCACTGGGTATGTGTTCCGGGCCCATGCATGGTTTAAATGGCCATCCTGAAGTGGTTAAAATTATTTCAGTGATGCACATGTATTTTAATTGTTTTTCTGTCATTCTCTGGATAAACCAAATTTTTGTTGACTTGGATTGGCCCTCGACCCAGTTGATCCGGGTAAACAAGGTTCTATAGTATTATTAAAAAGGCACAAAACAGAAGCTGTATTTTTGAAATGTGTGATATTTCTAACATTGAAACTTACACTCATTAAAGCCTGATTAACTATTTAATATATCATGAAAGGCAAATTTTCATTGAAACTGATCAGTAAATATTAGGAATACACTTCCTATATCACTGCAAATGACTGATAAAGCGAAACTACTTTAGTAATTTAGCAATAAACTAGTTCCACAACTCTCTTTTAGCTAAGGAAACTTATACAAACACAATTGTTGTCAAAGGATAGAGTCAGACTGAAAAATTCAATGCCATTGCTGGGATTTGAACCATCAATCTCCCAGTTTGCATCTAGTTCTCTTAACCAGTGTGCTGCCTACTACGGCAATATGCCAGCATGACACTAAATTCTCCAAATGACCCACATTTTCCCAGTAAACCACTAGGAGATCTCATATAGAATGAGATGCATACTAAAAACTGACTACGAATAGTAGTTTCAACACAATTAAGGGGACACTCTGGTACCAAATAGATTTTCTTCCCTAATTAACCAATTTAAATGAAATTTTTAGATTAAGTTACACCTGCCATGATATACTGTTGGTATACGTTTCACTGCTCTATATTAAATAGTTTTGAAACTAAAAATTATTTAACGTGTTTTTTGAAAGAATTGAATAGTAATAAAGGGTATAATTTTTGGAATTTAGAATTAAATTAGAGGCCTGAAATTTTGTATGCTAGTTTTTCAATGCCTATGCAATAAAACTGCACATTAGTTTTCCAAAATATTAATATTTATTAGAAATATGAATTTTTTTCTCTTTCAAATAGAATAAAAAGAAATATTACTAATTATTACAATTACAGTTACACATGTACGAGTGTGATCAACAAATCAATACACAGTTTTCTTTAACAAGTCATATTCTACATATTCTGAAAATTTTAACTTTATTCATCAATATTTACTGCAAAAAAGTTTACCCCAAAGCATAAAAATTGTTATATGGAGATAAAGCACACTTTATTGGAAATATTGTTCTTCACTCGCCCATTAGAATTCTTCTGCAGCATACAACACTCCCTCTTTCAGGCTCAACTCTTCTTTAATAATATTTGCCACTCTTGTTGCATTTCTCCTTTTGATTTCTATATCTAAGTGTCGTCCAACACTGCTTGACGCAACGTTCATCTCTGTGTTTACTTATTTTGGTGGAAAAAGGAGAAATTTCTGACTTCTTTGCCAGTTCAGTCAAAAGCTGTCCTTGATTTACAAGGGATATAGCTTCTGCCACAGCCATGTCAACCTTTTTGGCTGAAACAAAGAGACCTCCTTGGGGCAAATATTCTAAATTACACTATGAAGACTTTCATTTGCATTTTGAGTCTTTCCTCTGGTACATCTTTCTAACAGTTCTCTTGAACACAACCCTTTATATAGGGGTATCATTTTCTCCACTACACTGACATTTAGAGGTGTATGGATCTCATTTTCTTGGCTCTCAGGCTTGTCACCTCTTGCAACAGCTCTGTTATAAAAGCACCAGGAGCTTACACCTAGTGGACAATTGCACTGTTTAATGTATGCATACCTAAACCCATAGAGAATATTTCCATAGCTGCATGTCCTCTTCCAAATTTAGAAGATGTTGTTACCATTTTCTTGTTAATATGAAAAGCACCGTTATTTTTCTTTTCAGTGGTTGTACTTTTCTTTTGCTTGAAAAAGTTTCATACAAAACATAACAATAGGTTTGGTACTTCACTAAAATCTTCATAGAAAAACCATAGAACTCTAAAATTCACACTAACACATTCCTCTTGAAAACAAGTTCTTCAAAACATTACTGTCAACAAGAATGTAATCTGGCTCTGCAACTTCATCTTTACACAGGAGAGCACATGTAACACTTTCAGCTGTAGAGTTATTAGCATAAGATTCTTCACTTTTATCTGCTGTGGAATGTTTCCAATTGTTCAGCTTAGCTTTCTTTTTCTTTATTATCTTTCCACTACACACTTTTCCCATTATATTTGCTAAAATGACACAAGTATTACAACAATTGAACTACACACACGGATGCTTAGCTACTTTATAAACAATATAATTTATTTGTTATATTTTTAATTTTCTGTCAACAGATAGCAGCACTTGTGCAATAAGAGCAGCCAACATCTATATTTTAAAGATAAATATCTCATTAAAGTCTAAAAACCACAAACAGGCTTACTCTAGCTGTTATTATTGAAATCTGACATATCTGCCACAACTACTTTTCACTGCAAGAGTCTAAATAAATTTGAAATACACCAACTTCCAGGTGAACTTGACACATAATATTTAATGGCCATATTCTAGACATACTGAAGACAACATTTCTGCAAAAAAGTTTTCTGGCCATTTTGATACCAGTGTCCCCTTTAAGCATTTTTAAATTTTCAGTTTAAACTCTCTATACTGACCAAACTTCCAGATAATTTAAAATAGTTTCTAGATACATGCACTATGAAAATAACCCATACTTCTTAATTTGAAGCAATTTAACCGGAAAAAACAAATGCGGTTATGTCATTTTTAAAGTATTAAAGTATATTTCATATGTTCAATAGATTATGTGGAAACTGTAAAACCTAAGAAAAAGCACACTTACTTTCTTCATTACATTTTCAAAAGTATTGAAGCAAATTTCATATTTCATACAAACTGCTCACAATTTTAATGAACCCAAAATGCTAACGTGTCAAAATCCAAAATAACCAGAAGATTAATCATGCTATTACTGATCTGCAAAGCAAACTCCTTAAGGTTAAGTCAGAGAGCTAAAACAGATTCCCATAAAAGTGTGAGTTACACTTTTAGATTCACTATCCAACTTCACTTACCACCATTAATCAGAGAATGTTTAAAAACTTCTTGCACCCATTTCAGTTATGTGTCTGCTGCTGAACTTTAAATAATGGTCTGTATAGGCTGTTCTAAATTTTGTAACAATTTCAAATAAATTTGCAAGGTGTACATAAATTTGGATGAGAAGAGTCAGACTGAAAAATTAAATGCCATAGCAGGAATTGGAATCATGGATCAAATAAATGAGAAATAAATGAGAACCAATAATGGTTTACAGGAAACATACGAGTTGGAGAATTTAACGTCATGTTGGCATGTTGGCCATACTAGCTCAGTGGTTTAGAGCAACCGGACGGAGACCGGGAGATCCGTGGTTCAAACCCCAGCTATGGCATTAAATTTTTCAATCTGGCTCTACTCATGCAAACCTTAGCCTACACACGGCTAGTGTGGAAGAAATGATTATTGTGCATAAATTAATTTAAAATTCTTATGTTGGCTGTTTAAAAATGGTCCAAGATGTAGGGATGAGAAGTACAAAATGAAGAGGAATGGAAATTCTCTAGTAAACATAAGCCTGGAAATTAACTGGTTATTATTATTTTTTCTGTTTAGGGCCCACTAAATACTATGTATTACAACAAAACCAATGATAATTTGTTAATTTATCAAACACAAGACAATTACACCTTTCAATTGCAAACAGAAACCACATAAATTAAATTAAAACATGCTTTCTAAATTAATTGTACAAGTATTCCCCTTGGAATCTAGCATTCCAATTCTCGGGATACAGCACTGAATACCCATTCTGGGACATAGGCTTAATGTAGAGTTGTCTGCCTTTGGTCAGATAATGTGCATTATTTGAAAATGGTTAATTTACATATTGTTTATTGAAGGTTTGGAGATACAGCAATTTTAGTTTGCTTTTGAAAAAATGCAAAAACGTGACTGAAGTAGAAATGATTTTTTTTTCAGTAATAGCAAAGTATGGATTAACAATGTAAAGTATATTATGAACATGTCTACTGAAGACTGACATTACATTAAATTCAATATTAATAATCACGACTTTTGTTGGAATTAATGCTTAGTATTCAACAGATTTTATTATATATAATATGGAATGGGTTATATATAACCATAGTTCACAGAAGCAAGCTTATATGGGATTAACTCACCCTATAAGTAGTGGCGTGCTCACCCTACCAGCTGGTAGAAAGCCCTTGCCCTTCAAAGGGAAACTATGGTCTATCTTTATTTTATTCAGCAGGTCCTAATCAGTAATAAAATGGCTTTATCTTGTAGCTGCTTCAGTTGCACACCCCTGTTTCCTGCTCACCTTCTTTATTACCTCAATACCTATGTTTCAACCTGAACTTTTGAAACATTCTATATGTGTATGCACCGATATATGGAAATTTATTAAAGGATATTCATAGAAACCTATGTTCATTTCTGACACTTTCCAGCTATATTTGAGAATGTTTCAAAAATTTTCTTCACTATTAAAATGTCAAATTAATACGAGACATTTTCTTAAAAATTACACAATATTATGGAGTTTCTACAATATGGTACCCATAATTTGTACAAATATCAACCAAATTTGAAATTTGTGATTAAAACAAGCACACCAAAAATATGTATAAACTAGCACTAAGAAATGCTTTCTTGTAATAAATATTCTCACAAAGGAAAAAAGGTAACATCATTTTATATTTCTATAATCCATTCTATTTCCTAAAGCATCGGTTTAGTAACTTATTACTTATATTTATCTACTTTACAGAATATAATCTCCTTACCTGGGTCTATGGGAGCATAAGGCTCTTGACCAGTCAAGATTTCATAGTTTGCAAATTGTGCATGAGGATAACCTGTTGGTGCCGTAGAAGTAGGAAGAACGGCTACTCCAGCATAAGGTACACCAACATAGTCCACAGGCTGCCCATCTGGCCCTACATGGTGTACCTCACGCACTACTTTGGTTAATGTCGTCACCTACACAGAAACAATAGATGAAGAATTTAGGTGACTTAGTTCATGACTTCTGTATCTTTGTAATATTCAGTTTGTCTAAGATATGTTGAATAAGTTTGCTAATAATATATGATAGTTAAAGCTTGGAAGTTTAGGCATTATAAATTATTAAAATAGACAAGCAGTCACAGAAGGTATTAAAAATGAAATAACTAAAATAAGCAACTAAAGGACAATGTAGAGCGAGCATGCATTAGGCCTATTTATTTTCCAGATTACATTATTCAATCCCTTTGCCTTTGATGTTACCACTGTTTAATTTTTTATATTAGTCTTCAAGTTTTAAACAAAATTTTAATTACACCTGCAACAAATCAAAATTGTATCATCCTGGTATTACATCTCACTAGCTTATTGAATAGACATTACAAACAAAATGTTTCTTGGGGCCCTGTTGAATCTCTGTCAGGTTCAGAAAATTATCTTTCAACATCAACTGAGGTTACTGGACTTTTCATTCAATAACATTTTTTAAAGGCTTCAAGCTGGTCTAGAACACTTTCTTAAACCTTTCTCTTACTAAGCTTCCCTTGTTTTCTTGGTGCACTCAATAGTTATTGCTCTGCATCACCTACAGTTTTCACAATTTTCATCACATGTTTTTTATTTTGAGCTAGCAGAACACTTGGGTAGGACTTGGCTGCAATGAAAGCTACATCATTTTTCACTTCTGAAGATTCAAGAAGTTCTTGGCTGCCACAATCTAAAATGGATCTTCCACAGCATTGGTCACTTTATACTTAGGAAACTTAAGTAACTAGTGCTCAAATCCATGTTCCCCATCTCATTATGATAGGATGAATGGGCAGAGGTATATCTGGAACAATGTCTTTAAATGATTACTAGAGGTGGCTTTCAGAAACACTTTTGTAATTCTGAAAATCAATTTGTCTAAATCCAGAAACCAACCTTGTATCTTTTCTGATGTCCCATGAAAATAATATGCTCTGCAGAGCATTTGAAGTATGTTGGTAACAGCACTTAAAACTTGCTCAGCCTTCATCATATATGCTGTACCATGTGATTAAAGTTTATGCACTGTACTGAATTTCTTAAGTAGTGATGGGCAAATTCGAATAAAAAAAAACAATTCATTCGATTCTTGGTAGTTCTCGAGATGTTCTTGAAATCTGAATGTGTATTCAAATACAACACAAAGTTCTCGTTTGAGTTTGTCCTGAGTGCTGTTCTCAAACATTTTTTGCCTGAAGTCAGCCCCAAGTTCTTGTTAGGTGCAGGTACATTGAGGTGGAATTTGAATCCAGATCACGATTCAGTCTCACAGATTCTGATTGGTGCTCATAGATTCACATCTTAAAGGTCAGGCAGCATAGGGGGGAGAGGTGAGCTGGTTGACAAACAAACATTGTAATAGATAGGGCGGGACATGTTTACTGTATAGATAAAATATACTGTTTACGGGTAATGGACCTGCTTACATCCCAAGATTATCGGACTGTCCCCAAATAATTATTTCAATATGTGATCATATATTTAAGTTACTAAATCACGGGAGAAATGTACGTATATTACGAGATAGGTAACTATAACGAATGAATAACTGCTATAAATTCAAAACCAAATTCAAATTTATAATGTTGACGTACTATTGGTTTCCAAGTATACCATATCGTATAAAATATAGCATAGTTATATGTTAAGTCCTGTTAATGTCAGTTTGTCAATAAATATAATGCATTATTGTGCTATGTCTTGCTTCCTGATAATGATTCAATTATTAATATGCCTACGCAAAGTGGTCAATAATGACTAATTTCTTTTGGTTTTAACATATTAATACGTGCTTTCACATTCTTTTATGCTCTACTGCTGTATGCTTTGACACTGCCTTAAAATAAGTTCAACATTTCTTGGTTTGAAATAAAATGTTTTCCTGATCAGAAACACCGCAGCACAGTGACAACACAGCAAAGCAATTAGTCATGAGCGTTGCAACAGTGAATTAGAACAGGAATAAATGATTCAAGACCGCATATGCCAATTGTTTATGATATCCTATACTTCCCGTCTATGGAAACAATAACATTTATTAATAATAATTATAATAATTATAATTATTATTATAATTAATTATTATAATTATTATTATATCATTTTCCTTGTTTTCGTTTTTATCTTTATGTTGTTTTCTGTATGTTTACACATATACACAATACACATAAACACCATGCCTAAGGCGGGACTCGAACCAGCGGCCCTCTACACAGAGGAACGCTGGAGACATCCACTCTAACGACTCCGAGCACTTGCATCGAATACATGCAAATGTTCTCATTTGTAGTATCTGAGAACTTGTTTTTGAAAACAAGTAAATGTTCTCAATCTTTCTAAATTAAAAAGTATTTACCTTTCCTTCTTTTTGTCGTTTTTATTTTTATGTTTTTTTTAACACATATACACAGTATAAATAAACACCATACAAAAGGCAGCACTCGAAACCGTGACCCTCTTAAGCAGCAGAACGCTAGATATATCCACTCCAGTGACCCTGAGCACTTGCATCGAATACACGTATATGTTCTTGTTTGTAGTATCTGAGATCTTATTTTGAATACAAGCAAGTGTTCTCGATTCGCAGCATGTGACATCATCCGAGAACTTGCATTCGAATGCAAGCAAAAGTTCTCGTGTAGCAAAATCAATTCGCAGCGTGTGACATCATCCGAAATGCTCTGGGAAACCCCTGAACACCCTCCTTGTAGTCCAGACTTGTACTCTTCACAACCTTTTGTTTGCATTCATGAAAAAATCTGTTTGGAGGGAGACAATGAAGAATGAAGATGTTGAAGAGCATGCATACAATTGGTTAGCAATGTGCACTAATTTTTTTAATTGAATTTATTTATACAACTTGCTATTTACATTTTATCTACAGTACATACATATTTCTTAGTCTAGTTGTATAATTTTTGGTGCCATTTCCTTCTTAACCCTGCTAGCTCAGCCTACTTGGCTTCTTCCAGGCCTTTTAGCATTGTTGAGTAGCATAGTTACCCTTCCATCCTCTAGTTTGCTGTTTCCCCTTATCCTCCCAGCCTATTTTCTTTTCCCCTCTTTACTTTTCTTAACCATTTCTCTTTAACCTTCCAAAACAGGTTCCCTATATTTCTATTTCTACTTTCATTTTTCCCCGTAATCAGTTTTATGGCTATCAGCTCGCTTTACATCTTTTCCCATTTCTTCAGCCATACTTCCTGTCTTCATGCTGCTAGCTCATTGCACTCTGTCAGAATGTGAACTGTACTTCCTGTTTCTCCACATAATTCACATATTTCTATCCTGCTACTTCTTAGCCCCCTCAAGAACATTGATCCTGTTCTAATCTAAGCCATTCCTTTCCTCTCCTGCCTCTTACATAGGTCTATAACTCTTTCTCTTCCCCATTCTCTCTTTATTAACTTTCTAGTCAATTCCAACATTTCTTTAGCAAATTGTTTGTATAAATTGACTATTTTACTTATCACTTTTGCCACCTCCCATATTTCTGCAGCATACAACTTCATTGACTCTACTAGTGTTTCATACCTTCTCTCAACCATTTGCTTGACATATCAGGTTTCGCTTTGCATATCCTTATTCCTGCCATTGCTGCCTTTCCTTTAGCTACCTATCACCTTCTTATCATGAGCTTCCCATTCTCTATTATCATTCATCCTAATCCCTAAATACCGAAATTCTTTCACAACTTCTAATTTTTGCCCCTCTAAAAACCATTGTTCCTCTTTCTTCAATTTTGTTCCTCTTTTAAAGATCATCACTTTGACCTTTTTGTATTTATTTTAATTCCCCACTCATCACAAAACATTTGAATTTCATTTATTGCTCTTTGTAATCCTACTGATGTTACTGCTCCTACTGTCAGATCATCTGCATGTAACAAACCTGGTATCTCTTTATTTCCTATTATTGGACAGTGTTGATTTCTTCCTTACTGTCTATCCACAATATCGTCTATAAACAAATTCAATAAAATGGGACTTAATTTACAGCCCTGTCTTAAACCTACCTTCTGTTCTGTCATCTCTGTGATTTTATTTCCTTCACATCTTACACAAAATTTAATTCCTCTATATATCTTATTTCTTTCTTTTATGAATTCATCACTTACTCCTTTTATTCTCAATTTGTATATTAGTGCATCTCTGTAGTGTCAAATGCTTTTTCAAAATCTGCAAAATACATACAAATTCTACCTGTTTTCCCACGGAGATATTTATCAATAGTTGTCTTAATTATGAATATATTATCTACTGTTTCTTTACCTTTTCTGATTCTTGCCTGAAATTCTGATAGCTTTCCTTCTGTCTGCACTCAGTCCCTTAATCTATTTCCTGAGTATACTTTACTTTACAAAGGAGATACCTACAGACAAAAACTCAGGTGTGTACCGGATAAACTGCAAAGGCTATGAAAACTTTTACATTGGAAAAACTAAAAGGAATTTGAACATTTGGCTTAAAAAGCATTTTAGGAATATCAGGAACAAAAAAATAGATAAATTGGCAGCAGCATACCATTTTTGGAAGGATGATCATGATACAGAATGAGAAATCCACATAGTGTTCAGGGTCCAACTGCATTAACCATGTGACAAAAAATGTTCATAAAGAAATATGAAATAAAATTGTACAATTTTGATACTACCTTTGAAGCGAACCCAAACTTCAAGTTGATCAAGATACCGATAGACACGCCCCTATCACCTCCAAGGAGTTCACCAAACCAACATCCATTAGCTGACAACAGCTGATGATATTAGGAAGGTCCTAATGAAATGCATTCTAGGTAAATACTAGTAATAAATGGAGAATTGAGTACTAGTTCGACTCAAAATTGTATTAATTTTGTGCTTCATTGTATCATACTCTTTACACATTGGAATACTTTATCTGATTCAGATAATAAGCTTATTCCTCTGTAACTTCCTGGATTATTTTCTCCACCTTTCCCTTTATATATTGGTACTACCGTACTTATTTTCCAGCACTCTGGTATCTCTTCATTCTCCTTCATTTAACACATCTGTCATATTTAGGCCTTTCCTAGTATTCTACATGTTTTCCAAAAGTCTCCTGGGTCCCATCTATCCCCACCGCTTTACTGTTGGTGTACTTCTATGTAAATTTACCATCTACTATGTGTTTCTAATGGGAAGGTGATTGTCCTTGAGCTCTGCTAGGTGAGCAACCAATCGGAGTCCTGCGGTGTGTGTGTAGTGCTTAACGGCCGCTTTTACTACATACGGCACCGCAGGCGATGACACTGATGATACATGAGATGAAGATGGAGCACCGGTGGAATGAGATGGCGGGGGAAACCGGAGATCCTGGAGAAAACCCGCCCCAGCGCCGTGTTGTCCACCACAAATCTCACTTTGCAGTCGCCTGGGATCGAACCTGGGCTGCCTAGGTGAGAGCCAAGCGGTCTAACCACTGAGCCACGGCGCGGCCTAGTCCTACAGTGTTGTCATATTGCATTCCTGCTAAGTGGTGTGTGAACGAGCGCCAACCTAATCAATCTGTATGGAATACTATTCATGCTAGACAAAAATTCAGATTTTGCCGAAACTGATCCATGTGGAAGGTAGAGTAATGTACCT
This sequence comes from Mantis religiosa, assembly GCA_030765055.1. Taxonomy (NCBI): domain Eukaryota; kingdom Metazoa; phylum Arthropoda; class Insecta; order Mantodea; family Mantidae; genus Mantis; species Mantis religiosa. The sequence continues at coordinate 27,698,063 of CM060950.1, read as the reverse complement.
AACATAACCATGAAAACCCCATATTTTTTGCTCAAATAGTTTTTCTAATACAAATAAATAAACCACTATTACCTGTATTATAACAATAAATCGTGACGTAGGCATTGTATGAATATCATTATTGGTTGGCATGTATGCGTGTACGTATGTATATTTTTAATTACTCAGAACCGAAACGTAAATGTTTGACATGACGTGATAAAAGAATTACTTTGAATAATCCAATTCCAGCGAGAGGACACAAATTTCCTGCTGCCCTCGCAGAACGTGTCTGGTCACTATATCTTTGTTTATGAATGGTTCGTAATCTCTATTTACTCTAGAGAGTTCAAAGTGGTTGGTGTGTATGTATGTACATATACTTTTAATTACTCAGAACTGAAATTTAAACTACTGACATGACGAATGAAAGAATTACTGTGAATAAGTCAAGGTGTTAAATTTGAGAAAGAGCAAACACTTCATTTCCTTATTAACTTTAAAGAGAGTCGATTAAAGACACTAGACAACACTTACTTTTAAATTTTTCCGGAACATGTTTCTGAGGCTTTGCCTCTATAAAGCCTCAGAAACATGTTCCGGAAAAATTTAAAAGTAAGTGTTGTCTAGTGTCTTTAATCGACTCTCTTTAAAGTTAATTTAACATAACAACACTGTTTTCAACACTTCCAAGAAAGGAACTACATTTCCTGTTAGCCTGTGGAATGCTGTATGCTTATGTTTATGAATGAATGCTGGATAAGAAGTGTTTATTTACTCTGGAGAGTTCAGATCAATCATTCAGTTATTCTTTACACAACCGTAGAGTAAGAGTTAAATAGTGCAATGGCTTCTTGCGGTGAATTTAGTGGTGAGTCAAAAAGGCAGGTATTGCAAAGTCAGGCTCAAAAGTATACTAGTTATTCAAAAATTTTTCGGAAACAGAAACTAAAAATGAGTTATTGCAACGAGTACTTCCATTTAAAAACATGGAAAAAGTGTATCAGCTGGATCAACTTGCAATTGAAATGGAACACGAGGTAATACGCCTCCCACCTTACCTACCACTGCCAATAGAATCCAATTGAGTTGGTGTGGTCTAAAATAAAAATGGGGATTGCAAACAGAAATAATACTTTTAAACTAACGGACGTTAAACGACTTGTTCACGCAGAAATTGACAAGGTAACACAACAGGACTGGGAAAACTGCGTGAGGCATGCAGAAAACCTTTAAGAAGACGATTTTAAGAAAGAAATAGCATGTGATGAGATTTTGGAACCTATAATCATAAATTTGCAAGACTCAGACGATGAAGACAGTGACAATGACAAATTGTCTCTTAACGGAAGTGACATTGACAGCGATATGGATGAGCCACTGGCAGATCCATTGGATTAGAAAAACAGGTAATTCATAAACTATAATTATAGTTGTAGTATTTAAATATATATAATTTGCGAAAATGCTTTTTCCAATTTTGATTTTGGCCACTGCATCATTGTAAAGGTTTGTAAAATATAATTTGCTTACCCATACGTCTGAGCCAAGCAGACGTGCATGTTGTATGAGTGTGCGAGAGAGAGGGAAATATAAAAGGAGTGGTGTAACAAGCTGGCAACGCTGAGTGTGATACGGCATCTGATTAGTTGGGACTCCAGAAACCTTCCCATTTGAAACACATAATAGCATTGTATTCTTTACTATTTCCCTCCCCAGTATTCTAATATCCCTATCTACTCTTTTGTCATCTCCTATCAAGCCTCTAAAATACTCTAACCAATCCTGAGGCAATATTTTACATTCCTTCCCTCCCTTCTTATTCGCTTTTTTCACTATTTCCCATATTGCTTTACTATCTTTTTCTTCTATGTTGTTGTTGTTGTAAAGAAGGAATGTTCAAGCTTCTAACATGATGGCAAAAGTTTCTAAAGGAGGCTATGTAGAGAAATGCTGATGAAGTTTCTTGTGTACATGTTTAATCTATAAATATGTTTACTACTTTTACAGGGATTCTATGTTTCATCCATTGCTGTTTCTGGATTTATTTCACTCTATTCCTATTTTAATATTAAGAGGTGAAGCCTCTCTCTCTCCCTCCCTCTCCCTTTCTCAATTTTTAAATGTAGGTGTATACATAATTATGTTTAATTAAATTAATTAAATTATTTAAATATTTAGAGTGTTTTCACTGTCCTTCCTATTGCTGAGGTCGTATATATATATGTGGTGCCCATTTGCTTTGCTTGGGTCGTGTCTTCACTGTCCATTTTATTGCAGCGGTTGTCAGAGGTGGTCCTGCATTTCCTTTTCTTCTTCTTTCTTTGCATTTTCTTAAGCTCTCAGCATCGAGAATATGGGTGTGTCACAGGGAAATAAATACTTTTAAGAAAATTATTGTTTGTATTTGAATCACCCTCATAATTGAGCTTTCACTCCTCAATGGGAACATTAGTCATTCAAGATTCTGTAGAATCCTTCAAGAACAATGCTGCATCCACATTCCACATCACTTGAGAAAATCCATACTGCTAAGCCAAATGACTATCCATTGTGATAACAGTTTTGTAATTGTACTGGAACCATACTGTAGCCCAATCAGACTCCACAATGTGTGTTGTTCACTGATGAAGTGCACCTCAAACCAGGGGGTTGTTTAATTCCAATATTTTGGAATTCAAAAATTTGTGTATTCAATTTTCACATGCCTAACTACTTTACTCTTTTTCTCTTGGATTAATCAATTTAAATTACATGAATAACTCTTGCATTAAAACAAAGCATCCCAGCATATGGGTGCTTTAATGAAAAGTGCTTCAAGGGAACCCAATTTGGCATCCCAACTGAGAAACACCAAGTATGTTCCTATTCTATAGAACGCTGTTATTTCCCTCCTTTAAACCACTGCTGAATGAACATTAAAACCCCACACACGTTCTGCCCAGATACCAAATAAATAGACTTAGGTATTTAAATTGGCCAACAGTTTAATTTTTTAATATGTCGAAAAAAATACTTTTCGGAGTTATAGAGGGATGGATTAAGAACACATTGATATAGGACATACATGGTCTGTGATGAAAATATTTTAACTTACATGACTTTTAATATGAATATTTGTAATGATCAGAGCCCAGATTTCTAAGCAAAATGCTTATAAATGCTTTTTTGCTGAAATACGTGGTTTGCTTACTTATTTTATGCTTTTTAATTAAAATAGCTTATTTTATCCAAATTGTGTAAACTTAAAAGTAAATTTTCACTCGTGGCCATCATTTTATCATCAGACGATTTAACTAGTATCACTGAAACAATTAGGACCTGATATAAAGACGTGGATCTTCTTGTCTCTAGGGTAAACAAAATGTTTGTACTGTCATTGACAGGAGTTAAAAAAATTCATGAATTCCCTCCAAATTTGTCTTTACCTCCTCAGCCAGTTTTAACTCGATGGGGTTCTTGGTTAAAGGCTGTGCCATACTACCCAGAACATTTCAATGAAGTAAAAACAGTGCTGTACTCCATAGATACAGAAGATGTAGGCAGAACTGCCACAGAACAGAAATGTTTTGTTCATATTGGCATCCAAGATAAGACAAAAGTATGCCCATAAGACACACCTAGATAAGCAGCTTTAACTATTTTTGTTTGTGCTTATTTATGCTTATTTTGCAGGAAAACATTTTTGCTGACTTATTTTACGATGTTTAATTAAAACAGCATATTTTGCCCAAAACTGTATATTTAAATGTGCATATTACACAGCTATCCATAATTTATCAATGATTTATCAATGACCAGTATTGTGAAATCATACTGCGAGGAGAAAAACTACTTGCTGCAATTACTAGAGTGATTTCATCAGTCAGTTATCGCCTGAGATAATGGAATGATGTCATGAACAAGCATGGTAATTCTCCAAGTTCCAAGCTGAAGTATGCAAGTCCAGTAAGGTGTGCATGATTGTGTAGTGTCAACTTATCAGTCAGATATCAGAATGATGTCATAAACAAGGATGCTGATTCTGTAAGATCCGTGCTGCATCTTCTTGCGCTACGCTATTTAGTTCAGTTCGATATTGCAGTTACGGAATGCCGCCCACGAAAGTCTCTCAGTCAGCTTTCCTACGCAAATGTGTGAACAAGTTTGGAAAAAATATTTTCAGTGAAGATGGTAGTGTCTTATTTTGTTTGGAGTGTGAAAAAAGTGTTTCCGCAAAGAAAAAATATGACATTGTCCAACATATTAATACAATACGACATAAAGAGAGGTTTAAGAATAAATCTAAGTTAAACCAGCAACTGATTAAAGGCAATGTTAGTGAACAATCAAGTTCTAGTGATACATTTTCCAAAGACTTATGTTTAGCATTAGTGGGTGCAGATATTCCATTGTGTAAATTGAATAATGTACAACTTTGTGTATTTTTAGAAAAATACCAAATAAAAGGGTGCCAGATGAATCAGGACAGTGCATTTGTGTTAGTGCATGTGCATGTAGTTGGTGCTATGAAAGCAGGTAGCAGATCATTTCTTCTGAATATACAAATACTCGAACAAGTAAATCATTCAACTGTTGCCAGATTTTTCAGTGACTCATTATCTTTCTTGTAGCCAGAAGGGATATATGGTGATGCTGCACCATATTTTGTTAAAGCGGGAGCTGGATTAAAAGTCCTTTACCCTAAATTAGTTCATCTAATGTGCCTTGGTCATGGTTTACAACATGTTGCTGAAACAGAAGCCAGTATAAAGATGTGGATCTTCTTGTTTCTCGCGTGAAATAAGTGCTCATAAAGTCACCGATTAGAAATTAAAAATTTCATGAACTACTCCTCAGCCGGTTTTGACACAGTGGGAAACATGGTTAGAGGCTGTGTCGTACTATGCAGAACATTTCAGTGAAGTGAAAACAGTTCTGAATTCCCTAAATGCAGATGATGCAGTCAGTATTGCCACAGCACAAGAATGTTTTGTTAAAAATGGCATACAAAAAAAGATACAGTACTTCCATAATCATTTCTGTAAAATACCTGAAATTTTAAAGCAGTTGGAAGCTCGAAATAAGCCCTTGGAACATTCACTTTCTGTAATTCACTGAGTTTCAGTAACACAGTCATCAGAAACACCTAGGGTTGCAAAAATTGCATTTGATAAACTCAATCAGGTGCTACAGCAAAATTCTGGTTACAAAACACTGTGTCAAGTTTCTAAAATGCTTTCTGGCGAAGAAACACACATTGAAATGCAATTCACAGAGGAACTGTAGTGCTTTTCTCATGCAATTGTCATAACATGCGACGTGGAAAGAACATTTTCACTGTACAAATCATTTTTCACTGATAGATGCAGGCGTTTTACACAGGAATTCTCAGGATGACCTTCCTTGTGTACTGTAACAGCCTTCGATAAGGTAAGTGTTCTGCGAAACTATTTTCTATTGTATTTGCATGCATTCGTTTTTGCTTTTTTGTTTGTTTATTTTCGTCATCTTTCGTGCTTATTTGCTTGCTTAGTTTACCATTTTATTTTGCTTAGAAATCCAGGTTTAGTAATGATAAATGAAAATACAGACAATGCAAATGTGGTACAGATTTCCACACTAAAACAGTTAATTTCTCTTCCATAAATAGCTATCACTGTGGTACTTTCAAAGTTATGAACCTTGTTATTTCTAGAAAAATGCTCAATCAGCAAGAACCAGTGCACTACTGATATCTTCACATGGAAAATCATACAAATCAGGTACCTAAAACATCAGTTAGTTGTAATAATTTTGCAGTCGTTAGCATACTCAGCTGTTAATTTGGTGGTGCTATGTTCAAACCTGGTAAAGGCAGTTCAAAATTCTTTCTCTAAAATAGATGAATGACATATGTTGTAGTGAATCTAAATTTAATTCCTGGTGTTCCTTTTAAAGTTTAACTACACGTATTCATATAGGGTATTTGAACATATTGTATGCCCGCCTCGGTAGCATAGAGGCAGCATGTCTGCCTCACGTTCAAGAGGTCCCGAGTTCGAATCTCGGTCAGAGTGAGTTACGTGGATAAGGTTTTTTCCGGGGTTTTCCCTTATCCTTCAAGACGAATATCGGGTAACTCTAAGCTCCATGGACCCTGGACTCATTTGAGCATCATTTCACCCAATTCCATTCACCGTCCGATATGACTTAACGTTGGAGGACATCAATTAAAAAAAAAAAAAAATGAACATATTGTCGCAAACCCGATCGCGATATGGCGACTTGGCACACAATAAACGGATAGGTTTCACGGAGATAACGAGCTTGCATAAACAGATAATGCTGGCAAGCAAGATAACTAAGACAAAGGCCTCGCCGGGTAGATTAAGTTATGTTTCTCGAAGGTGATAGAATGTTCGAATTATGTAACTAGATGCCTTGTTTGTCAGAAACTTCTAGTGAGTGACAGAACAGTCTGGTAATCATGAATGGAGATATAAAAGGGATTGTGACACGCTAGCAAGTCAGTTGTGAAGCAGGAGTTGTGAAACAGAGTGAGCTGTGTTGTAACGAGAGCTAATGTAATCAGCTGTCACGGTTTGTTATTGTCATCGACCTTGGAAAATTGTGTGATGTATTGTTATGTGAGAATTGAACAGTGTATTGCTACGGAAATATAAGAGATTTTTAATTTCTGCAACTCGGTCTTTTAATTCTACGAACCCACAAAGTTACAACATTGTGACTTTGTGGGTTCGTGAAATGAAAAGCCCAATTGCACCACTCAAAAATGTTCTTTATTTCCACCAAATTACAATCGGAACACTTGCCGATTACACAGTTATGTAATGCACACAATTACAATTCACCAGTCAGTCCGTTACAGTTCCACTTTGCACCCGCAATTACGTAGGCTCCTCCTATGCACGTACGCAGTCCGTTCCTTCACTGGGCGATCTTCATGACAGCTCGACAAGAACTGAACTCAATTCACTCACTGCAGCCCTTTTTATAGGAATATCGCAGTTTTCTCGAAGTCTCTCGTTTCAGTGAATCACCGCAAAGGTTCCAGACGGCAGGGGAAGGCGGAAGAGGCGGCCAGCGACAAGTGACACTTCCCTAATCATCCCCTCAGTGACTGAGATAAATGGGTGGGTGTGGCCCAGATGCCTCTGGTCCCTTCTCAGCTGTCGGTCGGGCTTTCCGATAATTAGGTGACAATATATTGCATGGGAAGAATTGAAATTTTCTTGTACTTAGATTGTAACAGATACCAGGCAGATATAAGAATGCAGGTTTGCACCTAACAGCTGCACATGTATACTTTCGAAGTCATTTCAGACTAAAAGTATATGGTTTCGCTACAGCTCTTTGAGATACTGGAATTGGTTTACTCACATGCTACGCTGCCATGGCTAATGCTTATTCCTTTACTGTATTAGCTGAACACATTTTGTTTATGGGGAAGCAACAGGAAGCTAACATGAAGCAGCAAAGCTCTACATGGGTCAGATATCCTCAAAAGCAACAACTACACTGTTCTACCTTCCAGTCCATCCACCAATGTCTATGGGAAACTGGATTTGCTACAGCTCTCTCAACTTTGAACTACGCTGCTTAGCTAAACAGAAGAATAGTTGCACACTAACACAGTAGGCAGCACAAACATTTTAATAATTGATACAAGAAAACAGTTGTTCATGCTAAAATGATAAACTTTCAAGCCTGATATTAGGAAGGTTTTATTTGGACATCACCCCACATAATTATTTGAACACTTCGACAATCATACAAAGCAATTATATCTGATTTACAAATTCATTCCAAAATAACCCTCCAAAAGGCATATAAAGTAAGCCAAATGCAAAATAATTTTAATTTTTGTAAGTACAGATTCATTGTGGGTCTGGTCAAAGAACTTCTCCTTTATTACTGTTCTGGTTAACGTGCTGACCACTTGTATTCACTGTTGAGCACCTATGGTCCATTTGCGAGAAGCTAAGAGAGTGTATCATGTATCATATACAAAATACACAGTACACCTGGTCTTGTAAATAACATTCTCCTGCTTAGTTCTTTTTTCACCAATATACCTACTGTTTTATGTGTGACTTTGTGTGCAACTGATCTTTAAAACCCAAAAAAAGTTATTTTTGCTCAGATTTCATAAAAATGTTACAAGTGAAAGGCTTTGCGAGCTACCCAATACAGACTGTGATGCTGAAATAGTATATTCAGATAGGGATGAGACAGTACTGGTGAAGATGATAAAGCTATTGAGCATAGTAAGCAATATTCACAAGCAAGCAGGAATACTTAAGTTAATTGGGAGTCGATTAATAACACAAAACAACACTCACTTTTAAATTTTCCCGGAACCGGTTTCTGAGGGCTTCCCTCTATCTTCAGCCGGACATCGACTCAGCTGTCCGGCTGAAGATAGAGGGAAGCCCTCAGAAACCGGTTCCGGGAAAATTTAAAAGTGAGTGTTGTTTTGTGTTATTAATCGACTCCCAATTAACTTAATTTGTACAACAACACTGTTTTCAGCACTTCCATGAAAGGATTTGTAAAAAGCAGGAATACGTTTCTGAAGATGACAGTAGTAAATAAATAGTGGGCTTCTAAATGAGAGATATTTCATAGGAAGAGAAGATTAACGTATAAAATATGCAATGTCACTAAAAGAAAATAAAATAAAAATATATTATGAAAAAATTTCTGGACAAAAATTTGTCACCCAGGATATCTGCTTTCAAGAGCAAGTTTTCTTTCTTGATATTCATATTTTGGAATTTTGAGAAATTAATATAAAAAGCGAACAGAATTGCATCTGAGAAAAAGAGACATTTGTGCAACCTTCAGAATAACAGCACTTCTGGAATTACTTTACCTCAATTATTTTACCTCCCTATACCAATGGGAGAAGGATGGTTCAGGAACGGAAATAACCAAAGTTGTAACGAGTTTCAAGAGTTTTCTCTTCCTGCTTAGGTGTATATGTTTTGATGACAAAGCCACTAAGGATCAGGAAAAACCAAATAACACTTTATCACCTGTCTGCATTTCTGGACTAGTTTTCTGTTGATTGCAAAAACAGCTAAAATCTCAGTGAATTTGTTTTCATAGATAAAAACTGCAGGTTTTCCGTGAACATTGTGGTTTTATTCAATATACGCCTAAAAAGCCAGCCAGATTTACATACATAGGGACACTGAGAAAAAACAAAACAGGGGTTCCCCAAAAACTTCTGTCTTATTCAAATCGCAAGCAACATCATAACCTCTAATTTTTTAAAAAACACTGAAGCTACTGACAGTGAAGCAAACTAAGTATTATAAATAAACTGCAACACTTTTAGCATCACATTTCACTAATTACTTATTACTTATCTGTTTAGAAAATCCTCTGGGACAGGTTTCGAAACACATTTGTTTCATCCTCAGTCTCTGTACTGAATAACTTTTGGTTATTACTGGATAACCAAAAGTTAAGAAATTGCTTGCCATCTTACTATCAGCTACCGGGGCAAACACAAACTTACTGACATCATCTATTGGCAGAATTTCAAAATTTATCATGTGTTCCCTATTTTTCAGAATAAATATTTTCTCCCAAACCATTAAATCTATCGGTCCATTCAACTGTTTCGATAATTTAACTTCTGGGTTTATTTCAGGTTTAGACTTTTACATAATTAAATACTTTTAAACCAGCATTTTCATTTCTAGATGCAGATAAAAAAATTTTCCTTACCTCAGCAACATAATACACATTCTTTAACAAACCTCTGTCAACATTTTTCTCAACTCTATAACTGACCTCTATATTTCCTATGTCAACAATTTCTAAGCAAACTACACTCTTGGTTGCTGCAATTTTTCTAGTTGTATTTAACTCTAAATAGTCTACAAAATACAATTTAGTATTTATCATATGATCTGTACACCCTGAGTTCACGCAAAACTCTATAATGTTTTACACTTCACATTCACTCCACCTTTATTATTACACAGAAATGCACTGTAATTATTCTTTGCATTAATTTCCACATTGTTATTCATGCACTTGTCAACCTTTCATATTACCCAGTCACCTGTCGACATTAATATATTGTGTGTCCAGGTTTGCTGCATACATAGCAGTAAATGCCAACATGGGTTTGGTTCCCTCTTTTTCTTAAAATCTCTATCTGTTCTCCTCCTCAGATATAAGTATATCTGACACTGTATGCCATTTCTAACCACCTATAATCTCTAATGCAGTTACAATGTGGTCATAAGATTTCGGCATTTATAACAAAACAAGTTAACCTTCTCTTCTTCAGAGAGAACCATACCAGCTTCTTCTAGCTATGTACATATCCTTTGTATTCCAGTTAGATGCTCTTTCAAGGGATGTAACTCATGATATTTTATTTCATTCTGGGTGCCTTTTTGTTTTAAGTTTTCTTCCAAGCTACAGAACATTATATTGGTCGCCAATCTAGAAAGTGATTGACATTTCTTACGCAGAGAGAGAGGCGACGTCGCTTATTGCTGCCACATAAAGAGCCCGATAGGATTACGCATGCGAAGGTGATTCAGTTGCGACTACAATTGGTATTTTATTATTAATTATTTATAATGCTGTACACAAAGACAATAGTACAGTCGTGGATCTACATGCAAATGCTAGAACATGCAAGAACACATCAATGTAAAGATCATCGTAACAAAAGAGGCATACCTGTGACATTTTTATGCTTATTGAAGTGGGAAAATGCTGCTTACATAATTTTTTCCGGGAGTTTCTAATTTATACCCCAATGTCTTTCTTCTTTAAAATACTTTTCTTTCCCAATCTTAACCTTAATGCCCTTACTGATACTTAAAGCGTGGGAAGTCCTATCAAGCACTTAGAGAATGGAATACTAGACTCCCCTTTCAATTTCTCCACATCGAAGTAGTCTCTCACAGAGCATATTATTTCCCGTGTCTGTCCTTTAATTGGAATACCTTTACCAAATATAGTTTTATTTGGTTCCTGAGCACGTTCAGGTTTTCACCTGTCACTATATTTAGATGTAATTAAACATTCATTAAACACAATTGCAAATGATCACAACACGCGCACAGATACACGAACTCTCACACGTAAACCAAGGCAAATTGCCACAAATAAAATGCAAAGTAACTTGCCAGTACAGGATCTCTAACTGTGAGGGCATTCTGTTTATGCAGCATTATCAGAAGAGAAATAAAAACCAAGGTATTGTATTTACTGCAGCGTTTGCGTAACTCGCTTGCCTGCAAGTCATGCTAAGCACATGTTAGAATATCGGCAACCAAGGTTTAGCGTCTAACGTTGTCATGGAAACGTCTCGACTCTAATTGGTCCCTCTAGTCGTTACCATGACAACCGTTATGATGTACTCATCCCCTCCCATTTATTTAGAGCGTTCTTCCATGTGGTTACTAACTGACAATCACATTCTAGTTTGGCGACCAGTATAAAAACGAAGTTTCTTTCCAAATGTGTTCAGGTGACAGTCTGCAATTGCTGCTATGATTACTGCCTGAGCTTGTAACTCATTGTTTGCTTCCTTTCTACTATAACCTGCATTCTTTATGGCTCTGATGCAATTATTTTCTTTATAACACTGTTTATTCTAAACACCTAATAATTATATTCCTCTCCAATGAATGGCATAATATATTTTGATATTTCTTCTCTCGCTACTGCCATCTTATTTTCTTTACTAGCAACAGCATTTTACCTCAACTTAATTACATATTTTCATCTCAACTATTGATCTAGGTCCATGACTCTTGATGGTGGGATATCAACTTCTCCTACATCAATAACAACTCTCAGGTTTAAGTTGTAATTATTTAATTAGCATCATTATAACAAAGTCTACACCACAACTTTACCTCTCTCGAACTCGCAACAATCCACAAGAAACAAAAAAGTGTTACACAAAGAACATTTAATGAATGGGAATGTGTCATGCTGCTTAATTTTCTAAACATTCCTTTCCCAATCCCTATGTGAAACCCTGCAGTAGCAACTGATACACACTTCCAATTTGTTCTCTATTGCAGAGCATAAATTAAATAATATTAATTTGCTTTACCTGCTGCGTTGTTTGCTGCTTCTGGGTACGAGAAACCAATGTTGCTGCATCCCCACTCTGCACGGACAAATGAGACGAGTTAGGCGAGTGATTGTCCGGATGGCCATTTGTTGGATGATACGTCACATCCACAGAGTAAGAACTTGTTTGCTGCAACTCAGGTTGCCCTCTGGAGAGAAAAATGTAATATTCAAGTTCCATGTACAAAAGCGAAGTACATATAGTAAAAAACATAGGTTTCAACATGTAACTTCCATTAGAACTTTGCAGAACAATGCTGATTAACTGCATAAATGTTTATCTTGAAGAAATCTAGAGTGATAATCATATTGTAACAAAACCCCACAATCTGAGAACCAGTAAGTTACATGAAAGCAACATGGTATGAGTTAGTAAATCTAAAACTATTTTTGTGTCAATAGTTTTAAGTTCTCTTTGTATTATGCATAAGAAAATGACATATTATAATATGAAATAAGAGAGTAATTTAGGCGATATAGATCCAGGATTAATAGAAACACATTTTATATGTATCAAATCAAGATAAGATACAAGGAGTGCAACAGGTAAGGGAAGAGAGGAAAGAGAAGGGAAAGTTGAATAGAAGAGAATAGAAGATAGGACAGGAGAGCTGAGAAGAGACATGAGAAAAAAGAAAAGGGAAAGGAGGAGAAAAAAAGAGGGACTGAGACAAAGTACTCATTGGGAAACGATGACATGCAAGGCAGGCACCATTTGTCTAACGTTAGCAGACAGCAAGCAATGTGATGCAGTAAAAGTGAACATGTTTGCAAGAAGAGTTCCTATGACTATGTTTATAGCGTGTGAAAGATTATGAAGTGTTACGTGAAGCTGTTTAACAGTTTTGTAAAGACTTATAGTTATGGAAGGGGAAGCTAAGAAGAAACGAAATATTGGTAAGCTAAGAAGTAAGGACTGCACATTAGTATTGAATGTCTTATGTTATTTTTCAAGTAAAATTAGTATCAGTGATGCAATGAAAGAAACAGCTAAGGCTACTGGGTGTTCAGAAACATTAGTATATATAAAAAAAAAAGGAACGAATGAAAGGTCCCCTATGAACTCCATAAAAAAGGGCAGGGAAACAAAAAGGTGCAAAGCAGAGTGCGACATATTGTTCGTTCTTTGCTGCTTGAAAACATTCCACCTACGCTGAATCTAGTTTTGGTAAGGGTAAACAGTGATGACACCCTACCTAATTTGTCAAGGGCCACTTTAAATAGGTTCCTATACGATTTGGGGTTCGAATATGAAAGAAGGGTTAACAAATGTGTACTAATAGAAAGAGAAGATGTCAGATTTGTCGTTGAAGCTAATGGACAACGAAATGTAAGGAATTGCATTTTTATCAGATGACAGTAAAGAAGCATAGAAGTAACCGACATATTTAAAGCTTTTATCATTGCATGCCTCCATTTGGTTTGTTGTAATATATATTTTTACCTGTAAAATCGTGTTTTGAACTACTAAAGTAATAAGTAAAAGGGGGAGAAAAAATTAAAATGCATGCACTCAGAAATTGAATCTCTTAAAATAGAATGTAATAGCACTGTAGATAGTTCTGTATCAATGACGTATCATTTACAATACAATATGAAACCAGCAGACCAGTCACTGCCATGGCCGAAGTTGCGATTGTACGTATAGTACATGTGGCAACAGAGCGCCCCTTAAGACCTGTACTGTCTTCTAAGCGTGAGACGCCCACCTCGGTAGCGCAATGGTAGCGTGTCAGCCTCACGTTCAAGAGGTCCCGGGTTCGAATCTCGGTCAGGGTGAGTTACTTGGATAAGGTTTTACAGGGTTTTCCCTTATCCTGAAAGACGAATGTCGGGTAGCTCTAAGCTCTAAGGACCCTGGGCTCATTTGAGCATTTCACCCATTCCATTTATCGTCCGATATGACTTAACGTTGGAGGACGTTGAGAATTTCGAAATGAACGCACAAATGTCTACAATGAACAGCGGAGTGGCTGGCCCAGTATTCCGACTGACGATAGTGCTTGCTGATCAAGTGAACCAAAAACTCCGAAGTAATCGGCCTATGACAATTAATGGTTTTGCTAAGTAATTCCCATATGTTACTCGAACCTCACTTTACAGAATTATCACTGAACGGCTTGGATATCGGAAATGTTGTGCGTGGTAGGTGCCAAAAATGTTCACCGGCCAGCACAAACAGCAACGAATCATAGTGCATGACAGATTGAGCGTAATAGAAGATGGAGATGCTTTGCTTTCTCGCAGTTACGGGCAACGAGACGTGGATAGCTTACACCAATGTCATGGCGCCATTCTGGCGCGTGTTTTGGGACGAAAACAGCATCCTTTTAACTCAATTTATGGACCGCGGTTGAACAATTACAGTTGACGTGTACTGCGTAACAGTAGCCAAACTGAGATGTGCGATACAAAATCGACGCCGCAGGAAACTGTTGCTTGGCATCATCCTTCTGCACGACAACGCACACCTGCACACCACTGCCAATACCAAAGAGAAGATTCAAGAGTTTCACCGAAAATTATTTTACCTCCCTCCATACAGTCTCGACCAGCCACCAAGCAACAATTTCTTCTTCTTCTTCTTGCATTTAAAACGGTGACTAGATGGATGATTTCTAACCGACGATGAGCTAACCCCAGACGGCAGAATTCTATGCCGAGGGGTAAAAGAAGTTGGTGCAGCGTTATAGAAAGTGTGTGGATATGAACGGCAAGTATGTGGAAACGCAAATCAGATAGGTAGTCACAATGAAAACCTTGTTTCATGAGCGATGCTATTATGACCAAACGCACCTTAGTTTTGGAATACGCCTTGCGCTTGTCAGATGATAAATACTTACGACAGACTACACATTACTAATACTCGTATTAATAATTGATCTTTTTATGATAATTTTGTTAGGATAAGAATTTTATCATTATAAGAATGTAATTATGGGTATAAAATTCAGTGGAATACAACAAAGCTTTAAAGTTGACGTCTTTCGTCTATAAATTCTACTTTCAATTTCATGATATATGCTACCTGCAGAGCCTTCGTTAACATTTAAAAGGGAAATATTCTTTTGTCCCTCTATTCCTCAACACACGCGGTCGAATCCAAGAAGGGAGACCAGCTAAAACATTTTTTTTTTTCTTTTCGGAAATATAGATAATCAAAATTCAGAAACGGTACAAATGATATGCCACTTGAAGTAATAAAAAGTTACCATTAAAAAAAATAATGACACATGGATTGTTGAAAGTTTGCATTTATAGCCTCTTAAAAAGAACCGTAATTACATTTGTATCTTTTCTACATTTTGCTATAAGAATAGCATAGGCATATTTGAAAAAGTTCATGTGAATAAAGCAAAGTCAATCAATGTGCAAGATAGAACGTGAAGCGTTCCTAATCCCTATATTGGGATAGCTAATAAAATGCATTCCCATTTTAATTTGTAATTAGCTTTATAGATAAAGGAAAACTGGAAGTACACGTTTGCTGGGAAGAAAGACATTCTAGACAAAAGAAGCCTTTCTCTAAGTGGACTATATCCTCTGATAGTCTATTGACTGAATTCACTGTAAATTCGGCACACGTCCCAACACAATAGATCCTTTAGACATAATTTAGGTTCCAGTAAGAGGTGCCTTATCTCGAGATAGCCCACTTCTCATGGAAACATTTAGGCTTCAAATTCGTGAAGGAAAGGAAAGGTTCGTGGGTTACAGTAATATTTACCCACTAATAAGAAAATGGAGCATATTTTAAGCAAATTCCATTAACGAATAGGAGGAATATATCACCCTTATGGGGAAAAAGAAACGCCCAAGTTCTCTGGCTTCGTCTCAATAGATACAACTACGAACTCTAGCAATTTGAAAGCAAGGAGAGACGTAGTTGTAACTACAGTTTCAGAGTACGCGAAAGGGTCGCATAATTCATTAAATCGATATATACGAGCTAATAGAAAATGTTCGAGTGACGATTACAGAGTTTCATCGTGAACAGCTCGCGAAATAAAAACACGGACCCGAATGAGTAAATATTTGTGATCAGGATCGACCCACCGAAATGGGGGGGGGGGGAGTGAGAGAACAATATTAACTTTGTGTCAATGAAATTATCAGCCATAAATGGAATCTTCATTATAAGTTGAAACAACACGTCCAGAGAAAGAGATACCTACGCACCTCCCGTACCACTCCCTTTGCTTTCCACAGCAGAGAGAACCCGCTCCAAAATTGCACCCAAAGCGTCTAGCCAACGTTCGATGAGCACACAACAGACTGACAGCGAGCAGAGGAGCATCGCTTCACTCAAATTGCACCCAAAGCGTCTAGCCAACTTTCGATGAGCACACGACAGACAGCGAGCAGAGGAGCATCGCTTCACTCAGAACATCAACAGTGTAATTCTCCAGCACCCAGGACTTAAACGAGCGCACGTCTGCAAAACAAAGTAACGTACATGTTCCATGCATTTACTGGCTACTAAGACACCGTTAGCTGGTGTCACTAAAAAAACAAAGATTTTGAAGGAACTTGTAAAACATACGCGAAACTTTTATTATGCAGGTCGAACAGATAGAATATGTGTCAGCAGTAATCCATGTTGTAACAGGCACATGACGCAGGCCAGAGCGGGCCATCCCGACTGCCGGCCCCACGCCCACATACGCAAGGCAAAGATGGGCGATCAACCAATCGATACAAGGAGGTGATGTGGTCAGCATCTCGCACCCCAGCAGGAAAGTTGGCTTTCTAGACCAGGGTTCGCTACCTAGTGCAGCTCCTCAATTTCCTCACGATGGTCAGTGAGCATCGGTCCTATACCCGGGACTTAAAATCCGCACGATCCTGATAGTACTCCATGGCAGGCAAACAAAACACAACGTTCAGGCCTACTAAGCCAGGGCGCAGAGATTCTAGGAAATATTGCAGATAACGGAGGTAAAACAATAACTGAAGACAACCTCACGGTAGTTATGTTCTTGAATAATCGTGTGTCTGTGCCAAACCAATTGAGACATTGACGTGGGAAAGGTCGTAACTGCCAAAATATGAATTATGTAAATTTTTAGGTTCTTCAGTGATGACAGGAACTAATCTGTGCCAGACTTCGAAAATTTCATGTGTAACATGACACGAATGTACGCCTTCTATTTAAACCAGTTTCTGTATCACCATTGGTGAAAGTGTTCATAAATTGGTTTTTTAGCTTCTGCTGAGAAAGAAATTGCTTTTGGCAGTTATTTATTACCTTCTCCATGTCAACGCCACAATTACTTAACGAAATAATGGCAACAAATTTTGATGGCCGCCATGATAACGTTATGAACGTGAAGACACATTTTGCATTAAACGTATAATAATATACCCAGAATAAAGTAAAATGCTAATAATTAGGATGGAATTGTTAAACCAGTCTTTAATTTGATATGGGCTACTGTTGGGTGATCAAACATCTCATACGCGATTTTGGCAAGCTTTTCTGAGCAAGTAATGATTGGCATCACACAATAAATTGCGCGCATTCACATTAGCATCGGGATGTAACAATACCATCAAAATGAGACAGTGGTAGACTACTTTCTGAAACACAATAACGAGTTCTTTCCGTAACCAATAAGTGAAGATGAATTTATCTACTTGATCGCTCACCATTTCGATGAGTAAGAAATCATTTGTCGCCAAACCCAGAACTACTGCAGAGATATTTGAACCGTTAACCTCTTTAAAGGGTCAACAAGACAAAGTAAAAGGGAAATGGAATATGTATTAGTCGCCTTACGAATGGTGTTGCACAAAGTTTTGATTGGGCGGGGATGGGAACCAAAGAAAATCACCGAAGGACAGGTGCGTATCACGTCAGTTCCAGATACACCCTAGAGCTGCAAGATAACCGAGAAAACAAAAGGGCAAGAAATAAAACGATTTCGAAGGGTAACATCGCCCATTAAATGGCTCGTTCGCATTACAATGATATAAATTTCAAATCCCAAATAGACCTAACTAAATTACAGTAACCAGCGGTGAAGCACACGTATTCTAACAGTTCAGCAAGAGTGGACAGAGGATGCAGAGCGAGACAGCGGGAGATATTTGCCACAATGAAAACAGCAGAAGACACGCCCACTTGAACAGTCAAGATGCAGAAGTAGAAGGATCAGCCACGAATATAAACCAAAATTTAAACTGAATAAAGTCTATGTTACGTCCTCTAATAGGCCATGTCTTTAATATTGGTATTGAAAACGGGGATAACAAATATTGGAATATTGTCGGCATAGAGAATGTCCAAATATACCCGAGACAAAAGGTTAAACCGGGAAGAATACAGTTTAAAAAAGTAATAATTGTGGCGAAGCCCAAATTGCAGTTAAACTTAAAGGCCAAATATACGATGCTACTATCAATATATAGGTATATCACATCAGTATGCAACCGGGAATTGTGAAATAGTTTAATGGCAATGGATATTGCCGGTAAGAAACGTGTTTTATGCAATGACCATAGGCAGAGGCAAACAAAGAGCTAAACAACAGTTGGTGATACAATTTAAAAACTGATAGGGTAGAAGTTGATTTTTTCCCCTTGTTGCTGAAAACTTACAATCCAAGTTTTAAATGGGAATGGCTCCTAGAGGCAAGACTATGCAAATAAAGAACTAAGATTGTACGCATTACAATCGTTGAGTTTAACACATATGGCACAGAAGTAACGGATCCGAGATCAAAGGAAAAAGCTATCTGCAGTGAGGTTATTCCTTTATTGAATATTTGCCCGCAGAAGGGAAGAAATATAAGATAAATAAACACTAAAAGCGACAAACTAATCGCCGAGTACCGAATGCAATACATTTTCTAACGATAAAGAGTTTTATAATGTTAGTAACACTGAAAATATCATAAGCAATAAATCTATAATTATTAGTTTTATGATTAAGAACTGCAACAATAAAGTTTTTTGTGCCTGACATTCAAGTAGAAGCAACCCTGAAGTAAACCTATCCCAGCAAATCCCAGCTCAGTCGGTAGAGCAACTGTCTGCGAGGGATTCGATTCCCGGCTTGGGGTAGGGATTTTTCTCCAACCAAGATGATTCCCAATCTTCCCCAGAGTCTGGAAGTATGAATGAGAGCGTGATTTAATGATACAACCCAACGATTACCAGTTGACACCATCAATATGTTCCAAAGGAGAAGGGCCGCCGATATGACCACTGCAGTTAAAGAAGAGAGAGAGAGAGAGAGAGAGAGAGAGAGAGAGAGAGAGAGAGAGAGAGAGAGAGAGAGAGAGAGAGAGAGAGAGAGAGAGAGAGAGAGAGAGTATTCTAGATGTATCGAAATCATGAGGCATTACCCGAAAGAACAGTCTTAGGTGTGTGAGCTCATGCCCTCAGGGGAATGAAGGGGAGAGGAGAGACATTCCACACATCTAATCTGAGCTTTATAAACATCCATGCGAACGTTGTTTTGCTCCACGGTTGCCAACCTACTTCAATGTAATGCTACGTTTACTCACTGCTAATTTCTCTTAGTTTCAATTATAAAATTGTAAGAGTCACTATTGTTATTCGGAAGTAAAGAAAAAAAGGAGTAATACATTCTAAGGGTAGGGAGTGATTGAGGGAGTGACGAGGAAGCTATGTACAAGTCTATAAAACTTCTAGCGAGTCAAGCAACTGCAACAGCTGTCTTTTATACAGGGGTTTCTGAATGAACAATCAAAAGAATCCACGAACAGGTGGAAGATGCTGGGTGGATACCAAATCACTTTCGCCAAGTGCTGGCAAAGTGAAGAAAATTTTGGTATCCATGCAAAAACGAATGCAGGGAATAGGTTAATAGTTCATGGAGGCCGCGTAAATGAGTTCCTGGAAAACTCTTTTCGTTCGCAAGGCCGGAAAAACTGTAGGCGACTACCATCGTCAAATGGACCGTGAACTTTGAAAAATGAATCCGAGAAAAGCTGACTCCTAATTTGCCCCCTTCTGTTGTAGTGTTAGACAATGTAGAAGTAGATAAACCCCACCTGTGAGCGCTGTGAAATCAGCTAGAATATTGTGATTGCACAACACAAAGGTCCAGTGTGACAGCGCAAAACAGATCTCTACAGGCTGATTGAAACAAACAAACCTAAAGAGAAAGTATTTAAAGTGCATACATTTTTGGTTTCCTTGGTGCACATTGTCGTTCGCTTGCCGCCATTCATGTGTGATCTACATCCTACAGAATTAGCTTGGGCCAAAATGAACAGAGAAAGAAATATAACAGGTGACTTATCCTTATACAAATTGCATGATATAAAGCTTCAAGGTATATCACTTCTGACCGAAACAGACTAGCAGGGTTTCTATAAACATGCAGAAAAGGTAGAAAATGATTACTGGGAGAAAGATGGCGTAGTTAGAAACACCATCGAGTGTATTGTGATTTCGTTGAGAGATGATTCTTCTTCTTCCTCCTCTTCCTACTCCCACAGTGAAAATGAATATGGCTCCGAAAAAGGGTTGGCTATTCCACTTGCTTGAGCTGAGAGTATGGTTTTTGTAAGGCAAACATGTTGGATAGAGTGAATAACTGAATAACGTTTAAGTTTCGCTATTTTGAGCGTCTTGTTTGCTTTACTCTGGCGTGAATACACATTCCGAGGTTGGTACTGTTGTCATCGCTACCAGAACCACGACTCTCCTTTCAGATATCGTCGATACCTAAAATTATTTACTCAAATCGCTTTCCTGCCAGGGGCCAGGAGCTGATGGATGAATAGCATAACAATATGATTTTGGAATACAAAAAAAAAAAAATGGAACCCATTAATGGTATATTATCCCCTTTAATAAAAAAGAAATTGCTGCAAATAGTATGTGAAACGCTTCATAGACGGCTGTATTGAATTATCTACGTTGTCGTATTTAAACCCATTGTGTATCGTAAAAAAAGCGAAATAGAACTGTTAAAAGTTACAAGAGATAACATTAGGGCGGAAAGCACATACTAAATATTAGTAAAACATGATTCAAGAAATGCTTTTCCTCAATGGACTCAAGGGACATGAGGACATATACTACCTACATTATTGGGAGTATGTCTAACAATATAAATGTCTCTTTGATGAATATTAAGTACATGGCACTGATATCACGGAACATATTAAATATATTGAGTATATTTTATAATAATTGATGCAACTTGACATGACAATAAATTTTGGAAACTCTGAACTTTTTACCACCCAAATATGGTTCGCAGGTTACAACATTTCTGGAGGTGGCGTATCAATAGGATCCTAGGAGAGTGGAAGTAATTCAAAAGATACTGGTCTTAAAATGTGAAGCAACTCAGAATGTTTTCTTTGCTAAATTACCAAGTGCATTGAGTATGCAATTTTGCAAGGGAGACTATATCATTAAGAGCTATGCTTAAGAAAGAACAAGATGATGGTGGACTGAACAAGAACAGCTGCACTTGAGCGCAAGCTGTATCTACAAAGACCTGATAAGTCGGCCTTTTGAGATTTATGACGCATGGAATTCTTTCAGCGCCATATTGGCCCTATGAGACGATGGCAATTATTTATTTCATATTCAAATTCTCTAGACCTTTGGCACATGAGGAATGAATCACCTGCATGATAGCAGGACATAAACCCGATCCGGCCTAAGGAATGTGTACTAATGCCAACAAGTACAACGCTCAGATGGAATGAAAATAGTTCTTTACTGCATTGCGTATATTATCGCTTATTTGATATGTTTAAATAATGAAGGGGTAAATAAGCACTGTAATTTCAACTTTCAATGCATTTAGGCATGTCCTTAAATGTTTTACTTCCCTTTGCCACATGGTAGTACTTCCCCGATTGCGTTGTATACTGCCTTGGAGCAATATTCTAGCCTGGCAAGTGGCATACAGAAATATAAAAGCAGAAAGCCTCTAAAAACTGCGAAGAGGCAGTTGTATTTAACATGTTTAAGTTTCCCTTTCAACGTCATGATACATTGATTAAGAGTATGACTAAAGGCCGGAGGCGTGTGCATTTTCCCATAGGTGTACAGCACACGGACTGTGCTGTTATCCCTCAGGCATGTAAACAACTGTAGGTAATCGCTGTTTCAAACAACCTTGCCCCGCTGACATGTATCACTCCTGATGCAACTACCTTCCCCCTCACCCTAATTAGCTAATGCTTTCGCGCCATAGGCCATAGGCGGTGCCTTCCCGTCACATTTAAAACTGCAGAAAACGTCTTAATAATTGCCGGGAAGATAGATAAAATCATACAAATAACAATATGAAGGCATGCAAAAATAATGAAGTTTATAATGAAACTGAGCAAGTTGAAACTGAATGAATGAGCAGTGAAACTGAAACAAGTTTATAATGAAAGGCCCTCGGCCTTTTCCACTGCGATGTTTTAAAACCAGCACACATACCTTGCAAAATTGCTTGTCTTTCAGTCTTAAAAGTCGTGTCACGCCATACTTGTGTGTCCTTCATTCACAAAGTCTCATCAAGATAGTATATTTTGCGATTTGTATCTCGGTACAATCTGAATGTCCTTAAATAACGTCTTCGCCACAGAGCAATATCGCCCCTGGAGTGTTAAGTTTTCCTGTTTTCTCAATTTCATGTCGCAATGTTCCCACGCAACTAACACTGCTTCAGCAAAAAACTGGCGGTAGACTCTGCCATTATACATATAAGTACACGCGCAATAAACGATCAGTAAAATAATTTAGCTCTCGCACTCGACACAACACACCTTCGAATGGCGATATATGAAAGTCATATAAACAAATATGTCATCACTACCGCTAAATCACATGCTATTGTGTCATATGAAAGTCTTGAGAGCAAAGGAACCTCCTCTTAACTTCGTTCAAGAATTAACATGCATTTCAGATAAATCAACTCTGTTGCGTAATATATTTAATTAAAACAGTTACGAAAATATACATTTGACAATTTTCTTCCAACATAAAGATATATCACCATGTTAAATAACAAACACATTTTTACCGCACAACAGTCTATACTGCAATAATAGCCAATGAGAGGTGATGTCACGTGACCGTTAAGAGATACGGGGCAAGCTTATGTGAAACAAGGATTAGGTACATCCTGATCATGACAGGTACAGCGAGAGAAACAGAACAGTCGCGTCATACTACACCTTAACCTTGCGTCTACATACACTTGCAAGGCAATGCTTCATAGTTCGTAGAGTACTACAGTACGTTATTTTGGACGAATAAATTTAGTATATTTAGTGAACAGAGTGCAATTCTATCTCCCGTATTGCTGCACTGAAAAATATAGACTGTGACAACTGTGAGAGACTTCCAACAGCTGAGCGCAGATAAGGCCCCAAACTATGTAAGATTAGGATACGGCCGAAAGCGCGAAATTTACTAGCAACAAGCACAAAAACCGCAAAATTTACTGGCAACAAGCACAAAATAATTGTGTAATTTCTATAACTAACGAACCAAACGGAAGACTCAGACCCTTCTTATATACCTATCGTACAAATGAACATGTTACACATCAGTTAAAAATTCTCCGACCAAATTCAGTATCGAATGAATATGTGAATAGTGTGTTCAAAGTATGCCGACAGCCTTCTTAATTTACCGTCGCAAACAATATGTTTTATCACCTCTTCAAAAGTATAAACCCTAAAATATTATGCCACCGTTGAGAACGCGAAACTAAGCTTGAGCAGCTGCGCGAAGGGGGGGGGGGGGGGATAAAATGCGTATTCCAATAACACTACCAAGTATGCGGTGATTTTCTTGACTGCAAAATACAACGTTCAAGCAACTATATTTGTGAATAAAAGTGAGGGAAGTGAAGTAGCAGAAAATACTACAAA
Organism: Mantis religiosa; assembly: GCA_030765055.1. Lineage (NCBI taxonomy): Eukaryota > Metazoa > Arthropoda > Insecta > Mantodea > Mantidae > Mantis > Mantis religiosa. Next base: position 27,674,115 of record CM060950.1, on the reverse strand, counting down.
ATCACAAAATCTACGAACATAGTAGAAAGATGTGAACAGAAAGAACAACAAAGTAGGTGAGACCAACAATTAAAAGAGAATAGATAGACAGGACAAAAATATTTTTTGTAGGTATTTGTTCCTTTAACTCCAATTGTCATGTCGGCGGCCTTTCTTCTTTGGAACATATTGAAGGTGTTAACTCGTATTCATTGGGTTTTAATCATTAGATCACGCACTCATTCGTACTTCCAGACTCTAGGGAAGATGAGGAATATCTTGGTCGCAGAAAATCCCCAACCCCACCACCAGGAATCGAACCCGGGATCCCTAGCACGGCAGGCAGGTGCTCTACCGACAGAGCTACGGGGCCAGCCAAAAATTAATATTATCGCCATGCAAGGGAAGAAAACAGGAAAATGTAGGAGAATTTGACTAGTGAGATGAAAGCATATTAGCGGATTAAGTTACTAAGCTCGAAAGTCAGGTAGAAAACATTAGAGTTAGCAGGCAGAGACAGTGTATAACATTCTTATCCATACACTTCGCTCTTCTAAGAAAATATTTTAATATCTGTTAGAAGAATCAAATTAATATTTTTCTTATACATGTGAAACAACATAACAAATGCTACATGAGGAAGTAACTAAATATTAACATATGAAGTTACAAACTAAATTAAATGAAACTATAAAAGAAACATGATCATTTTTGTACAACATTCTATTCGTACATTAGAAATAATACTTTAATAACAAAGACACAATTTACAATCTAATACTTCGTTGGGTATCCCTTGGCTTTAATAACTGCCTCACATATTCTCTTCATAGAACTAACCAAGTTTCTCCATTCTGCTGGACTGATTTTGTTCCATTCTTTCTCCACAACATGTTTAAGGCCATGCTAGGGGTCCCCGATTCTATTCCCGGTGGTGGGGATGGGGATTTTTCTCCGACCAAGATAATCCCTCATCTTTCCCAGAGTCTGGAAGTATGAATAAAGAGTCCGAATGTGTACGTGATCTAATGATTAAAACCCAACGAATACGAGTTAACACCTTCGATATGTTCCAAAGCAGAACAGCCGCCGACATGACCATTGCAGAAATGCGGGGTATAATTGGAAGAACAAACAACATGTTTAAGCTCTTGTTTAGACCTTACATGGCTTTTACGGACTAATTTCTTCAGAATTCTCCACAAATGCTCTCTTGAATTCAGGTCTGGCTTCTGAGGAGGTGTTTGCAGTAGTTTGAGTACATTCCATATTAACCCATTTACACTGTCCTGCCTTTTGTCTACTGCCATTGACCTGTTGAAATCTATAACCAGGTGCCATGCCCTTTTTCTGTGCACTTTGCTTTACGTTGTTCTTTAAAATGTGAAAATACATACAATTACTCCAAAAAGTATTCGTCTAATGTTTGAGTTTATGTTTAAGGATGTATGGATAATGGGAAATCATCAGAATAAAGTACAGCAGGGACACTGTCTTATTTATTAATTGGTGAAAAGGAGAATGCAATAAAGAAACATATAGTATCTATTCACATAAACATAGTTAAACATTCAAAAGTAAAGATATGCAGTACAGGATGTAAAATAAGTATGCAAATTGAAAATGGTGTAGAATGTTACGGTTAGTACTTAGTGGGCCCTCCATTTCTCTTTAGAATCTCTTGCATTCTCCTTGGCATGGATTTCACCAAAGATTGTATTTCCACTGTAATTTTACACCAATCCTTAACTACAGCGTTCTTTAGATCCTTTATATTAGATATCTGATGATTCCTAATATTTTTGTCCCGTATACTCCACAAATTCTCTATTGGATTCATGTCGGGATTGCAGTGGTGCCGGCATCCATCATGGAGTATTCTACTACAACCACAGCCTTGCATCTAGAGCTGTGTGTTTTGGATCATTATCTTATGTGAAAATATAATCCCCAGAAAGACCCATATTATTCACACTTCTGGACAGATGTGTTTTAGGATGTTTATATAAACCTTATGGTTCATAATTCCATCAATAAAACACAAATCCCCACACACCATTTGCACTCATGCAGCTCCAGACAAGTACTGAACCGCCTCCATGTCTAACTGAAGTTGTTATATTTTTCTCCTCAAGCTCACAATTCTTTTTCCTCCACAATATTACTCGCTCTATTGACTTAATGAGCTCAAATTAACTCTCGTCAGTAAATACAACCTTCTTCCAGAAAGCAAACCCATCGTATTTATGTTCTTTTGCAAAAGTAACTGTTGATTTTACTGATGTATGGTTTTCTACGGGCTGTTCGGTCTCCATACTCAGCTTCATACAGCACGTTTCTTATAGTTGGTACTGAAACAGACTTCCCTGTGTGTGTGTGCGTGCGCGTGTGTGCGTGTGTGTGTGTGTGTGTGTGTGTGTGTGTGTGTGTGTGTGTGTGTGTGTGTGTGTGTGTGTGTGTGTGTGTGTGTGTGTGTTTAAACTGCAATTGCAAGGTTTGAAGCACTTAGTTTAGGATTTTTCTTGGTTTTTCTAAGTGTCGTTTCTCCATCTCGGAAAGAACTGCAGAATGACCCCTTCTTGATTGATTTTCTTAAGTTTTGTTCTGATCAAACCTGTATATAATAGTCTTCACTGTACTGGTAGGTCTTCCAATAGTTTCTCAAATTTCTGAATGGATTTTTCTTTTTTGGATAACCTGATGCAAATTTCTCTCTTTTCTTTTGTAGTATCACGATGTTTTTGACTCATACTAATTAAATAGCGATCAACGGCTTTGAAAACAGAGATAGAACTATCAACGACAGTGGATGAAACACAACTGCATAAGAAAAGGGAAGGGGTGTGTGTCATCGAGGCACCATACCTGGGATCTTGTGTGACATCAAATGGAACATGATTTTAAATAACGTACAGCCGTTCACTAATTAAGCAATATATGAACTCAAATTGTGTTTTATTTTTAAATCTAGATATCAACCAATGCAAGGAAATAGTTATTGTTCGTTTCTTATCTGTATTTTTCTTATTGTGCTTGTTATATTCGACGCAGCGAAAGACGGGACTATCCAGACATCTCTCTTTCTCTCGGCAAGCGTTCAGAGCTCACTCCCACGCGCCGGGTGCGGCTTGCAGCAGCACAACAATGCCTCGGTGACACTATTAAAGCTGTTTACGAAGCAGTGGTCATTCTTAACAACCGTACGAATAGGAAAGTTGCATAAAATTGGGAACGACTTATTTAATATTGCTGCTTCATACAATAGTGCCGGTTTTGAAATGAAATTTGTCATTGGGATTTTTTGTTTTAGGTTTATCAGGCACATATAGATTACTGATAGGAAAACATAAGTTTTTAAGCAGGTAGAGAATGACTTTTTATTAAAAACCTGATGTGTACGAAAATGAATGTTAAATAATGTTAATATAATAATATATATGTTATACAATGTTAATGTGTATAAAAGGAATTCAAACAGAGCGATTAGAATTAAGAAATGTCACTGAAAAATTAAGGAATGATGTAGAGGAATTGGAACTACTTGTAATTACAAAGGGTAGGTAGTTGGAACTTACGTACTATAAACGTAGCTCTATTAACATACAACGAACTTGTAATGACCTTTCAAACGTGTTTACGATTTGGAGTTTCCAAGGCGAATGGGTGCCGATAAATGGGGAAATAAAGAATTTCTAAAAAAAAAAAATTGGAGAGAACTTACAAATCAATACGATGTTAAAAGGGTAGATGACATACTAAATAGGTACATATGCAAGACTCGAGAAAGGATTAGAATTACCACACAAGTGTATATTGACACAGTGCACATAACAAAAGCTTCACAATGTATGTAAACGAAGAAAGCAATCCACTCGCCGAAGCTCAAAGCATAGGTGAAGATAATACCAATTATAAATTATTGCTCCATTTGTTAAATGAAGTAGGAGGCCCGACTTTTGTGGCGAATTCAGGCAATATCCCTGGACATAGGACCTGCTTGCTTGCTTGCTTGCTTGCGTGAATTGAAGTGTTCAGATTCCTAATGCACTACAAACGTTAACCGCAAAGAAAGGCTGCCCCCAAAGTTGGTTACAATGGTTAACTTTAACCTTGTTCTACAATGACATTAAAGACCAATGTAGGGCCTCAGCCTCCTTTTATGTTCCTCCTCCATCCTTCTCTGCCTACAAATCTTCTCCACGCTTCCAAACCGATGATTTCCTGCCATCAGCTGTTACTGTATCTATCAGTCATTAATCCTAGGAAATAATTTTGAATACTCCTATGTAAATATGGGAATAAACGCATGCAAAAACGTTAGCAAATGCCGGTTTTGATGTACGAGGAAACTTATGCAAGGAAGGTACTTTCTAACCAAAACTCCGATTAGCCACCTTAGAGACTTACTAATAAAAGAGGACTTAATAAATATGTTTATCCAGTATTATCCTAAGAGCACAGTCCAAAGCCCAAAACAATTGCGGAGCTAGTAGAACTTATGTCTGCTTTTGAAAAAAGGAACTGGAATAGGTTTATACAAAATTCAGGCAATAGTACTCAATGCATACAAAAGAGGTCCTTATTGAAAACACTGAAACTGAGTTTTCATTTATGGACGCTTTTTAACTCCTATAGTTCCCAGCGTCCCATTCTATACTGAGCGCAAAATACCGCTTAATTTTCCTCAGAGGTCTGTTTATCAGGCCTAAGTCCCGAAAATTAACGACAAGGTACCACTGGCTTTACTTCGCTTCCGAAGGAAACCATTCTAACGGTTATTACACCCGATGCAGGCCATAAGTCTTCCGTTAGTGAAAAGCTGTAAGTTAGCTAGTAGCAAACTACCTGGATCAGGGATTCTCAAAGAATGTGCAGTGAAATTCTTGGATTGTGCCATGAAAAAACTGCTTGTATATTCAATCTTTCAGAAATACCATTAATCAATATTACAAAACGGCTTAAGTCTGCATGCAGCAAGAACTCCATAAATAAAATGCTCTATCAATAATATTACAGTATTGTTGCAGTTTAATGTGAAATGCGGGCTTGCTAATTTTGAACAATTGTTGGATGCGAGGAGGAATCGTTAACACACCCCTAATTTTAGGTCTACAAAAAGAGGTTGTTCTCGTTTCTTATTTCTAATGCAGGCAGTGCCGAAGATCCCTATTTGCACACATATGTTGTTGAAAACTGCATTATATTACATCTCATGCTGCTTCAATCCTAATGTAAACGTCAGGTAGGGAAGAGAGACAGCGATAGTGAGACAAGATTCCCTGATTAGTTCCATGAAGGTACTGGATGTTATCTTTTTATTTGCATAGATAGCATAACCCCCTCCTAAAAGTACAGTATTGTGGACAGTTTTCTGATCTTTGCTCTGAGCGAATTAGTTTCAGAGTGAGAAAAGTGTGCAAATGCTTAAGGTAATAAATAACCTGACATTTTATTGTATTCGACACATACTACGCAGATGTGTTCTGTGCTCATGAATTCTGAACGGAATATTTACAACACCATATAAATAAAGTGTATAGTATAAAAATTGTGTTGCACTCACATGAGTTTCTCTACTCTTGTATAAATTATTCTTACTAACGCCTATTCCTTCACTTCATGTTATTCTTTGCAAAAAATTATCTAACTGCTAATTTTCCTGTAAGTATAAGGGAATATGGAAATATCGCTTTAAGAGATAGCCAAATCTTTTAAAGCTGGTTGCTATGTGATGGCTCGGAAATTGCTTTCTCTTTGCATTTCAAAGAGCTAAAGAAATGAATGACTTCTCATTAGAAAAAAAAGTATAAATATTGGACAATTCGCACAAATCTCAAGCAATACCTTTGAAATGATTCACTCCACGAAAAAATGTATATGACCCAAACTGTGTTGTTAACGAGAGCTACATTTTTTCTGTAGTACTATTTTGTCTACCTCCTACGGCAAAAGTCACCCAGAATAAAGATCACCTCTGAGCGCATTCCTATAAAATTCAAGATATACACATCATTTGCGCTAAAATATCTTAAAATACACAGTATTTCAACAAGTCCTATTTTTAAGAACATCAAACATTTTAAAACATTTTCCATATAAAAGGGTGGTCTGGGGTGGGCAATTTACGTGACAATCCTTGTGTCGAATCCTTAGAAGATGGTGAACTTAAATACCAAGTTTGGTATTTAACCAACATTTCGTTTTCCAGTTCTGCTGTTCTTATACACACACACACACACACACAGACTTTTCTCTAAGAATACCTTTCCGGTTTGTATTTTTGCTGAAATCTCGGTTTCAAAATTTTGGGTGGAATGCAACACTTTCCCTGCTTATTTTTGTGTACGTAATAGAGAAAGATATATGATACACAGAAGACAGGCGAAATTATATATTGATACTATAGCTTATTCTCGTTGAATAAAAATGGAGCTTAACTATATATAAGTGTTCTTTAGTAATATAATTTGCAAACCTATACCAGACGTCTCTCTCGGAGCGACTGGTAGGTCTCGAAGTAAATGCCGATTAAGATGTTACTGTTTAGCTTCTGATAATCTGGACTTATAACTGTATTTCCTGTATATCTCCCACACCAGAAAAACTCAGAGCATTGTTAGCAATTTCAAAGCAGTAAGATTTCCATTACGAAAAAGTCCAGTACTCAAGCCGTAATAAAACACGATCGTGGCAAGAGCGGAATGATGGCGAATTGTCTCGATGTGTTGCCAATAAGTTAGTGCTGCTATACCGTGCTATAAGGCGTACTGTATTAGAAGGCATATGAGGAAGAGATAAGGAGGGCTCACCTAGAGCGACTGTCATATCATAGGCATGCAGCGTTGTCTAGTTCAGAACGCACAGCATAAGCGTGACAAACAGAAATTTCTCTTTTTCATGCGCCCAACATTTCTACTGAAATTTCGACATTCTGATATGCCTTGATATATGCGGCAAGAATTTTTTAGGCAGCCTGTACAGAGGCATTTTTCTACGACGTATGGTTCTCAAGTAATCGCCCCCATAGTAAACACCTGAATCTCGTATTTATGCTTCAACTTCTAATCCTGCCCGAGTATCATTCCTTTTCATTAAGCATTACTGCGTAAGACATTACGAAGTGTCGTTAAGAACTGCATATATTTAGCTCATAAATTAACGGACTACGGATTACTGCAATCCAGGAGCGAGCGCCAGTATTCTTTGAAGTTCGGTTCAAGACCAGTCCGTAACGCAAATTTGAGTGCTAAGTGATTTGTGTAACTGAAAATAGGAAGAAAATTCACATGTTTATATTGTGTTTAACAATGTCACTTACAAAGCCTGGTACATTGGCGCAGACACTAAAGGTAAACTACTCCGCTCTCAGGCCAGAAATATTATTTTTAAAGTGTAGTTTCTTTAAGAATTGTCATCTGAGAAAGCGCGTGACCGGATCAATTTTTTCACAAAGCCAGGAACTAACGACCAGAGCGTGCAAACTGAGTACATACTGTGTCGCTTATTGTGAAACGGCAAAATTTCTAGCACAGAAATTGGTGGACCTTTATTTACTTTAAGCTAGAACTCTTCTACAGTAAGTCTTTTTCAGAAATCCAGGTACGTTATTTTTAATAATTAAGCATGTTAATATTGAATGTTACAGTTTATACTGTTATCATAATTATCCTTTGCTGCTTAAGTTTACATTCTGACAATTTATCGACGACAAAATACTTCCCTTTGTCTTCCACTCTCTGGCACATTAGTTGGCAACCGTGCAGCCACCGTGTGCATACAATAGTTTAACACATATGCCTTTTAAAACCTTACCCCGTATGGTGCTGTAAAACTTGTGATCGACTATACATAGTGTCTTACAGGTAACGAGCTCCGCCTCATTGTTTAGAACAGGATTGAAGTAGCCTGTGAAAGATTATTTTACTGTCGCGGCTAGGCGCACAAAAGGTTCGGTGCAGAGAGATAGGCGCGACTTGAGTACACAAAGAGCCTGCAGATAAAGATAACAGACGGATAGTGTATCACTGAGATAAAAGGCATGCCAAAACAGATAAAGTTAGAACTTTCTGGTAACATCTTGATGGAGAGCGTTCGATTTCTTGATTGTTCTGGAACAGTCTGAAATTATCAGTGGAGGTATTTAAGGAAGAGACGAAAACACAGTGTAGTAGTAAACAGTTGTAAAGTGTTGTCACGAGGGCTGATGTTGTAAACAAGTGTAATAAGAACGCTGTTGTTGTGGTCATCGACCTTGGTAGACTGTGATTGTGTATGTGATGTAATACTGCTACTGTGAGTGTATTTCTACGCAAATAAAGAATACTTTGAATTTCTGCAAATTGGACTTTTAATTCTACGAACCCACAAAGTCACATTCAGTGTCAGGGGTGAGACATTAAGACATGGAGGCTGCATTGGAAAAGATTATACAGAAAATGGACAACCTCACAGCGGAGATGAAAGAAATGAAGGCGGCTAACGATAACATTGCCGAGAAAATGGAAGAGAAGTTGCAGACGGCGAATAACAACTTGACCGCGAAGATGACCGAATTAACAGCGAAGGCGGAAGCTGCAAACAAGAGCCTGACCACGAAGATGACCGAATTGACCAGCGGCAAACGAGGCCCTCGCCGCAAAGTTTGAAGAGCAGTTGACCGGCGTAAGGGATGACGTCGCGGAGCTGCGCAAGCGGATGGGTCAAATGGACGAGCCCATTAACGATTTACAGGGAAAGGCCGATAATAATACCAAATCCCTGAACGCTGTGGTGGAAGACCTGGCGAGCCCTGTTAACAACCTGGAGGGAAAGACCCACAGCAACACCAAGTCCCTGAACGCCATGGTAGAGGACATCGTCGGTAGGAGGTTGAAGAACTTGAAGACCGACGCGCCGGGACGCAAAACAACATCAGCGCGCGTAAAACCACCTAAATACGACGGCGTGACAACTTTCGAAGTCTTCCGCTGCCAGTTCGACACAGTGACCAAGCACAACAAGTGGTCACCGGAGGAAGAGGCCGTACAGCTAATAGCCAGCCCCCAGGAACGGACCGCAGAACTCCTGAACGTGGTCCAGACAGCGCCTGCGCCCAAGCACATCTCGGGAGGCCCTGGAGAACCGCTTTGGAAACCACCGCTTAGCCACAAAGTGCCGAAGCCAGCTGAAATCAAGTTCTAAGCTGCCAGGGAAGACACTACAGGAGTTCGCTCTGGCAATTGAGCAGCTGGCCAGCAAAGCCCTAGTCGACCTCCCACCAGAGCTCGTATCCCGAGAGGCTGCCTACACTTTTGTCGACGGGGTACGAGACACGGAGATTCGTCAGCACCTAATGCTCGGCGATTACAAAACTTACCACGAGGCGCTAACGTTAAACACGACCCCCTAAATAAGTGCACTAAAGCAGTAAACGCAGCAATATAGTACCATATCCAAAGACGATTTCTACAATACTAAACTGGATAACCCAAATCTGGCATGCATTTATGGCCTATCTACGAGTAAAATTCATAAATCTGGAAAATGCACGAGACCAATAATCAACACACAGGCATCAATTAGCAAAAGGGTTATCCAAACGTCTCGGTTCTCTACCCAAATTTGAAAACAAAAGTGTGACAAACTCTCTGGATCTAATAAAAAAAATCAAAGATAGAAGTGCTTAATCTAATGATATACTCGTATCATTTGACATAATTTGCTGACAACCTTGGCACAAATGTCCCAGAAATATATGTCTTGCAGATGGTATTTATTAAAAGTGTACATGTTCCATTGTTAGAAGTACGCCACCTTTAGTGTTTATTGTGAAAATGGATAACCCATTTGGTCCCTGCATTGAGTAAACAGACTTCGTAATGTTACTTTTGTTTCACTATTATGGCTAGATTTGCTAATATTATTGATTTCACGCCATTGCGTTACAATGTAGAACAATGTATGCAATTACTGTATGACAGAAGTTTACTAAGAATACGTATGTTATGTAGGGACCGTGATGTCATCCTTCACGCCGTTACGAAACGGGATCGGAGATACCAGATATTTTCCCGTAAACGAGGATAAGAATGTTCTCGAAGCCCTTGGCAAAGGGTATTCGGTTTCAGAACTCGAGGTTACCACTTGCTCAAGTACTCCTAGTTACACTCAGCTATGCCCACCCATTCTCATACGAAAAACTGTATCTATTTTTCACTGGACACAAACTTAAGCCACATAATATCTTATTGGTTAGCTATTGTCAGGAGATGCGATTCTCCTCAATGGATAAGTAATGGATGTGGAAAAGATATGCCACCATCGCGGGTTTGCAAGTAGGAGTAGCGGAAATAGGTGGATCGCCTCGCCTTGTTATTGGCCGGCGGAACGGGAAAGGCATGCCTTCAAGCACAGCCAGTACCTCATGTCACGAGGCCACAAACGAGTATATTATTACTACGCAAACGACCTTTCGAGAGGTTTTCAGTTCCAGAAGTTTCTGGCTAAACCCGGCAGGTATATAAAGTCGTTACGAGGCCTGGGGAACAGAGCAGTAGTGAGAGTGTTGAAGTTTGAGTGTGTTTAGAGCTTCGAGTTGAGTCGACGAGTGCGACTCAGTGGGGAAGGAGCCAGCGCCGTGAAGCAGTTCAAGAATCAGATTATCGGTGAGAAAGTGCATAGAAGTGTGATACGTTTCAAGCTCAGTGGTGAGGAGTCGGCAGAGCGTGAAACAGTGCAGGATGCAGTTTAAAGGTCAGTAAGTGGCTGCGAGGTAGGAATCGGCGGGCTGTAGAGCAGGCAGCGAAGCCGTTTATGTGCGAATATCGAAGTTCGTTCAGAATAGGAGTGTAGCTCTGTGTAAGAGGTGAACCTATGTGTACGCCGTAGAGGTTACTAGCCACATAAAGGGCACGTGCTCAAAAGATATAAAGAAATATTGTAGAGACGTGTCGAAGAGGTGCATTTGTGTCAAAAGGGAGGCTGACTACATTAGCACTGAGCCAACGATTTTCCTGACAAAAGCAGTTGAGAAATGTTTCGTCTGACAAACTGTATAAACAGGGACAAAACAGGGGGCTGAATAACAGTATGTCCTAATAATCAGATCAGTTTGCGCAAATCATTTCACTCTTATTTCGTTCCAGTGACGAAACCATTTTGCTGCATTCTTCCTGCATAAGTTCCATGTTTTCATTCCCATGTACTTCCCCGAAAACGGTCAACCTTTATCAGGTATCTTCTGTGCCACTTGTTTCGAAAACTGCACTATGAATATTAAATTTTAATGAGCTATTTTTATGATTTCTGAAACGCCCTCATCGCAGAACACTGATCTGTCACACTCTACTATGTGTTTCATATGGGATGAGGATTGTCCTTGAACACTACTAGGAGAGCAACCAATCGGAGTTCTGCGGTGTTGTATTGCATTCCCGCTAAGTGGTGTGTGACGAACGCCAACCTAATCAATCTCTATTAAATACTATACGCGCTAAGACAAACATTCGGGTTTTGCCAAAATTGATCCATGTGTAAGGAAGAGAGTAGTGTATCTAACATAACCGTAAAACCTCCAAATTTTTAGCTCAAATGGTTTTCTTAATACAAATAAATAAAACACTATTATACTATAACAATGAATCGCGATATAAGCACTGTAATGAATAGCAATACTGGTTGGCATGTATGAGTGTACATATATCTAATTACTCAGAATTGAAACAAAAACGTTTGGCATGCCGTGACAAAAGAATTACTTTGAATAAACCAAAGTGTTTGTTAAATTTGAGTGAGAGAAAACAGTACACTTCCTGCTGAACTGGCAGAACGTGCCTGGTCACATACCTTTGCTTATGAATGGTTCGTAATCTCTATTTACTCTGGAGTTCAAAGCAGTATAATTCAGTTGTTTTTAAGTTTAAAAACCATGTAAAAGTCTATCAGCTCAAATAGCGCGAAAGTTCTCGGAAGGTCTGCGGCTTACTACAGCTCAAATAGCGCGAAAGTTCTCGGAAGGTCTGTGGCTTACTAGAAACAATGGCTCGGAAGGTATAAATATCCTGCATTGTGTTAGAGCGGCAGTTGTTTGTTGGTTATTGCGAGTCGAAGATTGAAGTGTACCGCAGTTTCTTCCATTTGCTTTTGTGCACCAAAACACCAAGTCAGCTAATTGTCAATTTCACGTCTTTTTACTGCACACCAGGTTTCCAAATTTAAGTAACCCACGCAGTCACAATTGGTGTCAGCAGTGGGCTCACGACGATGGAAACCGCATTGGCGAAGATCTTAGAAGAGCTGAAAAAATGAAGACAGAAAACGAGAACCTCACTGCAACGATGACCGAAATGAACGCCGAATTAACCATGGAAAGGAAAGCGGCGAACGATAGCTTGGCCATAATAATGACGGCCAAATTAACCACGGAAATGAAAGGCTAACGAACGACAACCTGGCCGCGAAGATGGAAGAAAAAGATAGCAAATGACAACCTCGCTGCGCCGATGACCGAAATGAAGGTTGCGAACGAGGCCCTCACCGCCAAATTTGAAGAGCAGTTGGCCGGCGTGAGTGATGTCACGGAGCTGGGCAAGCGCATGGGTCTAGTGGACGAGCGCGTCGATGACCTGGCGAACCGCGTTAACAACTTAGAGGGAAAGGTCGAGAGCAACAGCAAGTCCCTGAATGCCATGGTGGACATTGTCAGCAGTAGACTGAAAAATCTGAAGGCCGACGTGCCGGGACGCGACACATCTGCGCACGTCAAACCACCGAAGTACCACGGCACGTCAACTTTTGAAGTCTTCCGCCGCCAATTCGACACAGTGGTCAAGCACAAGTGGTCGCCAGAGGAAGAGGCCACACAGATAATAGCCAGCCTCCAGGGAAGGGCCGCAGGGGTGCTGAACGCGATTCAGACTGCGACGGCGCCCAAGGACATCCGGGAGGCCCTGGAGAACCGGTTCGGAAACCACCGCTTGGCCACAGCCAACCGCAGCCAACTGAAATTTAAGACGTCGCAGCCAGAGGAGACGTTACAGGAGTTCACCGTCAACGGAGTACGAGACGCCGAGATATGTCAGAACCTAATGCTCGGCTATAAGACCATCCAAGAGGCGCTTACGGCCGCATTGATGGAGGCGACCAAGTGACGGCCACCCGACCTCAAGACAGAGTATCCCCTACGCTGGAGACTGAAGAGCACTCCAGGGGCGCCGACGAACGAAAACGAGAGTAAAGGCCGGCGTGGCGAGTGACACGTCGGCGCCGTCGCCACCATCCCCTCGAATGAAACTGCGCGCCGTCAACCGACGTACAGATGACAGCCTCATCGCGGACGGTTGGGTGAAAGGGAGGCCGTGCTGCCTACTTGTGGATATCGGGGCAGCCGTGACCATCATCAGACCTGACATAGCCAGGGGTTTGTCGTCGAGAAAACCGAGCCAAACATACCACCTAATGATGGCATCGGGCGACACCTTGCTTGTGGACAGGGAGGCCCTACTGAATTTTACCTTAGGATGGAGTGTCTTACGTCTGTGAGTGTTCGTCGCGAAGGTGGCTGAGCAGGTGATAATGGAACTGGGTGCCCTCAGGCGCCATAAGGCCACGCTCGACATCGGCAGGAAGGTTCTGCGGCTCAATGGAGAAGAGGTTATGCTCCAGCACCACCGAGAATGCCTTGGAATCTGCAAGGTCATCCTGAGAGAAGATGTTGTTCCCGCGAGAAGCGAGGTGGGGGTGACAGCGCGATTGGAAGGCCAGCGGACGAATAACCCAATGCTGGACCAGAAGACGACCATGTACGGACTGTGTAGCCAGGACATTGTTGCCGTGCGGAGAGAAGGTCGATGAGGCTACTCAACCCATCAGACACCGATCACGACATCCAGGCCGGGACCGAGTTGGGGACGTGCCAGCCCGTTGTCAGCGTATCGCCAATCGACAAGAACCGGAGCCGGTGCCGATGCAACACCTGGGGATCCGGCTGAAAGGCTTACTGGAGAAGGCAGCCGACCACCTGACCACAAAACAGCTAGAGAACGTTCGAAAACTGCTGATACGTTACCCGCGCATCGTCAGCCTAGGCAACAGCGACTACGGCCGCACGAACCGAATGCTCTATCACATCGACACCGGAGACACCCGGCCTGTTCGTCAACCACCCAGACGCGTTCCGCTGGCAAAACAAGCGCCGGTACGGGGCATGCTGGAGGAGATGAGATCCAGGGGAGTGATCGAAGAGTGTCAGCCCTTGGTTTTCCCCTTCAGTGCTGGTGAAGAACGGCGATCTGCGTGTTCTACAGGAAGCTGAACGCTATTACCAGGAAGGACTGCTTCCCCTTACCCCGGATTGACAACACTCTGGCCACATAGTCTCACCAACCGTAGTGGCCACAGACCCGGAGAAGCCACAAGCCGTGAGAGATTGGCCTCGCCCAAAGGATCGGCGAGAATTGCGCAATTTCCTGGGGCTGGGCAGTTACTACCGCCGCTTCATAGAAGGCTTCTCCAACATCGCCAAGCCCTTCGCTCACCTGACGGAAGAACACCAGCCTTATGTGTGGACGGAGGACACCGAAGGCGCTTTCCAGCAACTGAAGTACACTTTGCAGTGCTATTTTGGGATTGCCACAACCAGGCGGCGCCTTCATTGTGGACACCGACGGCAGCGACAATTGCATTGGAGGCGTCCTATCCCAAGTCCAGGACGGCCACGAGCAAGTGATAGCCCTCTACAGCAAGACGCTGTCCAAGGCAGAGAAGAACTACTGTGTCACCCGGCGAGAGCTGCTGGCTGTAGTGAAGACTTTGGAGCACTTCCACAAATACCTGTACGGTCACCTATTCTACCTGAGGACTGACCACTCCGTCCTAACCTGTCTACTGAGCTTTAGGAACCTAGAAGGCCAGACAGCACGTTGGGTCCAGAAGCTGCAAGAGTAAGACTTCACCTCCGAACATCGTAGAGGGAAGAGCCACGGCGACGCAGACGCCATGTCCCAAACACCCTGCCCAGAAGAGTGCGGCAGGAAGTGGAACAGAAGGAGCGTACCGCAGCTGTCAGGGTAGTCACGGCAGTGCCTGCAGACGGATGGGATAGCGCACGCCTGAGAAGGGGGAAGCTGGCGGACGCCGACTTGGGGCCACTTTTGAGGGAAGTGGAGGCAGGGACAGGACCGACCTAGGAGGACATCGCACCCAGAAGCACTGCTTGTAAGTCGTACTGGGACCAATGGGACTCACTGAAGACAAAAGAGGTCGTGATGTTTCGGGTATGGGAATCACCCGATGGGAAGACGCAGAGAGAATAGTTGGTACTTCCCCTTATTAAGGTCCCGGAAGTGCACGCCGGTACTTCAGGACTCCTGGTAGCAAGCCGAACGATCGAAGAACTCTTGACAGCGCTACTAGTGGTTGAGGCTCCATGCAGATGCTGAGAGATTGTGCCGTCAATGTCACATGTGCGCGGCAAGTCGGGGGTCCCAAACTAGGAGCCGGGGTCATAGAAGCAGTACAACTTCGAAGCGCCTTTCGAACGCATCGCTGTCGACACCTTGCTTCCTTACACTTAGCGTTTTACCCTCCCAATTAAACAGTGAAGTAATAATGATGGTTTCTTCAGAATGGCACAATACTTAAGTGCAACAGAAAAATTATTATTATGGATCAGTGGATGGATCAAATAAGTGCAAACTCATATCTCACTATACATTGTAAGTTTCTTTAAAATGAAAAGAGATGTTTGTGAGGAGCAATTAACAGTATGTCATGTTTCTTTTTCATATTCTGAGGATTATAAATGCTTTAAATATCTTAAGGATAAATAGAAAACTATTAAACCTTTTCTTTCAGAATTTTTAATTACATATTTTAAGTAATACAAAGTCAAAAATTAAATCATATGAGGTATGCAAAAGAGCTTACCTCAAAATAATTGGTCACTTCTGGCAGAACAGAAGAATATTGCAATAAAACATTATCAGAGGTATGAGCCCATTTTCAAGTAATACTGAAAGTATCTATCATGACTGTCATATCACAACTTTATGCAGCTTTTTTCACTATGTAATATGAATGGCCTGCCCCTTGTTACCAGAGGATGAGAAGGAAGAAGGGAAGATTGCTCATGCAGATATACATAATACAAGTGCACTCTCACAGAAACAGGAAAACCCATTTTTATTTTGACTTCCTCCCCACTCTCTCTTCTACAAACAGCAAACCAAAATGGAGTGGTATGCTGCAACTGCAACAATCTGCATCAAAAAAATCTCTTCCCC